>JAOSBP010000006.1:6269001-6298686 GCA_027563825.1 Erythroxylum mucronatum
CTGTTTGGCAACATAAAAATAAAAAGCACTTTTATTAATTTTAACTATATTTTATTTTATAATAAAATTATTTATGCATATAAATATTATTTAAAATATATTAGTTTACATTTACTTCATAATTGTTTGACAAATTTACTTCCATCTTGTAAGAAATTATTTAAAAAGATGTCTCATTTTCTTTCCCGGTGTCTTGAGACCATAAGGCTTGAGTTGATGGTTTGCATTCTTATTGATGATTTAGCTTTTTTCCTGCACTGTTATGTATCTCTCCCTCCTTTAATTGTTTAACTATGTTCAGTGGAAATGTTAATATGTTTTTGGCAGCGGAAGGATTTTTCCTTATGAAGTTTAATCAAATTTAATTCTTTATGAAGTTTAATCAAATTTAATTCTTTCCCTCAGGGGTTGACAAAAGAAACATTTGCATCAATAATGTACCAATGGATCCAATGACTCAATTATACAGTCATCATATGTATGGAATAGATCAGCAGAGGTCATAATTGCAGTTTTGCATACTGCAATTCTTTGATTTTTCAAAGACTTCACAATTAGTGGTATCACATCCCCTCTGCTCATTGCAAAGGACAATAAGGTACACTTTTGCATAAACAGAGCAAACATGGAACATTTAACTTGACTTTCCAGAGTACGCTCAATCATATCAAAAGTCTAGGAACTTACAGCGCATCCAGCATTACTTCCTTATGAAATATTGACAACCGCCTAAAATTGTTAAGAGATTCACAAACAAGGACCCAATCTTTAGAATCTAATCCAGCTAGAAGTGTCTGAAAGATGAAACAAGAAATGAATCCAGAAATAATTTACAGTCAATCTACAAAGCCAGACCTATAGTACCACATACGTCAGTTCATTATGCTAACCTCTACACTGGTATCAACATCTTCTACATCACTAAGGTTCTCAGATTCGGTGTACTCTATTTCTGAATTGCTAGTTTCTCTTCCGGGATTTGCACATTCATGTCCATTAACAGGAGTTGAGACCAATGAAGGAGAGTTTTTTCTGTGTTGTTCTTCAACATTTTCAACAGTATTCCCAGTATAGGGCTTCACAAAGCTCCCCTTACTGGAGCTGTCATTCTCCCTCTCTGATCCGGGTTGCACATTCAGGTCTATCAGAGCACTATCAGACATCACTGTTAGGAATAAAATCTGGAACAAAAACCAAATCTATCAATAAATCATTTCCAAATAGATACAAAAAACAATGAGTTCAATTTGTTTAGAATAGCAGATGGCAAAGATTTTCCGAAACAACTAAACCAACAAAAATAAACCTTGGAAACTCAAAAAAGAAAAGAGAACAAAACATTTGCATGATTCTTTGCTGAAAGACACAAACAAATATGAGAAAGCAAGCATTAAAATAATGATGCCTTGACCTATGCAGAAGTGTGAAAATCCCTCTCACTGACATTATAAACTTAAATGGCAAGAGAAACCCCTAATGCATCATATTTGAATGCCAGAAAGAAACCAGTAACTTATCTTCTGCAAACCTAGAATAGTTTGGAGGAACACTCAGCAAGTAACAAAGTCTTGGGCTCCTACAAGCCAGTAAAACAATATACTCTGCATCAACTAGCTTCACTTTCTTTTCATTCATCAGTTACCAATATGTGGTTGGAATGGCAGACATTTGGAGCCCTCTCTCTAAGCAGCAACCTTGTTCATTGTAAACTCTTAATTATTAAAAAGAACAAAGTACCCATGCACGGAACAAAACAAACCCAATCTCAAACAAATTACCATCTTTCTAGATTTTCCCAAGTCATAAAAATGTGACAAACTCCGACTCAACTCAATTCATTACTCAGATTAATACATCCAGTGAAAACTAAAGTAAATAAATCACTACGATAAACTTCAAAAACCTTCTCAAACAAGGTTTTTAGTTGTCCAAAACCCACACGAACACATTCAACAGAAAATCAAAACCCGAATCCCAAACCTCAAGCCAATACGCAATATACGCAGACCCAATACGCAGACGTCGACGTCTGTGTATATACCCAATATCAAAAAAAATAGTAAGCTTACCTGTTAGTACAGAAGATAGTCGTGTCTTGGTTAGGAACAGAACGAAGAGAAGAAACAAAGATAGAGACGTTAAAGAAAAAGAAGCAAAGAGTCGTGAAAAAGAAAGTTGGAGTAACCCGAGAGTCGTGCAAAATGTTATTTACGTAAACAGGTGACGGAGATTTTAATCGTTGGAAACAGCTTCCAGCTTCAAATTTTAGCTTTTCGTATTCTGACTTAAAAAAAAAGCTGTTTCTATTTAAAAAACACTTTTTAATTTTCCAAATCAAACAATTATTTTTTTTCTTAAAATGACTTTTGCGATGTGAAAAAGTGCTCTTGGGACCGAAACAAACAGACACTAAATAAAAGCAGTCCGAGCACAATTCAGCTTAACCAAAGTTTTTAATTTAAAATATTAAAATGACGTTATTTTTGTATATTAAAGTTGGAGCAAATGAATGATTGACGCACGTATAAAGTATAAACAAATCAAAATCACCACCCATGACGAGGAGCGCAACAAAAGCCCAAATACACAATCACAGTCCACCTGCTCGTCAAACCACCTGCTCTCTCGGGGCACACTTGGGCAGATAATCTATTCCCCATTTCTCTGCCGTCTTCTTCTAAATGGAATCCCACCAGCTCTTCTCGTCACCGTCTTCTCTTCATTACCCATCAACGACTGTTGCTCTCTCTGGCCACACTTGGTCCAAAGACTTGATCTTTGTATCTTTTGCCAACAAACCCAAGTCAAAACCACGGGGTTTATGTTCTGTAAGAGCTATGGCTGGTTCGTCCCAGACTGGAAGTGAAATCAAGGAGAAGGAGGTCAAGCTCTGGGGAGGTAGATTCGAAGAGAGTGTGACTGATATTGTGGAGAAGTTCACTGAATCTATATCGTTCGATAAGGAGTTGTACAAGCATGACATCATGGGGAGTAAGGCTCATGCTTCTATGCTAGCCCACCAGGTTCCTTTTACTTAGTTGCTTCTTTTTTTAAAATCTTTTGCAGTGCTTTTTTGGTTGAAAACTTTGTTCTCTATACTAGCTATGCTGCTGGGAAAATTTCCGTGGAATGGTGAGTAGTTGAGGCTTTTTTTTCGGGGGTCGTTTCATTGCCCTGAAAACTGTTTGGCTTTATAGAGTATTTGATCACATCTAAAGATGTTGGTCTAAGTTTTCTTTCCAGTTATGTATGAATTAAAGATTAAGACTTTGTTTGTATTGCAACTAAATGATTAATGAATATGCTATTGCAATTGCTATTCTTTTATGAATTTTTTTTCCATTCACAAAAAAGCTGGTTCAGGAGAAATGGTGTTGATTTTTTTACTGAATTACAGGGACTGGGTACAAGTCTTGATATTATTTGTTAATTTAGTCTATTGAAATATATGTATGTTCTCTACAGTGTTTTTTTTCCAGCCATCATAGTTCTTTCTAGTTTATGCCTTAGTAAGTAAAATGCATGCAATTAAAATTTCTATGCCGGTATTGTAGGGACTTATAAGTAGCAGCGATAAGGATAAAATTATACAAGGTCTTGATAAGATTCAAGAGCTTATTGAAGCTGACAAGTTTAAGTGGAGGACTGACCGAGAGGATGTGCACATGAACATTGAGGCAGCACTCACTGATATGATTGGAGAGCCTGCGAAGAAACTCCATACAGCAAGGAGTAGAAACGATCAAGTTTTGACTGACTTTCGCCTGTGGTGTCGTGATGCCATTGATAGGATTGTTGTTTGTATCAAATACCTACAGGTTGCATTAGTAAGTTTGGCATTGAAGAATAGGGAGCTTATAGTTCCTGGTTACACTCATTTGCAAAGGGCGCAGCCAGTGTTATTGCCTCATCTTCTGCTAGCTTATGTTGAGCAGGTACGAACTTGGCTATTACCTATTATTCTATCTTGTTCTCAAGTTCCGATTGCCTAACAATGATATTTCTGATAATTAGGTTAAGATTTGTTCAGATTTCTTTCTTCTAGTTCGTGTTGATGAGAGATTATGGACTCAATATTGAAATATTAACCTGATATGCACATTTAAAGGCTTTGCACCAAGTCATTTACAATGCTCTTGTTACTCATGAAATTACCAGGGCAGTTAAATTACCATCAATGTTGTGTTGCAGCTTGAACGGGATGCTGGTCGTTTACATGATTGTCGAGATAGGCTGAATTTCTGCCCTCTGGGTGCATGTGCATTGGCTGGCACTGGCTTACCTGTCAATAGATTTATGACTTCAGATGCCTTGGGTTTTACTTCTCCTATGAGGAATAGGTATTGTGCTCCAGAGAATTTATCTCTTTACACGTTAATGTTTATGCTTTTTTTCAAAATTCATAAATACCTTTCATATTGGACAGCCATAAGGATCATATGAAGGAACCTAAGTAATGCAGAATTTCCAGTTAAAAGCTCCTTTAATTTGAAGTCCTCATCTGATTCTGATTTATTGCACTGTGAAGTCTCTAGCCAGTTGGTCTTCGTCAAACATACATGATATTGCTGTACCTACATGTTATTGGTTTTGCAATTATTTTCCTTCAAAAGAAACAAATTGATGTATGCTTCCCAAAATTTTAGACCTGCTTTCAAACTTTTGCTCAGATGCTTCCTTGTATGCTTTGCATTTCATGGGCGTTGTGAGTAAAATATTTTTGGAAGGAACAATTTTGATGCGGCTCAGTTCCTAAGGGGTCAGCTACTTGACAGTGGCATCTCAGAACTGTAAACCGGTTGCCAGTGTGCATCATTTTACTCAACATACTTACCCTGTTACTTGCTCATGTACACTGAACTTCCTTGGCTAGTTGGTCATGTTGATTATTTCTATATAGTATCGATGCAGTTTCAGATCGAGATTTTGTCTTGGAGTTTCTCTCTGCTAATTCCATCACAGCTGTTCATCTCTCTCGACTTGGTGAAGAATGGGTATTGTGGGCCTCTGAGGAGTTTGGGTTTATCACACCTAGTGATTCTGTGTCTACTGGAAGTAGTATCATGCCTCAGAAGAAAAACCCAGATCCTATGGAACTTGTTCGAGGAAAGTCTGCCAGAGTCATAGGAGACCTGGTTACCTTGCTTACATTGTGTAAAGGGCTTCCACTTGCTTATAATCGTGATTTACAGGTAGTCTAACAAATTGTGGGGACTGCTAGTGCTGCCTATTTTTATGGCAGCAGGGACTGGCCTTCCATTGATTTTTTCTTTACAAATGTACATCTACATGCTTCTTTGCTAATTTTGTATTAGAGTGCGCTTGTATCCATTATGGAGTTATCATCCTGTATCCTCTTCTTCTGGCAATTTTCTGCAGTTTTTGGAGATCAATTGTGACTCGTCTTTTTACAGGAAGATAAAGAACCTGTATTTGATAGTGTGAAGACCATTATAGGAATGCTTGAAGTTTCAGCTGAGTTTGCACAGAACATTACCTTTAATCAGCACAGAATTCAGAAGGCTCTACCTGCTGGCCATCTTGATGCTACAACACTTGCTGATTATCTTGTGAAGAAGGCAAGCTTCAATTTTACTTTTCTTTACCTTTGAAATAGCTAAAGTTCCTTCAATTTTCAATCTTTAATTGTTCGATTTTTTGATTTGTTTGGATCCATTAGGACCAAGAGCCTCAAGAGGAAGATGATATGTTTGGCTACTGTACTTTCACCTTAATTTTCCTCACATAAAAGATAAATACATTTCTGTAGTATGACATAAATATCAACATCTAATTTCCATTTTTATTCTACAGGGATTGCCATTTAGAACTTCTCATGATATAGTTGGAAGGGCTGTTGCATTGTGTGTCTCAAAGAACTGTGAGCTTCAGGATCTAAGCCTTGATGAAATGCAGATCATAAACAAAGTTTTCGATAAAGATGTTTATGAATATCTTGGAGTAGAAAATTCAGTCAAGAAATTCAGCTCTTATGGTTCTACCGGATCGGCATGTGTTGCCGAACAATTGGATTATTGGGTTACAAAGCTTAAATTGTAGGGAAGTTAAGCTATTTTGAGAACATGGAAACCATTGAAGGATCAGTTTCAATCAGCCATAGAACGAGTTTAGTGAAACATTAGAACATTAAATAACAAGTGTATGTTGTAAGAGCTTATTGAATAGGCAGACTCGAGTTAAGATTGTGGCTTATTTGTCTCCTTATTGAAATGGCTTTCCGATTTCCTAATTGATGTGCACTTGCTGTAAATCTGGATTCCATATATGCACCTCAGTATGGTTTATTGTTCAATCTAATAGAAGACAAGTGTGGTAATTTTAGGGTGGATGAAAAGTTTTTAGGATTCTAAAAGGTCTCATATTATCATATAATGAGAAAAATGAAGAACGATGATCCTCCTATTGTCTTGAAAACTCACAATTCTTTTACAATGTGTTCTTTTTCTTACATCAGCCGAGTGACAGGATAACACTCAGCTACGTGTATTTGTTGCATTGTTCTGAAGAATTAGTAGGAGCACGTAAGCAAAAAATACAAGCAATCAAATTACCAAGCGCAACAATTCAGATGAACATCACTTTAGTATTGAATAGAAAAATCTCACTCGTAGTAGTTTCAACCACTTCTCGTTAGGGATTTCTAGTATATATTAGGGGTTTCTAGTATATCTCCTGTAGCATATCCTTATCATCTGAACTGCAACACACCAAATCAATGTCAATGCCGAATACAAGGGTCCTTCATTTTGTGCTTTTCCTAGCCAAAATAGGACTTCTCCGAGCAGGTAACGGCTGGACCCCCTTCTAACAAATCTTCACTAATGATTTTCTCTTGGACCGTTTGCCCCTTGTTAATCTCTTAGGAACTTCAGCGACAATGACTTTTTCTACTTTCATCGAGTCCACAGCATCTGCTGTTTGCAGGTAACTATCTTCTGTATTATCAAGCTGGACAACGGATTTCTGCACTCTGATTTCCTGATCTGAATGTGCAGAACTTATATTCATCTGTATGAATTTAGGTTTTCTGTCAGTGAGCAAATCCAATTCCAAATTACAAATAGATCATTGCAATGAGTTTTGGGTGATCATTTTGAAAACATTAAGTGCACCCAACTTCTTAACTTCCTCAACACATTAAAAAATGTTAAGGCTATCCTGCCAGCATAATCTGATTTGATAACTTGGAAGTCTGGTGAAATTTTCATTTAAATAAATCATTTCCAATGAGTTTAAGATGTCTAAAGCGTAAATTACTAGAAGAAAACTGGTTTCATTTTTAAAATAGAGAACTAGTTACCTGCCTCACAAGGTTCTCTGTAAAAATCGAGAAAAAGTGAAACGACATGCCTTCACAAAAAATTAGAATAAAAAGTGCAGAAAGTAGCATACCAGTGTACCCCCAATCTCACGCAAAGGTTTCCTTCCTGCTGCAGAGTCCTTATCCAAATCAGGATCTTGGGAAACAAGGGCTGCTTTCTCCATTTCCATGGTCTCAGAACAGAGCACGGAGTCCTGAACCACATGCTGGAGCGAACCGTCTGTCTTGGTCACTGATGCTTCTCTATTTCTGCACTTAGAAGTTGCGCATCCACAACTTGCTCCGCAGCAGCTCCCAACAGCTCGACACTCGCATTTCGTCGTCTTGCATAGAGACCTTTTAGTGCAAGAGCAGCATGCTACTGGTGATGATTTCTCTACCAAATCGCTGTGGCATTTGGAATATTCTGATCCAGATGAGCGAAGGTCTGTTGATCCCATGCTACTTTCAACAGGGGAAAGGGATTTAACAAGGTCAATCTGATCAACAAAAGACAATAAGAATGAGATCCAAAACCATCTTAGTGAGTAACAAGTAAACCGAATGGCTTTAATATACATTGAGTTTCTCGAACTATGGGGACCAGTTATGCAGACTGCAAAACAGAGAAAAGAAAGATAACCAATCTAATCACCTGGGGATTCCTAATCACAACTTGTGCTTTTGGCATTCGCAGCTGACCAATGAGACTACTTAGTCTGACTACTTCGTCTTTCAGGTCTTTTAACTCCGAATCCCTCGCCACGCAGTCAACTTCTTTTTCCTGTAACAAGTATCTGAAAACAAAGGATTAAATATTTCAGCAAGTTCTTGTGCATCGGTTATCAAAACTGCTTGAGATGGTAAAATACGAATCTTGAGCAGAAGGCTCGGCAACTAAGTCTTACCGAAGATTTTCTTCTCTCAACATTTCTGCTTCTTCCTCGTATTTCCTAACCTCATCAGCCATCCTATCCAAACTCAATTGGGTAAATCAACTTGAAAGACCAAATAAGGGTTAAAAATTTCAATAACAACAAATTGCAAGGTACATTAATGATATTTAGATCAATTTAACATAGATCATATTGGGTTACATAAAGAGGCAAAACTCTCACATTGAAATTGAATGCTCTGCACAAAAGTTAAATTTGACCGAACCTATCGTCCCTCTCAATTAAAGAATATGCCAAATAATTATCCTTGTTAAAACCACATGGTACAGATCATTTTTCCCTGTATTTTTCGACGCCTGTTTTGTTTCTCTCTTTTCCATTTCCGTAAGTCGACTCGTATCAGTAATATATCATAGGCGTCACTTTTCACATTCCTCCCAACTAATGACTGGTTAGTGGGCTTCCAACATCATAAACGCATATATCATCTTTTCGATATGTTCAAAAGATCAGTTGCAGTAATTTATGGCCATCCGTCTCAATATTATCAAGTAGAATATGTTAGTTTTGGCAAGTCAAGTAGAAAAAATTGCACGGAAACCCACGGACCAAAGAAAAGAGAAATTACAGAAAACAGAAAAAGGGTCAAGAAGCTGAGCCATTATAAAAGCTTACTCTTCCATTTGACGCTCGAATTCAGAACGTATTTCCTCCACTCTCTCAGCGATTTTAAGTTCGATTTCAATACCCTGCGCCATTGCCATCCAAGTTAGATATATATCGTACAGATATAGTAAGGGATTTTATATAAATAGCAAAGCGAAGATCAATACAATTTGAAGCAAGATCAACTACCATACCCATGCATAACTTCGAGATACAAATCCAATCCAAGCATATTAATTTCTTACGCTATACAAATCACTGAGTCTAATTTGAACTGCAAATACTTGCGCAATAGAAAGAATGTTTCCCAAATGTTTCCCTCGAGTACCATGATTCCATTTAATAAAATAATGACTTCTGCGGGTAATTGGTAAAAGTGTTCCTTAAATACTTTAGCATTCAGATGGAGAACAAATTGAGCAAAGGGGTTTCTGTGCAGAAGTTCAAGATGGTTTGGCCACATAAGTAGTCAAATTCAGAACAAGTTTTGCCTTGTAGGACAATACTTTTATGCAAATGGCATCAGACACTCCCCAGGAGATTTTACTAAAAGCTTCATGATCGCAACCATCATGTCCCGAAATATAAAAGAATGCATCATGGACTAATTCAAATTTCATTTGCATACCTGAACTCCAGGACTGCCATCTCTATTACCTGCATGAGATTTTGACAAAATGTAAAACTTGGAAACCATGATCAAAGAAACAGGAATGTTATACACTCATTAGCATTTTATCCAACCAGAAACTTTTTGAGATAAAGCCTTTCGAGCTTCTAGAATCTGTTTTAACCGTTTAGTAACTACTGAAGCTTCTTCTGTCTTTCGCTGCAGTACCTGATTTTGTACAGAATGAGAAAAGTGTTTAGCAGCGACAAAACTGACTCTTGATGAGATGTTAATGGAAACAAAAAAATACTCCCCCATATAGAAACAATTCGACAACAAATTACCAGCTTCTGCCGCTGATTCAGAGCCAACAACTTCCTCATTTCATATGCATTCCTTCTCTGCTCTTTCTTGAGCTGTTGATAGAATATAATGCAGAAGCGCATGCACAAGTCAAAGTAAACATCAGAGCTTAGCTTAACACATCATGCAGTTGAGAAAGACAAGAGAGAAAATATAGAAACAATACCAGACATGCAAACAGAGTACTTAAACTTCATGTATATGTAATACGTAAGGCTAGGATATTATCTAGTACAGTGGGCAGAATTTTGGATTATGTCCAACTTCATTCCATCTAACACGATTGAAACTGAATGCCTATACTTATAAGGAGCGGAATGCAAAGTAAAATGGGTTCAATTTGAAGTACATTAAAGCAGGCAATGGAGACAGAGAGCTCTTCAAGTTGTGGCAGAAAGCTTGGTCAAAGTTCAAAATTAACTCATAAACAAAGCTGAACATACACAGATCTAGGGTGTAATATTAACTAGCTACCAGGAAGAAAAACCACAAAATAATTAGTACATACTTGAAGAACTTCTTTCTCCAGCAAAGCTTTAGACAGCCTGAATTGAACAGATTGTAACTTGATTTTGCACAGAAGTTCAACCTTCATGCAGAAAACACATAGTTGTCAGCTGCATGGTTGGAATGCAAAAGAACTTACTATTAATATGCCTTGTAGAGAAAAATGGTACCTTTTGAACCTTTAATCTTTGGATTTCGTCTTGATGCGGCTTTCCTGATTCTCCCCTCTTCTGTTTTTGACTTGAGAGCTGAAAATGTGCATTTAATTTCTTCTGCAACTCCACAACCTGAAAAGAAATCAAATGCATGTTATAAGAAATAAACATTGGCATTAAAGAATTCACGAATTCAATTCAACCCACCTGTTCTTCTATCGCAGACAATTGAGGTTCCCTATCTTTCTGTTTTCTTAACCTATCAACAGAAGTAGGGGAAAAACTAGCCAATTTGCTTTTCAACTCCTCGATCTCCCTCTGTCAATTCACCAAAAAATTCACAAAAGAATGCCTCCACGTTTGACCACTAGAGTACTAAGTAAGCATAAATTCAAACCATTTTATTATAATCGCAATTGTCTATATCCCGTATTTTCAAAACAATGGATTTTTTTCAATTAAAGCTTGCTTATATTGCTCAAGTCCAACAAAAATAGAACAGAGCGAACCAAGAATCTCCAGAAAGGATCCAACTGTTCAACGATCAAACCAAACACATCAAACACCAATACGATTTAAAGTCTACAATAACTAAGTTCTTCTTAGTCACCTAACTTTTCTAACGAGCCAAACCGGTTCAAGTTACTCAAAAAGCATCACTGAAACAAGAATGACTCTGCAAAATCACCACCTATAAATCAGGAATTAGAATTATACTAAACCAGAAAACAACCTTCAGAGCTTCATTTTCTTTCTCCAAATTGCAAACTCTCTTCTCGTGATGTTGCTGTTTCCGATCGTCCGAAGAACCGGAGGGGGACGCTGGTTTAGATCGGTGATTCGGCTTCTTCATATTCTCTGACTAAGAATTACTACACTACAACGCCGGTTGGCGGTTTACTTGAAGCTGATCGGATCTGAAGTTCTCTCACAATGCCAGTGAAGGTCTCCACTCCCTAGCCACGAGTAAATGCCTCTTTTTGAACTTGCTTGTTTCCCTCTCTTTGATTATCGAATTCGTTGACCGCCCAGATTTTGCCACGTCTGATTTTGCCACGTCTGATCACAAATAGATTACAAGGTTTTGCTTGTCTGTAATATTTTAAAAATTGGACCGGATATTAAACAGATGAAAGGAAAGATTTAAACTTTCAATCGGTAATAAACTATTATAAAATTAATATATAATAAATAAGAAGTAAAAATTATAAGAGTAAGTAAAAAAAATTATTGAAATAAAAAGATATCAATATCCATTATTTTATAACGAACTAATAATAAATCAAATCTAATAATTTAAACTAAATTTGAGTCTAATATAAAATTTAAAATAATAATAAAAATTAAAATTATATTTTTAAAAGAGTTTGTATCTCATCGTCTTCAAAAGTTTCAAACTTTTCAACATTATTTACAGAATCGTCAATTACGAATACATCAAATTCTTCTACTATATTCAAATAATTTTTATTTTCTTAGAACAATCTAGTTAAAAATAATGTTTAAATTACACTTGACATAAATATTATATATAAATTAATCAAATATTACTTAGACGATGATTTAACTTAACTTTTAAATTCATATCGAACTAATTAAATTTAACACAAATTAATAATTTATTATAATTATTAATTAAATAAATTCAAGTCAAATTTAAAAATTAAATTAATTATCATTTTAATTATATTTTGTTAGTCGATTAATATTTATATGGCATGTAATTAAAGTTTTTATGATAATTTTGTAATTAAAATTTAAAAAGAAGGATGACTTAATTTAAAATAAAATTTTTATTTTGAGAAATATATATTTTTACTTCAAGAGCACAAATATTTATAAAAAAGAAAAACTCTTATTGCGATAACACAGCTCCAACCTACTTCAAAGCAGAAGCATAACCCTTACCAACGTCACCATAACCAGACACAATCGCAACCTTCCCAGTTACTAATCACCTAAGTGTCAATCACACAAAGTCTCTTTTTTTATGTTGTTCAAGTGATTGGGCGTCGCAGAACGCATCCTGATTTTATTTTTCAGAGAAAACTAGCGGATTTATTATGCAATCGGTCGGTTTTTATTCGCAACGGTTAATAGTAAAAATCAAACTAGAAATTAATCCAATTTATATTTAACATGATCGAACCGGTTGGTTCGGTCTAATTTTTCAATCCTTACTTATTTGAAATAACTTTAAAAAGATATGTTGGTCATCATTTGACCGATATTAGACTATTATAAGCCAATATTAATAAATAATAAATTTAGAAATATTTAACTTATCAAGATTTTCTAAGGTAATATTAAATTTTAAAATTTTTAATTAAATGATTCAATTTTTTAAAATTTGTACATATTAGGTCAAAATATTAATTTCACTTATGTGACTACAAGATGGATTTCCATGTAATACTTAGTAAAAACGTCACATCAATAAAAAAATCTTTAACTTGATTTATTCAAGTTTTAAAAGATTAGTCACTAAGTTGAAGACTTCTAAAAATTTGACACTATATTAAAAAAAATCATAAAAGATTAGACACTATTTAATTTATTCCCTAAATAATGAAAAGTTATTTTAACAAAAATATTTTTATTTAATAATAATGACTATAAAATAATGATCATGTAATTAAGTGCTCCTTTTTATGACTTTATATTTATTATAGTTAATATTAACTAAATTATTTTTATATATCAATAAATAATAGTTACAATAGCTAATGATGATTATATAATTAAATATTTGAAAATAAGAAAAATTTTATTCACAAAATCAAAGACAATAATTTACATTAAAATAGTATTGTTATCGATGTTTCAAAGTCTAGATTGGACATTTAATTGGTAAGAGAAGAAATTTAAAGTGCATAGATTTAATTAGTATTAATATGTTATAAAACTAGTATATAGAAAATAAAAAATAGAAATTATAAGAATAAGCAAAAATAGGATATAAAAATAGAATACTCTGTTGAAAAAAAAAACATAAATGCCTACTAATCTATGATCAATTAATAATAGATTTAATAATTCAAATTAGAATTGACTCTATATAAAATTAAAATAATAGTAACAATTAAAGTTGTTTTTCTAAAGTTAATCGTATCTCATTATCATTAAAGATTCTCAATTATAACATTAATTAAAGACTCATAAACTACATTTTCATCTAAAGTATATACATATCATCTTCTTCGGCATTCAAATAAATATAAATTAATAATATAAAAAAATTCTATTGTAATACCAACTAATGACCACTAAATAATAATCATATAATTATGTTCTTCTTTTAAATAAGGAGAGTATTGATATTTAAAAATGAAAAATGGCTAATAATAGTCATTTCGTATGACTTTATACTCATTATAGTTAACATTAACTAAATTATTATACATTAACAAATAATTTATGACATATAAAAGTAATTCAATTAATAAAAGTTATGTTCAGTAAAATAATCCTATTTACACTGTTCCAACAAATTCTCACACTTTCATTTGATCAATATTTTTCAAATCAATTCTGAATACTACAAATTTTTATGGAGGGATAGAAAAATATGTTAGAAATCTATTGGTTCAATAATCAAGTCATCAGGATATCCAGAAAAGAAGTTATGGTCGAAAAAAGCAAGATTGTTCAGTAAAAAGAAAACATCTCAAAAGCAAGATCATGCTTAAGCACGACGGTACAAATTGCCCTTCATCTCCAAATTCACCGTTGTGTTTATGCACGGCAGCGCATTTCCACCTAAAATCCAAAGCATGACGGTGCATTTCCACTTCTTCTTCTTCTTTTTCACTAAATCTTAACTTCAAACCTCCATAATTTTTGATTCAAAACTCCAAAAATTGCAAACTTTATATCAATAAAAAGCTAAAAGAAAGATCTACAACTTTTATGAAGACAATTTTATCAAATATATCTAGATCGGTATAGTTAATTCATGGAAGTTCATATCAAAATTTAACTCTCTACTATTCAATTTTAGTAAACTTCTCAGATGACTTCCACTACAAATCCAACACTTCAATTTTTATTTCTAGTCTTTCCACTCCGTTTCATTCAACTCATTCACCGTAAATTCATACTACCCCTAAATATGCAAATTTAGTCAAAAATCATCGAAAGCCAAAAATCAATAGTTTATTCTATTCATGTTTTGCCACCATTCTATGCATTTTCAACTTTTGTACAAATTTTCTATCTTCCTCTTAACTTTCATTTATACACCCATTTCCATCTCAGATCATCATTTTACAACTACTCTTCAACTTAAAAAATCATTTTCTTGATCAACTCTAAGGAACTCACCTACTTACGTACACACACACACACATATATAAATGCACAGTGAATAGAAAACAGAGCATATCAACATATCACCTTTTCATACTATAATTTTCTACACTAATCTAATACAATATTTCATTTCTATTTCAACTCCAAAAATCAGTTTACCACAACCACCTATTTAAAAAGCAGCCCCAAATCCTACTCCAATTATAAGCCAGGAAGAATAGGAGCCTAAGTCTATCTTGAACAAAAAACAAGATTAAGCTTTGTCCTTTACCTAGTCAACTTTAAAACATCAACATATTAGAGGAACTACAAGAAGAGCAACTAGAGAAAGCCATAAACTCCTCAGGCAATAAATCACAGAATGCAATCTCCAAAGCTGATAAAGAGGAATTCCAAAGCAGTAGAAGAAAGAAAGCTAGAAGACAATCCAAAGGTAAGTGCCCTTCTTTCTCATCCCCCTAATATCCATTATTGTATGGAACACTAAAGGCAAAAACTGTTGCAATAAACTTACAGTTGTTGGTGAACTTACTAAAGAAACTAAAGCTATTTTGATGGGAATATTTGAAAATAAAATAAAAAATAGGATAGGCTATCAAAGTTGAGAGTTTTAGGTAGCTTTTAGACTCTACTCTTTAAACATGAGCATTACCATCTTGGGTATAATTATGGCTTATGATCCAAGAAACATAGTAGCAAGTTTGAATAACTTTAATGAATAAATGATCCATTTAGTAATGGCACTACTTCAAGGTAACTAAAGAATAAATCTCACATTTATCTATACCTCTAATCACAAATTTCAAAGGAAGGCTCTATAGAGAAAATTAAAGGATATTCACTCAACTATTCAAAGGACATTGCTTATTCCAGGGAATTTCAATTTTGTCTTACATAAAGATGAAATCCTGGGGCATGTAGGCCCTAATTCCTCTGCAGACCTCAGGGACTATGTCTAAAGTATTGCTTTAATTGATCTGAAGATGGAAGGTTAGTTTTATTAATGGAGCAACAATCAGAATAGCAAATGGTTACTTAGTTTCATTCTATACTTTTTTTTAGTGTTATGAAGCATTTTTGTAGGTTTGCTAAGTGATTTCTCCCCATTTCATCTTAACTATCATATCTTCTACATATACTTTAATATTTTGGTTGATTTATCTATAAAACATAGAATTAAAGAGAATATGATAGGTTGATGATATGTGTGTTTAGTTTGAATGGCACTATCTTGAAATAATATGATCCATTATATGTAATAAAATTCAAATTTTGTCACCTATATATATGGATCTAGTTATAACTCAAGTATATGTCTATGAAACTCAACCATTTATGGCCAACTTTGACATATATAATTTAGTCATCTTTAAAAACAAGTGAATATTCTTTAGATAAACTTTGTCTAGATTTACAAAATCAATAGATATGTAACAATTGTTATCATTGGGGTTTTTATCTATAACCATATTGGTGAGCCAATTTGGGTGTACTACCTCCTTGATAAAGCTTGCACTTAAAAGTTTACTCACCTCTTCCTACATTGCATATTTTCATTCTCTCACAAAGATTTGACATGAGGTCTCGCATTTATCCTATGGATTATTATATAAGTTAATTCCTTTAATGTTTAAAAAGACTTGTTGATAATTTTTTTAAATTTGTCATTTTGTTGCATTGCTCCTCATCCATATCAACTTTTATTCGCACCCTATCATGGATCACATCCTTAACTTGGATTACTCAAATTTCTTTTACTCTTTGATTTAATTTTTTTTCTATGTAAACTTGATATCCATTTGTTTGATGCTTATCCGCTATGTGGATTCTTCTTTTTTGGTGAAGCCATATTGAACTATCTTGAAATTTGATGGTACTTTAAGACTTTCTTATAACCCTCTCCACTGAAAACTTTATAAGCAACTACTATAGTGATAGGATGGCTCTTATTGCATACAAAAAATGACTATAAAAGTGGTGTTATAGGTAGCGAGTCTGTGTATGACTTAAAACTACATTATTTTGATGGTTATGTAGGGGTGTTGCCTAATTGTAATTTTTCCTTCATAAAAGACCTAGTCCCCTATAAATCATATGAAAAAGAAAGACGCTTGATGGAGTTGTTATGATTCCTGACCTAAAAGTCTCATATAATAGAATATAGATAGAGTAACCATCGTTAACTAGGATTCTTTTAATTTTGAAGTTTGTAATGTTCACTTTCACGAGTACCCTGTCTTCATGAAGTTTATGTTGGTTTAACAATTCTTCTTTCTCAAATATAATCTACCTTATCACTTTTTGTTCCTTTATTTTAATGTTTATTAAGGGATTTGCTTGATTATTTTGTGTATGCCTCTTTAACTGAGATTTGTTGCAAGTAAAGTACTATCTCCACTACATGGAAATTCATTAAATAGATTATGGAAGGACCAAAAACACTCTAGCCTTAAGGTGGATTCATACAATGAAAATTAATGATTGACAATTATCAATTGACATTAATGTTTGTTAGTACCAACAATGCCTCTTGTAATCACCTTATTTGAACCTAATATAAAAGATACACTTGTTTTTCTAAATCTCTGTATGAGTAAAGCATAAGTTCTAGCAATTCCATATCTTATTTATATGTTTATAAAAGGTGTCCAGGAGATTAAGTGAGAGCTCACATTGTTTGTATTTCATTTTTCACATGAATAAAAGACCCTATTTTGTTATTTATTGTTTTTTTAGACGTTTATCCCTAACAATTACTAAGACCGAAACACTCATAAGGTGTTTAACAAAAAGAAACCTATCAAGTATTTGATAGATTGATGTTAACATCTCAAGTCAAGAACTTAATTCCAATTATAATGGGATTGATGATGTTATTGTAAGGATCTAAAGGTAGTTAACTGACATTTCAAGTAGGGCAAATAAAAGAATTAAGGTACTGGAAGATGTCTTGGCTCTATTGAGAAACAATATTGCTTTAGGGGGTGGCACAAACTACACCTACTCTTAAAACCTAGTAATTAACCATCCTCGCTTAACGAACTAATATGTTGAGACATTAGAAAAAAAAACAAATGTTATCAAGAAGATGACATACTTACCCTAAACAACATATGATCGATTTAATTTACTTGAACTCTCATATTTGTATAAAAAGAAAGAACATGATAGAAGGGAACAGATGCAAGAGATGAGGTTGAAGACAACAATAAGATCACTTTTTGTTTAATTATTTTATCTTATTAAAACATTATATTTTTCTTTTTAATTTTATTGATTTCATCACTAGATTCAAACTTTTTTTTAAGGAATTGTAATGAATTTGGCCATTAAAGTCAAAAACAAAAGTTACGAACAAGCTATAAAGAGCAGTACCTATTTGTTAAGGCAATATGGGTTATGGTTGGGTTGGTCATGCTAGGCCCGGTTTAAGGCCCATGCATCGACAGCCCATTCGCAGTTGGTAACCTCCCATGCATACGTAAAGACCTAAACCTAGCAACTATTCTGTATATAAGGTACTATTTCATCATGATACAGGGACGACATTATTATCCTAATTTTCTCTGTTCTTAACAACCAAAACCCTCTCAAAAAAACTAACTTGAGCGTCGGAGGGGCCTGCCGGCAGTCAACCCCCGGCGTACCTTATTTATTTTGCAGGTGTCCTTTAACTGAAGTCAGTCAAGATCATGGATCCAAGCAGCAACGTCCAACCCCATCAAGTTCAGGCAGAACCAGGTTACATTAGAGAAAAGAGCTAACTACGTAGGCAAGATAGGAGTTAAATGTTCCACTTCCACATTCTAAGCCAATATTCCTGGTTATGGAAATTTAGCTTGTCTAAGCTAAGGTATCTTCTGATTTGCAGGAACAAATTGTTGTGAAACTGCTCCTTAAATGAGCTTCTATTTTGAAATATCCGACGGTTCCTCTCCTCCTAGATAGCCTTGATAATAAAAGAGAGAGCTATACAGAAGCACCATCTGACTGACAGGATCATCGTAGAGTGAAAACTGACCATACCAAGCCTTAAAAGAGTTCCAATAATTAGGAGTATTCATTATGCAACATCTGTGTAGGATCGTCTTCCAACTAGTATTAACAAACTTGCATTAGAAGAATGGATGTTTGTGACTTTCCTCAGCCATTTGACATGGGTTGCCCTAATTAGGTATAATGAGAATGCCCTTCAATTTGTCTACTATTGGTAATTTATCCTTTAAAGCTTTCCACAAAGTAAAAGTGGCTCGAGGATGCCAGTGCTTAATCCAAACAACCTTGGTCCAGGGAATTATGTTAAAGTGCTTCAGTAAGAAATTCCTGCAAGAGTTGTAGGTGAAGATCCCATTTTTGGAGTGCTTCCAGATAGTCCTGTCTTCCCCTCTAAGCATGTTAGTTTGATGAAGTTCATGAAAAATAGAAACAGGGACTACATCTTGTGTAAAGATTTGCCTATCCCTTAGAGCTTCCTCAGCTATGATGTTCTGGTCGTGAGTAGTTCTAAGACAGTCCATCTCTTGCAAGTTGATTAGAGGGCCACAAGACAACTAGATGTCAAACTAGAAACTGATCAGTTTACCATTCCCTCAACTAGAGTGACAAATTCATATATTAAGATATCTCTTACTTTTTTGATAGTTCTCCAAGCGGCGATAATCGCTAGCGTTTTTGCCATATGTATTGTGTTCATCATTTTTAGTGAGATAATCCTAAGACCTATTTATTCTCGGATAAACAAACCTCATTCCACTGCATTCTAGCCCTCTCGGTAAATTCCTCCTATCCATATACCATAGAAAGTTGTTGCAGATCATCCTTACGATTTTAATTATTTTTTGGGTATAACCAATTGAGCATACCAGAATATGTTGATGTAGTTCAGTAGAGAGTACATGAGTTGGATCCTACCTGTTGTAGAAAGAGACTTAAAGCTCCAGGATGCAATTTTACTTTTGATTCTTTCAACTAGCAAGAAAAATAAGCAGAAGTAGGATTATAACTTGAAATTGGGATACCAAGATAAACGATTTGCAAAGGTAGAAAGCTAAAACCAGTGATGGATTATATAGTTGATTCTCACTCCAAAGCAAATTTAGACAATAAGAATCCAATTTTTATACAATTTACTTCCAAACCAGAGAGATTGCTAAATATTTTCAGGGCCTTTATTATTGTAGAGACTGAAGCCTGATTTGTCTTATAAAACAGAATAAGATCATCCACAAAGCTCAAGTTTGTAATCCTCACATTCTTGCACTTGGAGTGATATTTAAATGCTTTAGTTCACTTTACCACAACTTTAAGAGTTCTGTTGAAGATTTCCATAACAAGAGCAAAGAGATATGGAGAAAGGGGTCACCTTGTCGGATTCCTTTGGAGCTTTTAAAGTGTTTACTAAGCTTCCCATACATCAATACTTTTGTAACCCCAAGGCGCAGATGAGTTGGTAAGGAGCTCTCTTGGCTTAAGTGAGGTCGTGAATTCGAACCCCCCTTATGTATGCAGCCGTTTAAAACTTGGGGCCAGAACTTTGCCTCCTGCAAGGGACCTCCCCGGTTCGAGCGGGGATTAGTCTGGGTGTAGATGGCTTAAAGGTACCTTTTCATAATTGGGACCCACCTAGAACTCTCGTGGGCAACAAAAAAAATACTTTTGTGACACATTCTAAGATTCATTGTATAAATATTTGTGGAAAATCCAAGGCCTGAAGGGTATTTATAACAAAATTTCAATCAACATTATCGAAATCTTTTCTCAGGTCTACCTTAAGAAAGCAGTTCCTTCTTCCTCTTGTAAAACCATAGGCTTTGACAAGTTCCCGCAATAATAGTATATTGGCTCCCATAATACGACTTGGAATGAATGCCCCTTGAGATAAGTCAATGTAGTTTCCCAGACTGAGTCAATTCGGACTAGGCGCTTTGTAAGGATTCAATTTCTTCAAAGAGTCTTCAATTTCCTACCTGGAGACAGACTGAGTCAACCATTCAACATCTTGAGCAGTAATTCCAAACTGCATAGGTTGTCTGAAAAGGAATCGGGAAGAAGTGGCCTTAGAAGGGGTTGCAAAAGGTTTGAAAAGTAGTCGAATTCCCCGTGAAGCAAGGAATGCTGACAGTTCAACTCTCGATTGTTATGCATCAGTAAAAGAGTTCTCACTTTAGGAAGCGGAGCCGGAGACCAAACATCCACACTTCACACATTTCGCACGTTGCCAATACTAACACGTCAAGGCGCCGCGTGAAACTTCCAAGGGTTGGGATCCCAACAAAAAAAAGAAATAATAAAATAATTGAAACGAAATCCAAAACTCTAAGATCCTTGTGGTCCACGTGCAAGAAGGAGGACTCAACCTTTGGCGCACGTTAGAGCAAATCCAGTACATCGATGATGTTGCCAACCCTTCCTAGCCATAAACGTCAGTTTACAATTGAGAAATGTATGGTGTAATTTGTCATTCTCTCTCTTAAGAAGGTAATCTTTTCACGTTACTTTTTCTCCAGATTTTTCTCGGAAAGTATTTTCTGTTTGTTTCTCGGTGAAAAGAAACGGTTTATTCTTATTTATCATAGTTTTTTTTTTCTTTGTGAAAATGAGGAAAACAAACGAATGTTTGCTTTATACCAGGTTATAATTGTTCGTTTCTATGATTCCGTTTGTAGCCTTGGAAAGTTTATCTGGGTTAGCTAGGTTTAACTATACAGCAGTTCATTTTGTGTTGATGTTTCCTCAAGCTAGGCCTTCGGCATTCTGGAAATTAGGGTTTAGTTTAAATCGGAGTTCATTTCCTTAAGCTTTTGAGATAGGTTTCCAGGAAAGTCGTCGAAGCTGTAGAGTAAAAGAAAATTGAAGCTCTTTTTAATGATGAAGCTTAACTAGGTCCTGTTTAATCATTCTGTTCCAAGTCGAAGGAAAAGCTTTCATTTGTTAGGAGTCAAGTGCCGTGTCATTCTTGATTTTCACTTGCTGTCTTGTTCTTTTAACCCTTGCGTGGTTTATAGTGGCTGCGTGTCTAATTATCACGTTTACAGGTTCTGAATTGGTTGTGTAATATCTGAACACATTTGAAAAGTAATAGATAGGATTGGGCCGGAATTGGGTTTCAACTACTGTATGAGATTGACCTCCTATTGGAATCTTTCCTTTGAATCCTACCATGACGTATGCAACTTCCATCAAATTGTCTCGTGAATTTATGATTCAAAACATCCATGGGTGCAATCGCCAACGTAGTGTGAGTTGTCCTTTATTTTATCACTGTTTCTCTTTTCAAGATGGGGTTTGATACGCATGTCGCTGTTCTCTATTTCATATTGAGTTGTTTTTTACAGAGTGTTATTGTAAAGGACAAAGCAAGTATGGTCAACATTAATTTCTCATCACATGGGTTGGTATGTCTTTCTATCTATGCGTAAACATTTCTAATTATCTGCGACTATTCTGTGTATAGTTATTTGATTTGAGAGTTTTGTATATTTTAAAAAAAGTTTTCTTGCTATTGTTCTTGGTTTTTTTCAAGATGTCTGCTACTCTATTTTCTTATCGTGATTTTTGCTCACCCTTTTATCTGTGCATGTGATTTCTATATGAGCTTTATGAATTACTGGGCCTTGCATCTTAGCGGCAGGATGCTTGGAGTCTTCATATTTTAAGCAGCATCAAGGGCCCAATAAACCCTATGGTTACAAGATATAACGTCTTCGTCTGCCAATCTGTTCTAACACCAGGTGGAGGCAATGAGATTCCGATACTAAAATCTGCTACTGTTGTCATGACAAGGTATACTCACATTTGTATTTGCTTCTACTTTTAAATTTAAATTTTACTAGCCATAAGATTTGGACAACTCAAATCCTTTTAGTGATACCAATAGTTGTGATCTACATGAAAAATTGTTCCTGTAGTGCTATGCTTCAGTGAGACAACTTTGAGATTATAAGTTCTATAAATGTATGCCTTTAATGAATTGGATTGTTTGATGCTTCAATAGCCCCATAAGTAATAGATTGAGGTGCTTGAGTGAGTGGAAAAATTACATTTTATATGGGTCATAACTCGTTAGTCACGATTTATAGGTGCGGGTTTATAATTTTTCAACCATGTCCTGTTAACATTACTAATTGAATTTTAAAGGTCTCTGGATTCCCAGTTGTATGTCTGATTAACTCTCAATTTTCTTAGTCTCATATTAAGTAGATTTTGCCATGAAGATATATTGTCCACTTTGAACTGTTTAGTAGTATCAATTGTCATAGTCTGCAAGAAAATTTTCTCAATGTGCCACAGTAATCTAATTTTAAATGTTTCCTATCCTCTTTCTTGTCATTCTTTAATTTTTATTCTCTCATGTTATAAGGACAAGGATAAATGTATTTAAATTTTGATCTGCCAATACATTTAAATATCTATTGACTAAGAACTTTATAATTTCTATGATGCATCCAAAGATTATTGTGGTCAGAGTAGTGATTGTACTTATTTTCCTTTTTCTTATTTTTCTTCGGTTAACTTGTCATCTTCACCCTTTCTTTATTGGATGCATGAGTCTGATAGTAATACTCATCTGTTGTGATGCACATCCTAGGACCTACAATGCTGTACAAGGAAGTCCTCTTGTGGTGAAATTGATTCCTGCACTGAGCATCATTGCCTTTTCTGTATGGGGTCTTGTCCCACTTATACGATTGGGTAGAATGGTTTTTCTCCATGTATGTATTAATACAGAAGTTTGCCTTTCTAAAATAATTTCTTATTAACTCCTCAAACTTCTTGATCTCCCATTTATTCTTATGATGATGCAGAAATCTGATAGTAGTTGGAAAAGAAGCAATACAAATTATGTCGTCACATCTTATCTTCAGCCTTTACTGCTTTGGAGTGGAGCCACACTAATCTGCAGGTATCAGCATAACATTTTACCAGATGTCTATCTCCAACTGTTTGATTAGTTCTAACTGTAGCTGCTAATATATCAGAGTATTGGATCCAGTAATTCTCCCATCACAAGCAAGCCAGGCTGTGAAACAACGGGTTCTCAGTTTTGTGCGATCATTGTCAACTGTATTGGCGTTTGCCTCTTGTTTGTCAAGGTAGTTGTTTTGTCAATTTTGTCTGTCGTATAGAAGTGGTAAATTGAAATTGGTTGTTACTGTTTGGTAGGTTAACAGCCAGGGATAGGGTTAGTGATGAGCCAGGCCCCGGCTTGAAAATTTTTATGCCCCCTGGGCTGGACTGAAAAGCCCATTCATGATAAGGTTTTGGGCTTTTTTTTAATGCTGAAGCCCATAGGCCCAAGCTGGACCTAAAGCTCGGACAAATCGGATTTTGTCCGTTGACTTCAATCCGAGTCCAAGCCCTTTTGCCATCCCTAGTCAGGGATTGTCCATTCTTTATGAAAATAATTAAGTTGATCTTGTGAACACTGAATTACCTTGCTTTGGCAACATTCAACTTTCTTCTTTACTATGCAGCATATTGCAACTACATGCTGTCCTCACTTCTCAAAAAAAAAAAAAAAACACTAAATGCTGTCCTCGCAACTTTTGCAATCTATTCATTCTTTTGGTCACTTGCATATTATTGATTCATTAATAATCATTTTGGGATCCTTATTTCCTTTATGGAGTCATCTATGTTGTATTGGTGCTTATCCCTTTTACTTCCCAGCTGTCTTGGTTCTCAGCAAAGGCTGATTGTTTGTTTGTTCTGCCTTTTATATTGGTTTATGCTTGTTGATTGTGCTTCTTGTATCTTTTATGTTCAGTTTCATGTAGCACTTCAGTCATATTTTTGTGCTTGATTGTCAGTTTGAGTTGTTTGACAATTTTGATGACTAATCCTGCGTTGTGATTTTAAGTATGACTTCTTTCTTCTGCTTGCAGCTTGATTGAAGAGGCACAAAAGTTCTTCTCTGGTGCAAATGATTCTGACAATGCAAGAAATGTATGCTTCCATGACTTTTGAAGTCTGTAATTATACTTTTTATGTTCTTACTGGCGCTACTATACTTTTGTTGAAAGTTTAATTCTTTTGCATTGGTGAAAACTTGGAAGAAAATTAATCGAAGTCAGTATTTTAAGATTTAAAATTGGAGAGAAAATTTTTACTTCCAATGTTGGATGACCTGATTTTGTGAATCATTGGTCGCATGTTTTTCCAACAATGAGATCCAAGTTATGTATGTGTAAGACTTACATATATACTTATTTTAATGTGCTTGAAGAAACTAATTCTACAACTCCTTTTTAACTCTTTTTTACCTACTATGTGGAAACCTGAGTTGGACATTTTTATCTCTTTTATGTGGTGAATAGGAACCAATCACTCCTCTATAGGTGTGGAGCCTTGATCTCTTGATCTCTATTGCATGCTCTTGTAGGATTTACGTAGACCACTGGTGGCAGCTCTACTGTGTGGCAACCTATTGAGCTGACATGGCATTTTTCTCTCTTGATAACATAATAAGATCTTTTGTGTCTAATTACCCTCTGGATGCGTGTATTTTCATGTTAAATTGTTAAGTTTTGTGAATTATGATGGCTTCATTTAAATTTATCATTTGTTATCTTGTGTTACTATATTATGAAGTTGTATGGCTGAAATATGGCTCTGATCTGCAATGTGGTCCTTTTGGCAGATGGGCATTAGTTTTGCTGGAAAAGCTGTTTATACTGCTGTCTGGGTTGCCGCTGTATCATTGTTTATGGAACTTTTGGGTTTCTCCACCCAAAAGTGCCTAACAGCTGGGGGTCTGGGAACAGTGTTGCTAACCCTTGCTGGTCGGGAGGTATATTTTGACTTTGCTGTGCACATTGTTTATGTAAAATATTTTATTTTCATAGCCTAAGGTCAATCCAGTCTTCCTTGAATTTCTCTAAATATTCATGATTAAGTGCATCTTCAACTGAGGCACTGTTTGCTCATTCAGATATTCACAAATTTCCTCTCAAGCATAATGATCCATACAACACGGCCATTTGTATTGAATGACTGGATTCAAACAAAGATTGAAGGGTATGAAGTATCTGGTACTGTTGAGGTTCGTTTTTCTTCGTTCTCTAATAATTACAACAAGAAATAGAGTATAAGTCTGGCAAGCTAGCAAAAATCATGAAACAATGCTCCCATAACATCGTCACTAATTATCTTGCATTAAATTTCCCGTCTACGGCTCCATGTGAATCTGGGGGCTAGTGAACTGAATGTTCATTAGAACAGATGAGAAATTGATTAGGTCCCTTGACATGTTCTCCTTTTTCCCATCTAAGCATTGGATTTTGTATTGTTCCAGCAAGTGGGCTGGTGGTCTCCAACAGTTATAAGAGGTGATGATCGTGAAGCAGTTCATATTCCAAACCATAAGTTTTCTGTGAGTGTTGTTAGAAATCTTAGCCAGAAATCTCATTGGCGCATCAAGACCCATGTTGCCATCAGTCATTTGGATGCGAACAAAATCAACGTGAGATGCTCACTTGTCTGTTAAGCAAATATGTACTTTACTATATCTCAATTGAGAGGTTAGGTCTTGGTTTATCTTTGTGCAGAACATTGTTGCTGATATGCGCAAGGTTTTGGCAAAAAATCCTCTGATAGAGCAGCAAAGATTGCACAGAAGAGTTTTCTTGGAAAACATAAATCCAGAGAATCAGGCTCTTATGGTAAAGTTTTAATTTCATTATTTGCTCTATTATGCAATTAGTGTGTCTGGCATGAAGTCCCTGCAATAGTAAATATGAAGATAAATAAAGATCTCCTGGAGATGGTCTGAAATTTTTATCAAAATTTGCCGTCTTGTGCAAAATGAAAATGAAATATGAGGAGTGATGTTGTTCCTGGAGATGGGCTGGAGTAATTGTAATTGGTTGATTATTTGCATGTTTGCTTGAAGTTTCTTTTTTTTTCTTCTAAATCTCTGAACAACCAAGAGCCGTCATTTAGTTTCATTTTTATTTTTCTATTGTAAATTTTAGGTTTTAGTTTTTAGTTTTTACTTCTTATTTTTTTTCTTTTAAATATTGTCTAATAATTACATATTATATAAAATTTGAAGATAAATTAATTTTATGAACAAATAAATAAAATGATTTTATTTTAATGTTTTATATCATATTTATTTAAAATTATCCATGAAAAATTCTTATATTTTATTAAAATAAATAACTTAATATTTAACTATTTATTGATAAATTAATATTTATTTTAAATAAAATTTTAATTATTAAACAAAATTTATTTACAATTTACACAATTTGAAGATATTTTCAATTTAAAATATATTTATTAGTAATTATCAATTTAATATTATTTTATTTTCAAAACTTAAAATTTAAATTAAAATAAAAGTTAGATTAAATTATTAATAATTAATGTTAAATAATTAAATATATAATATTGAATTAAATTATTTATAATTTTCACTAATAGTTATTGTTAAATAATTTATATTTACTTGATAGTAAATCTGAAAAGAAAAGAAACAGAAAACAAGTCATTTTTTATGGCCTTCATAATTTATTAAAACAGGAAGAACTAAAACTAAAATTAAAAATAATAAATTTAAACTAACAGTTTTTTTTTACTGAATATGAAAGAAAAAAAATAAAAAATTTAAAACAAATACGTTTATTCCCTTTCTGGATCAAGTCGCTGGGTGAAATGTATGTTTGACCTTTGAAACTTACTATGTTTGAGTTACCTGCTTGCCATTCTTACTAGGTTTAGCGTTTTCCACTTTTTGGTCCGTGATACATTGTATCCAACTTCATAGGAAATAGGGAGTCTCTTTAGCCATTCAATTCTCTCCTCGTGATGACGTGTTGCTTGTTTGTTGATTTCGCAGATTTTGATCTCATGCTTTGTCAAAACCTCACATTATGAAGAATATATGTGTGTAAAGGTAAGTTATTGTACTTGATCCTTTTTGTAGGTAAATCTTTAGAGTTAGAGCCTTGGCATCAGTGGTAATATGTCCTAAAACCTGAATGGACCAAAAGAAATTTAAATTGGAAACTGCTCTTGGACTGTAAAATTCTTGAAAACTAATGGCAAGACTGAGAGAATTGGAAAATGAAATCATGTTTGCTCGTGCTCTTTAATTATATGTATTTAGTTCTTACCTCTTTCTTGGATCTGGGGGATCCTTTTGCATCATGTTTGGCTCATACTCTTAATGATTCACCCGCATTATCTCATTTTAAAAGTTTTAATAATTTGTTATAACAAATGGAATGAACAGGAAGCAGTTCTTATGGATCTTCTCAGAGTTGTAAGTCATCACCGAGCCCGGCTTGCCATGCCTATTCGAACAATCCAGAAAGTATACAGTGAGCCTGATTTGGACAATACTGCATATGCTGACACTATTTTTGATCGCTCCAGAGCAGCTGTTAACCGTCCTCTATTGCTGATCGAGCCCTCTTATAAAATCAATGGCGATGATAAGGTTAAAGCTTCAAGTCGTTCAACAAGAACAACTGATGAAAAAGATGAGGTTGAAGAACCCTTATCTTCTGATCCGAAAGGAGATGCCAAACCTAGTTCAACTCCAAATGTTGACTCAAAAAGAGAAACTTCTGCTTCCAACACCAGGAAAAATTCTAAGGTTTCATTGCCTACATCCGACTCTCCTGATAATGTAGTTCTAAAGAACGCAGAAACACAGTGTACTGGTGGAAGCGCATCAACAGGAACATGGCAGCTGAATACCGAAGAATTAACTTCAGAAGGAGGAACAGCTGAGAAGTCATCACTTACTAATTCAGAATCTAGTAATGATAGGATTGATATTCCTTCAGTCATTTCTCAAGATAAACAGGATGCTGAGAGGTCTGTAGCATCGTCATCGGTGGGCAGGCCTCCATTGGAAGAGAATATTGTTCTCGGTGTTGCTCTAGATGGCTCAAAACGAACACTTCCAATTGAGGAGGAAATACCCTCATCTCCTTTCCCCATAGAGTCCAAGGAATTGGCTTCTAGCCGGAATGGAGGGGGGACTTCTTCTGCCACCAAGGATAAGAAAGATGGTCAGCCAACAGCTGCGCCAAATCCCTCAAAAAGTGATTAAAGCTGTTAACAAAGAAGAGCAAATGCTTGGTATTTTAGAATCCCAGCCAAGGAGACACGATACAGGAATTCCCAGCTGTTTTTTTAAAGCTGGTATGGGGAATTTCCCAAGACACCCGTGAGAAGCTTATATTTGTAAATATTCATGAATTAGAGACCTTGGAGATTTGTGATGGGCAAAGAATTACAGAAAGCAAGGGTAAAAATTGGATGGGGAGTGAGTGGATTCCATTTGTCACATGATTTATCAATTGATCATGATAGACAACTAATGTAACGCTGCAACTCTTTAAATAATAATTTCGAAACAGATTGTCATACATCCCCAGTAATTTCCAAAGGTTTTCGGCCTACGACTACAAGCCCACTGCTCGAACTGAACTTTTCTACGCATTCCAATGTCAAGAGGGCCGTATATTTCAAAGTTACCCGTAGCCACCTACTACTTTTTTTTTTTTACATTAGGTATCCTGGCTTAGGCCCGTTTAGTTGAGCTTTTGTTAGTAAAATTTTTTTCAGTAGAGTTTTTTTTAAAAGCCAGTTGACTGTTTGGCTGTCAATTTAAAAAACAGCTTTTCTAAAAGTGCTTCAATCAGTAGACTGTTTGACAACATAAAAATAAAAGTACTTTTATTAATTTTAACTATATTTTATTTTATTAATTATGCTAAATAATTTTTAAAATATACCAATATGCAAAGTACCATTTTGTAGGAAATAATTTAAAGAGATGTGTCATTTTCTCACAACATAAGATACCAACAAATGCTTTGTAATCTTTGTAAATTATCA
>JAOSBP010000006.1:6298786-6326276 GCA_027563825.1 Erythroxylum mucronatum
AATAAAATAAGAATTGATTAAAAGATGAGTATTTGGAACTTGTATGGATATATAAGAATATGATTAAGTATTTGAGAATTGTATAAGGATGAATTTCCAAGAGTGGAAATTATTTGTCTTTGTTTGAATGAGTTAGAATAAATATGAAAGAATTGAAAAGGAAAAGAAAGAAAGAAAAAAAAATTATACTGAATTTGGAATGTCTTAAGGTTTCCATTGGGATCGCTTTTGTCTTAGGGTATCCAACGCTTCGACGCTTTTCTCAAGTTCTAGTGTGCGAATGTCAGATTTGTGATCTTTCGCAATTTGTTATCCGAGAATTTGTTTCGCTCCGATTATCGTTTTTTTGTTTTCGTTTTTTGGTTGGGATCCGGTTCCTGAGATCGGGTCCCAACACAAGGCTTGACGACTTCATGCAAATTTGGGTAACGAACTTGTTATGCCTCTTAACCATTCTCCTCTCCAAGATGGCAACTAGTATCCTTTCTTTGACACTTAATTTGCACGACAGAATTTAGGAGGCTGCCATGGTTAAGAGTGTATGTCTTTTTAACTGCAGCATATGGAAATATTGTGTATAAGGGCTTCCGGTGAAAATTTGAGCATAGGCGGCCGATCCCACTTTGTCTATGATTCTAAAAAGACCATTAAATTGAGAGGATAACTTTATAACCCTTGCCTATATGATTGAAATTTAACAAATATCATGTCCTCTAAGCTGCTCTCCCAATACATTTATTATTTATCAATTGGCATATTATTTGTCAAGCTCTCTATAAATGAAACTTGATTATCTGTGCAACTGCCTCCCTAGCTTGCAAAAGTTTAGCCATACAAGATACAAGGCGTATTCTCATATGCTTATCACCCCCAAACCAATAGCCAAGCACAAGTCCTTAATCACTCCTTGGAAACCTACCTCAGATGTATGACAAGTGATTTTCCCAATAAGTGGTTTGAATGGCTTTACTTGGCAAAATGATAGTATAACATTACTACTTATGCTCTAGATGTAAAAATGTATAAAGCTCCCACTCCTCCATCAATATTTGACCATTCGAAATGTTATATGGCTAACCCCTTGCTAATATAAGAATACTCCTTGTATCTTGTAGAACTCTTACTAGAATTTGCTTAAGAACATAGTGTCACGATCAATCTTAATGATCGCAGGTATGTTGTGTAACTTAAAATACATTAGAGAGAAAGGCATTGGTCATTATCTCTATTGAATAAGGGTTTTTAGGCCAAAACATGTGCATACTTACTAAACATATCAACAATTACTAGGATCACTGAACAATGATTCAAGATGGGAAGGCCCTCGATGAAATCTATATAGATGTCTATCTAACACCCTCTAAGAATAGGGAGTGGTTATAGAAATCTCATAGGTGGTGTGGTCTCATACTTTTTGAGTGAACAAATGCAACGACTTTTAACATAATTCCTAACATCTATTTGAACATCCTTTTATCGAAATAAGGTATGTAACTTCTTGGTGGTTCCTATAAAACCTGAGTGCCCTCCAATGGACCCTTCATACACTATAAATACTATGAGTGTTCTTAGGTCAATGTCATATCTGATCACAACTTGTCCCTTCCACCTTAGGATTCCATCGGCCTATTGATAAAAGCTCAAACTCATGCTCCCTTCAGGCAATTTTCTTATCAAGTCTTTAGTAGTGGGATTAGCTTCTTATTTGTTCCTTATTTCTTCCATAGATCAACCAGTTCTGAAGAGAGAACTAAAGCATAAAGCGCAAAGCAAGATATTTGGGACAAGACATCAACGACAAGATTTTCCCTACTCCTCTTATACCTGATCTCAAATTTGTAGCATAATAATGTAGGAAGACATATTTACTAGAGGGTGTATGCATCCGCTGCTCTACTATAAATTTTAGGCTTTTGTGTTCTGTATAGATAATGAAGGGTCATTCATTAAGGTATTGATGTTAGCATTTGGCTACCATGATGACTATGAGAAATTCCTTTTCGTATGTAGACAAACCTTGATGCTTAGCTGAGAGTGTTGTAATTACAAATGCTACATGATGTGCTTCCTATTTAGCACTGCTCCTAAACCAATATCATAGGCATCAACCTCAGCTGTCAATTGCTTGGACAAGTTGGGTAGTGCCAACAAAGGAGCATTAATAAAGTTAGTTTCAATTTTTTGAAAGGCCTCTTCTACCTAATTGTTCCATTCAAACACATTCTTTTCGAGCAACTGAGTTAAAATCTTGTTGAGGATACTAAATCACTTGATATACCATTATAGTAACCAACTAGTCTTAAGAAGCCTTTGAATTATGTACCATTAGTGGGAGTTGGCTGTTTAAAGATAGTTTCCACATTCTTTAAGATAGTTGCAATTTCAAAACCCGAAATAACATGATTTAAATACTCCACCATAAACCCCAAAGTTACATTTGTGTTCTCAAAGGAGAAGCTGGTTACTCTTTGTAATTCCTATTGTGATCTTTAAATGTTCAACATGATATTCAAATGTTTAGCTGTAATCTAAAATATTGTCAAAGAAAACCAACACAAAACACCTTAAGTGTCCTTGAACAACTTATTCATTAATCCTTGGAATGTAAATGGAACATTAGTAAGCCCAAAGGCATTATTAGGAACTTGTAATGCCACTCATGAGTTCGATAGGTTATTTTATGGACAAACATGAAGTGCATTCTCGTATGATGATAATCGGATTAGAGATCCAACTTAGAGAACAAAGAGGCTCTATGAGGTTCATTAAGAAGTTCTTTGACAATGGGAATAGGGAACCTATATTTGATGGTATTCTTATTTAGGTCGTGGTAATCAACACACAATTTTCACAAGCTATCCTTCTTTTTATCTAAAATAACTAGGGAGGAAAAGAGGACGTGGCATTGTTGGATTACTCCTTAGTTCATAAGGTCCCCTACAAGTCTTCTATTATGCTCTTCTATAATCTCCCATTTATGTAAGGCCTTATATTGATCAGTTCCACTCCCTCTATGAGGGGGGTTTTTTATGATCATAGGAGCGAGAAGGAGGCAATCCCTTGGGTTCACAAATAGTAGGCTAAACTAAACTAAGAGACATGCCAAAGTTTGTTGTTGGTTTTCTTCTAAAGGGTGATCTTCGATGGTAAGCTCTTGTAGTTGTTGATATAGGGAATATGTGAGTTTTAGCATACAAAGTTGGCTATTAATATAAGGTTTGGATAATAATTTGGTGAATTTCTTAGGAGTGCTAGGTTTAGGTTAGTTGATAGGATCACCCTTAATTTAGACATTTCCCCCCTTTTAAGTGAATGTCATTACTTGTTTACCAAAGTTTTATAAAATGTTATTAAGGCTTGAGAGCCATCGAACTCCCAAGACTAAATCACATCCTTCGAATGGTAGTACTAAGGCATTAGAGGAGAAGTTCTCCCATTGCATTTGCAACTCTAAGTTCTTGTAAAGTCCCTCACAAGTTAGTTGAGGAGCCCCTCCTGTTGTAAACTTAAGGTGTTTCATAGGAGAATACTTATAAGACCCCTTCTTTATTAGTGAGGCATCAATGAAATTATGGGTGCTACCATTGTTGATGAGTATGTGTATGGGTCCTCCTTTGTGTACTCCTAATATTTTCATTTGTTGAAAATTCCCTATAGAGGTTCCATCATAGCTTGTAAAGACAAAATGGGTGGATTTGTTAAATTCTTCTCGGTTTCCCCTTCCATCATCAATTCCAAGTTATTATCTTCCACAAGGAACATGTTCCTTTTTTTTTTACATCTATCACCAGGATTGTATTTTTCGTCACACTAAAATATATTCCTTTAGCCTTTTTTTTAACTCTTTAATGTTGAGTTGCCTATATAGTTTCAAGGAAAGTTTGTGAGGTATTATTATGGGTAGTGTTCTTAAAGGTGTAGGTAAGAGTCCATTTTAGTAATTCGTAGTTGGAAGGGAATAGGTAATTGTTATAAAAGCTGGGGTTAGAATAGGGTCGAATATGATTTGTTTGTAATTAGGGAAAAAATGGCTATGGCTTCTTTCTTCTTAGCTAAGGTGTAGGCCTATTATAATGTCTTAGAGTTAAATAATTTTAAGGGTAACCTATCCAACATGTAGTAGTCCCGCATGCACCCTATTTGCTGCAACGCCTTGAAATTGCTAATGCGATCCTCAAATGTCTCATCTTTGAGCCGTTGAGTAAAAGCTAATAAATATTCTTTCCATAACAGTTCATCCAATGTCACCCTACGCCTGAGGAATAGTTAATGTCATTCGACAATGGCTCCTACCATATGGACACTCACTATTAGTACCTTCATGTCAATCATATTATGATTTATGAAAAAAAAAATTGCTTAGCTGAAAACACTTAGCTATTAAGCTTTATCCTATCAAATAATGGAAACTCCACATGACTGGCTTGCGTATATGCAGAGTACGTGTTTTGTTCTTTGGCTAAATAGGTCGTAAATTGACCTTCCTTGTCAACGATGGAATTAGGTTGTTTAGGATAACATAGGGAATATAATTATGATATATGTATACATTTGTTACTAATGTTAAGACATCTCTTGTAATTCCTAGGAGGGACGACATTTTGGCTTAGACCTGACCTTTTAACACCTCCCTATAAATTTCTTTGAGCTGATTATGAAAAATTTCCTCTAGTATTTGATGTCTTGCCCCTCAGTACCTTATACTATGGTCATGTTTCTGTAGAGATACGTAAGTAGTGCAATCGTACTCTGATATCAATCGTTAAAAATGAAAATTTTCATAAACTTTGGGTGAGAAAAGAGAGAAAGTTGTCACAAAAGAAATTTTTCATAAGATATAAGCTATAAGATATGAAGAGAGAGAATTAACTAAAACATATTTTTTGTTTGTTATGTTTCTCATTAACTAATGTAACAAATATATGTACATGTATGTTACTAACAATAACATAAGGAACCAAAAAAGTAAAAATATAGTGGTAACAATTTAATGAATTTACATAATCATAGTGACAAAAGGGTCAAATTGGACTACAAGAAAATTTAATTTAGAAGCTAACGTTTCAACATATGCAAAAAAAAAACTTAACATTTTACAAATGTATAAATAAAACTCCAACTTAACATCTCTATTAACGCCCGGTTTTTATAAAAATATAGATGACATCACTTTTTAATTTTTTTAAAGATCCTATACTACATATGTATACTGTGCAACCAAGATCCAAAAACAAAAAAAAATTTAAAGGTTCCATATAATCTACCCATCTCTCGTCAAGATTTTTTCTGTTCGCATGTAACTTTCTCCCTAACCACAACACCTAAGAGCTCGTATTTGACTATTTATCATGAAAGAAAGAACTACAAAGTAGAGGAAGAAGAAGAAGGGATTTTCTTAGAGAAAAGAATATAAAAGAATTTTTTTGCAAAAATCCACACCAATAACAATAGTTAATCCTATTATCGCAATATTATAGATTTAAATAATAATATTCTAAACAATATTCAAGTTTATAATTATGCCAAGATCATATATAACACAATCGATTTAACCCATTCAATTATGATTCATACTACAAGAGAGAGAAAGAAATACTTACTTTGGTCCATGTTTAATTTGTGTCTACAATGATAGATCTTTATACTTTTTGGTTACAAATACCTTCTCTAGGCAAAGAGTTTATCCACTCTCTCCTTCTTTGTTCTTCTTTTTTTTTTCCAATGGTGTAAGAACGAACATGTAATTGTTTTTGGTAACTGTCAACTTACAAGAAGGGAGAGGGAAGAGTTCTTATTAATTATAATAAAACCCAAGTGACTCTAATATTCTCTATAAGCCTAACAACCATTATCTTGGGCCCACCTTATATTATAATCAACACAAGTAATATGGACTACAATTTTATGGTTATTAAATTAATCTAACAATCTCCTATTTGGCCCATATTACAACTTGATGACCCAACAATATAAGTATGCAACATATATTGAATCTATCAAGTCATCAAACTTGAATGAATTGAAATGATGAGATTATGATGGTCACAAGTCATCTAACGATAAGATTCCTTCCATATATCACACAATCAACTCATCTTAAAATAATTGTAATCAAGAACTACTGTGATTCTTAACTTTAGTGTTTTCTTAAAAAATAATTTGTTATCACAATAAAACAATGCGTGTATTCAACATAACGTGACAACTAACAAATAAGCAAAAATGTAACTTTAATTGAATTCATTAGTGTCAAACACAATAATAGTAAATAACCAAACATATGTATATACATAATATGATCTCATGCTAACAAAGGAGTTATCTGCAATGCCCATCCTTTCAATATGATCAGTAAATGTTTTAGGCGGTAATCCTTTAATGAATAGATCCACTACCATTAAATCAGTTCCAATATTCTCAATTGACACTTTATGTTTTTTTTCACTTCTTCTTTGACTGACAAGTATTTCAAATCCATGTGTTTAACAACCTTAAAATACTTATCATTTTTAGAGAAAAATACACCTGCAAAATTATCATAATAAATTGTTAGCGATTTAGCTATACTGTCGACAATACCTAGTCCTAAGACAAAGTTTCGCAACCATAATTCTTGAATAGTATACTCAAAGCATGCTACAAATTTAGCCTCTGTAGTGGAAGTAGCAATGACAAGTTTTCCACTCTGCCAAGAAATTCTAGTTGAAATAGATAATCGAAAGTAGATTTCCTTAAGTCTACACATCCAACATTGTCTGGATATGAATAACCAATCACTTCTAAGTGATTTGATTTCCTATATGTGAGCATGTAATCCTTGGTACCTTATAAATACCTAAATAATTTCTTTATAGCTTTCTAGTGGTCTATTTCGGGATTACTTTGATATCGGCCTAACATTCCATAAACAAAACTGATATTTGGTCGAGTATAAGTCTAAATATGCATTATAGTCTAAATATGCATTATAATCCCAACTACAGATATATAGGGAATATATTTCATTTCCTTTCGCTCCAAATCATTATTGGGACATTACATTTCACTAAATTTATTTCCTTTCTGAATTGAAACTATCCCTGTTAAGCATTTTCTCATCCTAAATCTCTCTAATACTTTACTAATATATCCTTTCTGGGACAACCCTAACAATCCTTGTGCCTTGTCATGGAATGTTTCTATTTCAATCACATAGGATGCCTTACCCATATCTTTGATTTCAAAGTTATTAGAGAAAATTTTCTTTATATCATGTAACAAGCCCAAATCATTAGCAACCAAAAGAATATCATCAATATATAGTACCAAAATAATGAACTTGCTCTTACTGACTTTCATATAGATACACCTATCAACAATGTTCTCTACAAAGCCATACGAGGTAATGACATTATTAAACTTAAGATACCATTGTTGGGAAGCTTATTTCAAACCATATATTGACTTCTTTAATTTACACACCATGTTTTCATTTTCTAAAGTCACAAAACCTTCCGATTGGTCCATATAAACTTCTTCTAAGTCCTTATTCAGAAAACAACCTTTACATCCATTTCGTGAAGCTTTAAATCATAATAAACTACTAATGCCATAATAATTCTTAAAGAGTCCTTCTTTGAAACTGGAGAGAAGGTCTCTTTAAAGTCAATGCCATCCTTTTGAGTATAACTTTTGGCTACAAGTTTGACTTTAGACCTTTCAATGTTACCTTTCGAATCCATTTGGGTCTTAAAGACCTATTTACAACCCACTTACTTTGAGCCTTCAGGTAACTCAATTAGTTCATAGACTTGATTATCATCCACAGATTTTATCTCTTCTTTCATAGCATTGAACCACTTTTCAGAATCGTTACATTTAGGGCTTCTTTAAATGAGACTGAATCATTATCAATGCTCAAATCACGCTCGTGCCTAAGTGAATACACCATATAATCATATGATATAATTGGTCTTTTCCCCCTTATAGACCTATGCAATAATGTTTATTTTGGTATCATTTGATCGTTTGTGACTTGCACATTATTTACTAATTCATTATTGACATTCTCTTCTTTTGGGCTTGGAATGTTAACTTGTTGCTCCGGTATGTTGCGTGGCTGTGATACAACAAGAGGAACAAAAACTTGAAAAGAGACATCGAGTGAAGGATTTTCCACCTGAATCTCTTGAATATCCACCTTTCTTGGTTCCCCACTCCCACTGATTTATCCATTTTCAATGAACCTAACATTACCAAACTTAATTATTCTTGTATCATAGTTAGGACAATAAAATATGTACCTTTTGGACTTTTCTGGATAACCGATGAAGTAAGCACTAATGGTTCTTGCATCAAGTTTCCTTTAATGAAGATTATAAAATCCTTATTTCTACTGGACAATCCCAAACATGCAGGTGTCTCAAGCTAGGTTTTTTACCTGTCCACAATTTATAAGGTGTCACAGGAACTACTTTACTAAGAACCTGTTAAGTAGATATGTAGTTTTGTTTAATGTATACATCCATAAAGATCAAGGTACATTAGTGTAACTTAACATACTCCTAACCATATCCATAAGAGTACTATTTTCCTTTAAGCTACACCAATCTATTGTGGTGAATCGAGCATTATATATTGTGCAAAATTGCCCTAACTTTGAAGAATTTTTGCAAATGGATCTGGACACTGTTCATTCTGATCATATTCACTATAATAGTCATCACCTCTATCAGACCTTACTACTTTCACTTTTCCATCTAACTACCTTTTTCATCTCATTAATGAACACCTAAAGATTGTTCACTAATCGAGACTTTTCATGCAGTAATAGAGATAATAATAATACGAATAGTCATCAATAAAGGTGATAAAAATACTTTTCACTACTCTAAGATGGAACATGAAATGGACCACATATATTAGTGTGTATTAATTCAAGTAACTCAGTACTTGTGGCTGAATTTTTAGATATGTCTTTGGTTTGCTTGCCTTTAATGTAATCCACACACACATCCCAATTAAAATCTAGTTGAGGTAAGATTTTACACTTTGTCTAGATATATGACCTAACTTTTAAAGTCATAAGTAAGTAGAGTATTCATTATGTGCATTATGTTTATTACCAATGTTGTGTACAACATGAAGCAGGGATTTAGAATGATTAACTTCAAGGTTAAAACGATATAAACCACCATTAATGTACCAGAACCATAATAGTACTATAATTTATATAAAGAAAAATCATCGTTCCAACATTGCAATTAAAACCTATCTTATCCAACTTACTATTAGAAACTAAATTTCTATCACATCTAGGAACATAAAGACACTTTTCAAGATATAGACTATAACTAGTGTCTAAGATCAATATCTATGCTCCAATTCCTTCTATTCATGCCTTCATTTTGTTACCCATATATAGGAACTCTTCAGTTGCATATATGATTTGGATTAAAAGGAATCCTTGCGTAATATGTGATAGATGAGTAGTTGCACCTGAATCTAATCACCAGGTATTATTGGGCACCATAATAAGGTTTGATTCAAAACATATTGAAACAATGACCAGCTTTCTTGTAGAAGAAACAATGATGCTCTTTATGGATTTGGCCCTCACTAACCTTCATTGGGACTTTGTCCTTGTTGTTCTTCTTTCTTGACTTTCTTATTCTGCTACTAGCTTCATTGTATACTGTAAGATGAACAGAGTGTTCATTTTCTTTAATCTCCCTTCCTTCTACACCAACATTATCCACTGTGTCTAATTCTTAACTCATATTGTGGCATAAATGCCTTGGTCACCTTATTTTCTCTTATCCTAAATCGTTGTATCCCTTTTTAGTTATCAATAAAGATGTCTCCAACCTTCATTGTGAACATTGCACTATTACTAAACAATCAAGAAAAACATATACCCTCATTCATATCAAGCGACAAAACCATTTCATCTCATCTATAATGATATTTAGGGTCCAACCCAAGAGTCTTCCATTATGGGTCCAAGACAGTTTATCACCTTTATTGATGACCACACTCAGGTTTGCCGGGTTTATCTTATGAAAGAAAAATCATAGGCCACCACCATTTTTAAACAGCTTCATAAGTATATTTCTACTATATTCCAATCCCAAATCCAAATCTTTTGTACTGATAATGGGAAAGAATATTTCAATAATAACTTAACCAATTACCTATTGATCATGGGATTCTTCACCAAAGCTCTTATATCTATAGCCTTCAACAAAATGGGATTGCTGAACATAAAAATTGACACCTTTTAGAGGTAGCCCACTCCTTGATGTTTGCTAACAATGTTCCGAACAAATTTTAAGAGGAAGTTGTCCTCACAGCTGCCTACCTCATCAATAGATTACCATAAAAACCACTCAATCTTTGTACTCCTATTAGCTGCCTATTAAAGACCTTTCTAAAAGTTCACCTCCTTCATTCGTTGCCCCAAAAGTTTTTAGTTGTACGACATTTATTTATAATCACAACGGTCATTGAGGAAAACTAGACCTTAAGGCACTAAAACGCATATTTGTAGGATATTCTTCCACACAAAAAGGGTACAAATGCTACCATCCAACCTCAAAAAAATTCTTTGCGACCTATGATGTCACATTCTTTGAAGACCAATCCTTTTATCCCAATGGTTCTCTTCAAGGGGAGAATTTGAATGAAGAAAATCATTGGGATCTAATCATATCTTGACCTATATGGCTTCCTTCCTCTTACCAGTCTCAAGAGTCATCTTCACCTTCAAATTGTCCAATTCCAAGTCCACATGTTCAAGGATTGTGTCAAGGGGGATGACCAATCACCAATGAACCAATCAAGGTTTACACAAGAAGGCCAAAAGCTCCCCAAACTAATCAATCATTGGAACCAGGGCTAAGTCCAGGTTCTATGAGAGAAGGTACTAGGTAGGTTAATAATACTGACCTCTCAATTGCCCTTAGAAAAGGAGTACGAAAATGCACTCAATATCTTTTGTCCAATCACTTAACGTATGCAAAACTGTCTCATGAGTACAAGGCCTTTACTACACAAGTTGACAGTGTTGACATTCCAAAACATATTCAGAGTGCACTTCAAGACCCTAAATGGAAGGCAATAATTGAAGAAGAAATGAATGCCCTACTGGAAAATGATACTTGGGAAATTTATCCTCCACAAGGAAAGAAGTTGGTGGGTAGCAAATGGATATTCAATGTGAAATTCAAACCAGATGGAGAGGTGGAGAGATATAAGGAAAAATTGGTGGCACAAGGATATACTTAAACATATGGCATAAATTATGAGGAGACATTTGCTCTAGTGGCAAAAATGAACTCAATCAAAGTATTACTTTCTCTTGCTGTAAACCCTGATTAGAAACTATACGAAATGGACATAAAAGACGCTTTCCTAAATGGAAAATTGGAAGTGAAGTGTTTATGAAGATGCCTTTTGGATTTGATGATGGAGCTAACAAGGCGTGTAGACTCAAGAAATCCCTCTATGGAATAAAACAATCTCCGAGGGCCTAGTTCACTAGATTTATTTCAACACTAAAGTCCTTTGGATATACACAAGGATAGGTTGACCACTCCTTATTTATCAAATAAGGAAGTAATGGAAAACAAGCTATTCTCATTGTGTATATGAATGATATGGTAATCACGGGTTATGAACAAGAAGAGATAGGAAGAATGAAGGCTCATTTGAAAAATGAATTCCAAGTTAAATACCTTGGAACATTTAGGTATTTTCTAGGTATAGAAGTAGCCGAAAGCAAACAAGGAATATTTCTTACTCATTGGAAATATGTCCTTGACTTGTTAAAGGAAGCCAGGAAAACTAGATGCAAGCCTGTTATTACTCCTTTGGAAAGAAATTGGAAGCAAAAAACTAGTAAGAATGAGCATCCAACAGACTGAGGGTAGTACTAAGGGTTGGTATGAAAATTAATATATTTGACACTTACAAGGCCTGATATTACTTACAATGTAAGTGTAATAAGCCAATTCATGCATTGTCCTACTAAAAGGCATCTAGAGGCAGCCAACTGTATACTGAAATATCTCAAGGGAACTCGAGGTAGAGGATTTTTGTTTAAGAAGAGTATGTCTTGTAGATGCTGACTGGGCTGGGTCTGAAGATAATAAGTCCACAACTGAGTATATCACAAAGGTATAGGGAATCATTGTTACATGGGTAGGCAAAAAACAATCAGTTGTGGCAAGGAGTAGTGTTGAAGCGGAGTTTAGGGCAATAACACAAGGAGTATGTGATTTAATTTGGATTGAAAGACTCCTACAAGACCTAAACTTCTCTAAGACATGCCCTATGAAGCTATACAGTGACAACAAATCATCAATAAGCATAGTTCACAATCCTATCCAACATGATCTAATGAAACATGTCAAGATTGATAGGAGTTTTATCAAAGATGAAATATATTTAAAGGGTGTAACTCTTTCCTATGTTCCAACAAGACATTAAGCCTTATCAAGAGTAGCCTTCGTTTTTTTAGTTGGCAAGCTGGAAATGATTGATATCTATTCACTAGCTTGAGGGGGAGTGTTAGGGAGAAGTACAGTAAAGTAATTGATATTTAATGTGATTAGTTGTAATTATTGTAAATCTCCTAATTTGTTCCTAATTGATTAGCTATAGTAGGTTAAGAATAATTCTCTTAATCTTTCCTTTCTTACTTCTTAGAATTAGGGTAGTTTTAGCATATATATTGTAAATATGTATTCTGAGCAAATTAACAAGTATAATTATTTCCTTTCACCTCTTTGTTGAAATCAACATAGTTTGGCCTGTTGAACTTGATCAAACCATTGCTCATAACTAACAAATTATTAGAAGCTGCAAGCGTAACACAAACTCACACATTATGATTTGGGTACAATTAACGGATTCAGAAAATAATAAACTTTAATATATATATTTAAGTTTGCCTTTGGGTGATAGTGAAATATATATCCTTAATCCATAATGATGCTAACAACATATATATACACACTTTAATAGGCAATTAATCATACTCAAGCTAGTATGTATGTTATTTTTGGATATACAAACATATTCACCAAGTTTGTCGATAAGTCTTTTTAATATTATTAATTATAAGCAATGATCCACCTTTGGGTGATTTTCTAGCATTATAATTAATAATCTCAATTGTTCAGTTCATCTTTTATATTATTTATTAGCATAACATAACATGAACAATTGAAAGAATGCATGATTAAAAGTCTATATATATATATACACTTTTTTAAAGCAAGGTCACTTTGGTAACTGATAAGCTTTTTATACAGTAAACATGTAATTAAGTATCAATAAATTTGGGAATTTAATTATAATGTTAAACGATTATTCCATAAAGTCCAAAACTAACAAGCTTTAACTTGCATATTCATTTATTACCAAATTGTAATGGTCCAAAACCATAAGGACTAAAATGTAATTGATCACATGCGAATTCACCCTTTTTTATTTTTTAACACGGAAGTCATAATGTCCACACATTTCAACCCCAACAACTTATGCTTTAACTAAAAACCTAAAGCCTTTTGATGGTAGGCCCCATAAACACAATGTAATTGACCTTTTCTTTAACCTTTTGTTTTTCAAAATAGAAATATTAATGGCTATCATGATTTCTAAGGTTAACTTTAATGCAAATCAAAGTGTCATAATCTTGTTTTGATACCACATGTAAATTTAAACTACAATATTCTGGACAATATTTCAAGTCTAGAATTATCTCAGGATCATATATAACAAAATTGATTTAATTCATTCAATTATGATTCATACTATAAGAGAGAGAAAGAAATACTAACTTTGGTCCATGTCTAATATGTGTCTATAATGATCGATCTTTACTCCTTTTAGTCGCAAACACCTTCTCTATGCAAAGAGTTTATCCACTATCTCCTTCTCTGTTCTTCATTCTTTTTCCAATGGTGCAAGAATGTGCATGTAATTATTTTTGGTAACTGTCAACTTACAAAAAGGGAGAGGGAAAGATTCTTATTAATTATAATAAAACCCTAATGACTCTAATATTCTCTACAAGCCCAATAACCATTATCTTAGACCCACCTTATATTAGAACTAAGTAATATGGGTCACACCTTTATAATTATTAAATTAATATATCAAATATTAGGTAGAAAGAATCAAGAGGAGACCATAAATTTCCTAACAAATGCTTGCTTGCGCAATTGTCTGGAAGCGCATGTATTGTTGAGAGAAGAAGGAAATATAATTGTTGGCAGCCTCTTGCTTTCCTCTGCAGGAGGGTAATCAATAGTGTAGTGAAGCCCCCAACTTTCATGTCCAGCAAGGGCACTGTTCACTACCAATTTTGTACAGCAAGAGGTTTCTCATTTCATAAGCAAGTCCCACCATTGTCTACCTCTCCCATTCAGTCTCCAACTTACCGATCTTTTCCTCCATTGTTTGTAGCCATATTATCGACCGAACAATGCCCACATATCTCCACATTATCAATTGCAGTTCCTTCTTCTTTTTCTTTGGTGTCTTCAATATGTCATCCATCAGTTGACACTAAGTGCATTTGGTGAAATTGGTCAGGGCCAACAATTTGAAGCACTATGATCAAGTTTGGAGCTTTTCATGTGATGAATTGAGGGTGTCACTGAGCAAGTCTAGTAGCTCCACTCAAACCACTGCATGCAACTTCACTTGCCAAATAGAAGCCTAGGACATTCATACCAGCAAGTACTCCACCACACATGTAATGAGCAGTAGGAACTTCTGGAATCGGTTGGTGAGTAATATCTAAGTCACACTTAAGGCACCCAACAACTATATTGGGAAAGTGAGAATTTTTTCTCTATATCAAGTAGCACATAATGCTCATTACGCTTCTTCAGCTGGTCATCTATGCCTCTTGCCACCGCATCTCTTGGAGCTAGCTTAGCATTAAAAGATAAGCAAGAAATAGCAGCTACTTAGCACCTGGAATTTCTGTTCTAAAGATCCAAGTATGTCTGCAAATTTTAGCCTTTTCCAGATTAGTTGAAAATTTTGAAATACAGCAAAATTCTTAGTTATTAACATTGACACAACAATGCAAAATTATTACTAGTAAATCTTACTCAGACAGTCTCCTCATCACATAGATATGCTCCAGCAACAATTGTCATGTGTTTGACTCTCCAAAGTTTGAAGGGCACAACACAGCACTAACACCTCCTTGTCCTTGGACATGGTATGCATTGCTCTCATGTGGCTCAGCCTGACTGACCACTACAATAGTTCCATCCTTTGCAACTAGGGTTATCTCTCTTTCCTCTAATGCTCATTTATGTAAATCTTTGACCAATCTAGTATGTTCACAGGCAGTGAACCACATGTCACTTAACTCCTATTCTACTGGACTCAAAATTTTTTATTTTTGATTCTTTGCCATATACATGTAATATGAGATTCATATAAAATTAATAAACAATATTATTTATATCTTTTAATAGAAAGTTAATGAAGATATATTTGTCATTTTTTTATATGCATTAAGATGTTAAAATCTAAATTAAAATTTGATTAAAATTTTAGAGTCTAATTTAACCCTTCTACTTGAACATAAATTTGATTAAAATTTTAGAGTCTAATTTAACCCTTCTACTTGAACATAATATATGCGACATCGTTTTGAAATATAAGGCATACTATTTTCGACTTACAAATCCTCCTCCATAAAGGTCAAAATTTTGACATCGTTTATATAAGGCATACTATAATCGACTTACAAATCCTCCTCCATAAAGGTCAAAATTTTGACATTATCTAGGTACGAGGAAGAGAACAGGACCTTGTGTTCACACTTCATGTTTTTTCAGTTTCTCTGGAGCTTGAAGTATAAAACAAGGCATACTATATTCAACTTACAAATCCTTCTACAATTGCAAACAGATGCCACATATTAAGTAGAAAAGAAACGAAAATTTGCTCATAAAGGCTTCCTTTATACATCAAGAACTATGACAAAGCTAACAATGTCATCCATCTGCCAGTCTTTGTAATAAATTCAAAAAAAAAAAAGATAATTAGTACTTGCAACCAGAAGCCATATAACATTCGCATTCACATCCTACTTTCCTAGTTTCTTTCGAGATTGAAATTCTAGTTATTCTTGACACATGCAATCTGGGGCAGGGTATGTGTATATTGATTGTGTCTCCTTTCTCAATCTGATCTGCCCTTGTCGGTTTTTATGCCCTTTGAGAACTGCAAGCTGGAAACTTGACCAATCTATGCTTTTATTCAGGAAAAGTGATCCCAATAACACCATGTTTGGTTTTATGGTCTTCAAGTTCAGGTAAGCTCTATGTCCAAACTGAAAATTATATGACCTCGGAGTTTTTAAAGGGATGTGAAGAACATCAAAATGATACAGTACAAACTGAAAATGCAGTCATGCGTCATGGTCAAGTGCTTAATGGGGGCTCTTACACCAGGAATATTATATATTCAATCCCAACCGTCATAATATATAGCCATGTACTTTATCATCCAAGTTTCCTATTAAAGCAATAAATGCATCCAATTTCTTCATGAAAATGCGGACGTCATTGTTTATCCTAAATGAAATTTCAGACCTCAAATAAACAAAGTAGAAGATATTTACCAAAGCATTGTGCATGTTTCCTGGAGAGGCAGAGATAAATATGTCACTCTGCAAGCTAACATAATAATCAACTGCAGCCAACAAAGATGCCTTTCCTTCAACCTTACTAAGTTCCTCTGCAGAGGCAAGGCTCTTCTTATCTTCCATAAAAGGGAACAATCTCTTCAAACTGGATATTCTCGCTTCTCCACCATAGACCTGAATAACATTCTTTCTGGGGTTAAAATCTTGTGGGAAAGGTCAATTTCAACAAAATAAAGTGAAATATCATGTCAGCTGCTACAGAGAGTCTCATAATATCAATGACTTGTCTTTCTGATGTGAAGGTACACATCACCTTGTGTGAAGCCAGATAGAGACGGGTAGTATTGCTGAAGCCCAATGCTGCTAGCAAAAGCCCAATCTCTTCAGGAGTCAAAGGGCAGCGGCCTTGATTTCTCAACTCAACGTTGCTGAACTGAGAATTCATAACCCTTCCTTGCCAAAGCACTTGACGATATTTTGCAAGAGCGAGTTTTTCTGCTTTGCCCCCACCAAAATCACACGATGAATGGGCAGCCATATCCTAAACAGGGTTAAGTTAGCATCACAAAGACAGGAAATTGTTCATGCTAAAACTAAACTATATGATTAACATTTCCGTATAGTTAGGAAGCAAGCTCTCATCATAATCAATGATATAAACCAAATCTGAACCCTTCAAGTACAACCCAAATATTACAATTTTACACTAGTTAGTTTTTATCTATTAGTATGTGTATCCACAAACAGAACCTTTAGAGTGCTTTTCCGTAAAAAGAGAAAGAAATGAAGCATCCTGGTTGAGTGTTTCATATATTGAAACAAACATTACTGCCTGTCAATTGAAAATCGATCATACTTTGTCAAAGCGAAGGTGCAAAACAACAAACTTTCCAGATCCATTTTCTTCAGAAATATCTCTCTTCTCAGTATCACCAGAAGGATAGCGGAGACGAGTAACAAGCATCTCTGATAAAGTTATAATATGAGGAACAAAGATTAATGCTTCAAAGTTGACTTTGCAACGCAGGCGCTGAATGCTTGCTGGCAATTTGTCAAATGCCAAGCGATGAGAAAATGGGGCAATGGCAGCGATTCCATAACTGCAACATCAATTAGAATTTCATAACAGGTAGTGCCATGTGAATAAAATATATATTTGAGGTATGTTATGACATAATTGAACAAAGAGCAAATCAAATACAATTGAATGCAAAATGAGTCCCAGAGAGACATGTTCTAGGAGCATGAAGTGTACAGCTCCAGCACTTTTCTGTTTCCCATTTGAGATGAATAATAAATTTATATATAAATCACAAATGTGGAGATCATATAGGGACACAGCACCTAACTGCAATGATCGCCTGTCCTTATAGACTGGATACAAGCAACTATCTTCACTTTATCTACAAAGACTGACTAGGAAATTCAACAAGTTCAGAATAGTCATGAATGAGACAGAAATAGCAAGAATTGCCAACCTTTGAAACACAGGCAAGACATTGTCCAGGTACCATTCAATTGAAGCATGAAGAGGCGCAGTTTTTATTCTAGTAGCTCTTATTCCTGTAGAATAATACTCCCTCGTGCTCCAGGAGTACTCACTGGGTAACTCTTTGACTATATGAATCTCATGTCGCAAAACATTAATAAAGTGATCCACATCAAATATCTCTGCAAATGAGCTGTGAAGAATGTTACTTTCACGTTTTTCTTTTTAAGAGAAATTGCCAGGATTTTGAATATCATAATTCCAGATGGTAGCTAATGCCCAAGATACCTCGAGTCTTGCCAAACAGGATTTACTTCGAGGTGTGGGATAACAAGTGTTGCATTTAGTATTTTGGCAACAGCAACCGCATCACATATCTTGAAAAGAAAAGCAAAAAAGAAGAGGTTTAGAAAAAGAAATGAATAAAATCCTAATCAAGCACGCAGCACGCATTCATATGAAAGTCAGTGGATTGAAAACCACCCACTGAATGCTCCGGCACATGCTACAGTAAATAGCATTCTCTTTGCCACAGCCTTAGCTCAAGTGGCAAGTAATAATATCGGACCTCCAACGGACCAAATATACTGTCTGCTTAACTACAGATCTGGTTTTAAGGCAATTAGGATGCTTACTCCCATTCTCTGCTGGTTTAATCCTCCGTCAAGGAACACTTGGATGTACCCTTGAGACTTGTCGGGCAATACTTGAAAAAAGTAACAGCAACTATGTCAGCAAATGATATCTCCTCGCACTCGCTCATTTCCAAACGAAAAAACTGAAAAAAAAATATCTTGATAGAAAACTACTCTTATGGCATCACTTAGGTACACATTAAACAACTTACATGGAGTAGTTCTGGACTGAATACAAGGTTTCCATCGTTGATAGGGCAGGGGAGACCACAGCTCTTTCTGATCTCAAATTCATATGGATTCCATTGATTTCTTTGTTGTTATACTTCATATTCACTTGGTTTTTTCATTTTATCTTCAGCTATGACTTGGTTGATCTAACAAGACAAGCTTTGGCAAAATATGCGAATGAGCTGTTCTTAAAGATAATTGAAGCTTACATGTTAAATGATGTCAACGGAGTTGCCTGGCAGAGCCAAATGTTTCTGGACCTTGTGGATGACATGGACACGCTATTGCAATGCCATGAGGGATTTCTTCTGGGCCCTTGGTTAGAAAGTGCAAAGAATCTTGCCAAAGATACAGAGGAGGAAAAACAAGTTAGAGGCTTCATGAACTATTATTTAAAACTTGCCAACATTAAGCATGTTGTTTTCCCTAATCTGTCATATGTTGCAGTACGAATGGAATGCAAGAACGCAGCTAACTATGTGGTATGACAATACCGAGGAGGAAGCAAGTCTTCTTCGTGATTACGGTAAGAAACTAGCCTAATTAATTTGATTTGCCATTTTTGATTGAGTGAATGGTGTTAGTTTTGTCTGTTTTTCTTCTGGTCAGTCAGTCTCATTGTTGGATGATTAGGGACTTTTGCAACATAAACGTGAGAATTTTTCCTCGAGGAATTAACTGCAGAATATTTTCTGTGATCCCTTATAATCCACACACTGTAGCAAACAAATACTGGAGCGGCCTTCTACGTGAATATTATGGTCCGCGAGCAGCCATATACTTCAAATACTTGATTGAGAGCTTGGAAAATGGTCATGGCTTCCAGCTGAAGAATTGGAGGAGAGAATGGATAAAGCTCACTAATAACTGGCAAAAAAGTCGAAACACATTCCCGTTAAAGAGCACTGGAAATGCCCTGAACACATCTAGGTGGCTTTACAACAAGTACTTGCGCAATACTGATGCATATAATGGCAAACTTAAGCCACCACAGGACGAGTTCTCTCTGGCAGAAGTTGTCCTGGAAGACAGTAATGTGTATATACGGTAAGTAATATGTACTTTTGCAGGTTTGCCGGCATAATCTCTACCTAGACCAAAACCTGTCAGTAGGGGAGTTTTTAGCAAATGTGCCGTCTGATAACGGTGTCGTATGACAGATCTTGAATGGTATTAATAATGAGCCGGAAATTTCACTTATTTATATGCGTAAATAATTTTTATTTTTATGTTGTCAAAGTATTATATAAAATTTTTTTAGAAAAATTTTATATAATTGTCAAACAGTTAATTGATTTTTTTAAAAAAATCTCAAAAAAAGCTTAATTAATAAAAACTCTACTGTGGATAAACATGCACAGGATACTTAGTAAAATATTTCTAAGGAGAACGAGAAACTTCTAGTTCTAGCCCCCAAACAGGAAAATACTTGTAAAATATTCAAGGAGAACGAGAAACTTCTAGCCCGCAAAAGAGGATATTAGTTTCTAGAACCTGACGGTCTTTTCTTCTTTTCTTTGGTTTGCTATCGTCACGTTTTACGTAATCGTTTGGTTACTTGGCGTTCAAGTTCAACGACCCTTTTTTTTTTTAAATGTTGTCAGACGCGCTTAGCGTATATTATTTATATCGAAAGTTAAAATGTCATGTAAAAAAGTAGGCGGGCATGTCTCTCGTTCTAAACCAGATATAGAATTGGCTGCTCTAGTTATCGTATGAGCAATCTGATTCGCTGGTCTCTTAATAAAGGCAGTGGAAATAAAACGATACTCATTAATCAGAGCTTTACAATCTTCAATAATCAACGAAAAGTAAGAGGGGAAAGTGTGTGTGGATGTCAAGAAATGTGTAATTATTTGACAGTCCGTTTCTACACAAATGGGGCCAAAAGGGAGGTTCTTAATTCAGCTTAGTACTTTACAAAAACATAAGGCTTCACCAATTTGAGGATCCTTCTAACCTAGTAAAATCATTAGCTTACCTTCACAATTGAATCCTTTGCAATCCCGAATCACCATTCCTAAGCCATAAAAATCAGAAGATAAGAGCCTCACATCCACATTACACTTAAAATGATTCGGTTGTGGGGCCTCTCATTTGGATGGATGGTGTTGAGTCTTAGCTGCTTTATTTTGTTTCCTATTGGTAGCAGGCTTTCAACATTTCCAAGTTTTACAATATTGACTTTCTCATTCAGCAAAAATACACGTCATTCGATTAAATCCAAGAAAATTAAAATTTTAACGTTCATATAAAGAAGACTAACAACGTCACTCACACGTCAGTATACTTTTCTTATTAAATGTTGTTATCACATTCATTAGAATTAAAATAAAAAATTAAAATGTATTGAATTTACAAATATCGAATTTATAATTTGATTTAAATTATCAGTTTATTACTTAATTATAAATTATTAATTAGTCAAATAATATATTTAATTATTAGATATTTATTTAATAAAATTAAAAATACCAATTACAAGCTTTATATGATAAACATATGATGATAATCTTCTACCACCAAAGTAGAGATTATAAAAGTTTAATATAATATGAAAACTAATCTAATTCGTTGTTTTGACTTTTTCACCAACGTCCAATTCTTTTTTAAAAATCGGACCAAAAGTTAAACTAGTAAGACAAGAAGTTTAAGTTTTAAAAAATCAACAAATTGTTATAAAATCGGTTAAAGATTAAATATAATTAAAATTTTGAAATATGATTGAAAAGAGATTATCTTTATTTATCAAAGAATTTAAATTTTAATTAAAAATTATTTAAAAAAATATTAATTGATTTATTTTTGTTTATAAAAAACTTATTAGTTTACAAAAAAATTGACCGATCAATTTTAAATAACAAAAATTATTAAAATAAATCAAAAAAATTAAAACTGAATTAAAAGTGGAACAACTCAAAAATTTTATGATTTAATCGTTGATTTTTTTTATTTTTGATAAAATAAAACATCATAAGAGAGATGATATTTTAAAATTTTAAATTAAAATATAAATCTTTCTTCATAGCCAATCAAAATCGACATTTTCTTTCCACATTTTCTCAAGATTCGGTATGGCCCGCGAAGCTTCCATGGGTGGTGGTGGGCTCCAGTTGTTTCGCCGCCGGAAATGACTCGCCGACCTCCTGACAGTTGTAAAAACCCAATTCATATGAAGCATAACGCGATCGAATGTTCCAATTCACTTAATTGCCCTTCTTTAAAAAAGGATATTCAAAATGCTACAGTCGTCAAAGGGTAATACTGTCCAACAAGATAGTTGCAATCGTATTGCTTCCTTATGCTTCACGTTGACACAGGACGACGCGGGCTTTGCTACGCTGTATAAATAGCGCGAGCCTAATCCAAAACCCCTCGCAAGTCGTAACCTATCGTTTCTTCTTCGATCGCTTTCTCTCTTTCTCGTTCTTCAGATCGTAATCAAAACCAATCTTCACAACATCATATGGCCGCAAACAGCTCATACGGTACGTCGTGGGCCGATCAGTGGGACCCAGACGACTCTGTTTCTTATCGGTCGACGACCACCACCACCAAGAACTCATCTTCGTCCACCGCAAAGTACAAGCAGAAGGTCGGGGAAGGTCTCGGGAAGACAAAAGCTGTCGCTTCCACTGGCGTAAAGAAGGTTAAAGAAGGTACTACCGTTGGGCTCCAGTGGATCAAAGCCAAGTATCACAAGACTACTCAGAAACATTGATCTACATTAGAATTGTCAAAACTATATCCCTGTTTATTGTGTAGCTTTTCTTTTCTGGTGTTCTTAGTTTCCCCTCCTCTGTTCATGATTTCTATTCGTTTGTTTATAGCACACATCACCATGTGGTTTTTTTTATGTGATTATATCAATATGATTGTGAGTTTCTTTCACAATTTTCTGTAATTCTGAGACTTATATTGTATACATAAATGCAGTGACCTTTAGTTTTTGTATATCAGTGAAGCAAATCTGATCCTTTTCTTTTTTGAACAGATCATTACGTGGTTTATACTTTGTTTACAAATAAAGAACTTAATTAAAAGTTGATAAAGACTCTTTCTTGAAGACGAAGTTTGGTTTTATCTTATGCATGCTGCTTGAATGCGTTGTAGGTACCGTGGTGTTACCGCTTTCTTTAATGTTAACTAGTAGGAAGGTCCCAAAAGGGAGCAAAGATTTTCTGTCAATTTTATTTTATCTTATAAACCTCAGTCATTTATTTATGTAGGTCTTATAAAAATTTTGTATAAATGAAGGATTTAAATTTATGAAACCGGATATAAACAAAATAAAATAGACAGAAAATTTTACCCCAATTAAACTATTATTGTCAATAAGGACGGTGTAACTGACTTCAAAAAAATTTATATAAAAAAATTATTATTTTAAATTTTTAATTCGTAAAAAGATTAAAATTTTGGTGTGATTAAAATTTTACCCTCATTAAATTATTTTTTACTTTAGGAAAATTTCACCTGCACTTAAAAAAAATTTCTTGAGCCGTCCAAAACCTAACGCAGTTCAGTTCTAGAAAGTTTGACTCGGTATTCTAATTATTATATATATATATACACAACAAAACGAAACACTAAGGCGGCTTGGTTATGCCGTGGGTGGTGGAGCGGTCCAGCTGCTCCACCGCCAGAGAAGACTCGTCAGGCGTACCTGCCTTCATAACAACTACCAAGATAGATTCTGGATGATTCTTCAACATCACGCGTGTTCTATGTTTGAATCTAAAGTCGTCCAAGGGTAACACCGTCCAACTATATTTTATTATAAGTTCCTTTTATCTCACGTTGAAGTAGCACCACACGGACTTTGCAGCCAAATATATTACATAAACGCATAATCCCTTATAACCCTAGCCTCTCTTCCTCTTCGATCATATCCACTCTTTCTCGTTCTTCAGATCATAAATAGAACCAGATGGCCGCAAACAGCTCGTATGATAAATCCTGGGCCGATCAGTGGGACGTGAACGACCCAGTTTCATATCGGTCGTCATCGACGACGACGCCCAACAAGTCATCATCTACCACCGCAAAGTACAAGCAGAAGGTCGGAGAAGGTCTCGGGAAGACCAAAGCGGTGGCTTCCACCGGCGTCAAGAAGGTCAAAGAAGGTACTTCCACTGGATTCCAGTGGATTAAAGAAAAGTATCATAAGGCTACTCAGAAACATTGATCCATGTTAGTATCGACGGAAGCATCTCTTTGCTTCGTGTCTCCTGATTCTTCAGCTTTTTCGAATATTGTTAACCTGTTACAGAAAGAAACTGAAACTTGATAAAGATTGTAACTTTGAACAAACGTGAAGTTTGGTATTATCTTGTTTTCATGATTTTTAAATGCGTCACGGTTTCACACACTTGTATTCTTTTAATATCATTTTTTAACAACTCCTATATTAAAATTTAAAAGACTCTTCTTTACAAGCATAAATTCAACCTTTACAAGTTTATAATCAAACAAAAAATATGATGTGATGGCATGCATGATCATTGTTGATATAAAAATATTCATGCTCATAGTTTAATGTGCTCATTGGGCGCTTCACCTGAGATGTGGCCTTCTAATAGTGAGTATAGATCTTCTGTTTAATTTTTATGGTATCTTATTGTGTTCAGTGAATCTCGGTCATTTATTTATGTGGGCTTCACATTTATTGATGTGAAGCTCACACGGGATCCGTATAAATGAATAATTGAGATTCACTGAACACAATAAGACACCATAAAACTAAACAGAGGATCCTGTTTCCCCAATAGCTGGAGGCTCATTACTCCATTTCGGTAGTGATATTCCATTTCAGTTCACAAATATAACACATCCAATTGCTTTGTTAACAATAATCTTATCATTACTCCTTGATTCTAGCTAATTGATATGATTGCATAGCACAAAATTAGGGATATTTAATTAGAATAATTGCATATAAATACCTCCTTGTATGTTAAATCATACACACAAAATACGTAAGCCTCTTCGTTATTCTTTCTTTGCTCTTAGTTTTTACTTTGTTGAATCTCGTAAAGTGGAATCATGTCGTAGGAGCTACAAGAAAATAAGATAAAATACATGGATGCGCTCAATTGGAGAGAGTTATATATGCATGAGTAGTTGGAATCATATGGCTTTGTCTGGTAGACAAGATCACGCATCATGCCATAGGGATTACATTCTTTATGTAGGTATAGAAGAAGTTGAAAACTTTGGCACATTGAGTAGTATCCGTCATGTACCAGATTTGATGAAAAACATGATCTCATTAGGCACTTTACATGTGAATGGTTTTGAGTATAAACTTGTGATGAAAGGGTTAGGGCTAACAAAAAATATCTACAAATTAATAGGGAGTATGTTTATAGGTGGAGAAGCTGTAACAATATATTTAAAGGAAGATAGAATTGAACTATGGCATATGCGGCACATGTGGCTAAATCATCTCCAATAAGTGAGCAATGATGGATCTTCATTAAGAGAGCTTATCAAAGAGAGTCAAACATAAATTTAAGGGGTGTGGTTGAGTGGCAGGGATTCATCCATCTTTAACCAAAGGTTAAGGGTTTGATCCTTGACTTTGGATATGGAGCAGCCTTAAATCTTTGACTCAGCTGTCTCATCCTGTAAAGTGCCTACAAATTAGCGAGGGGATTAGTCACTAGATCCGCCAGTGGATACCTTGGTCTAAGACAAAAAAAAAGAGAGAGAGAGAGTCAAACAAACGAAATTAGATTTTTATAAGTTTTGAACAAGTGGTAAAAAGTTTAAGGTAACCTTCAGGATCAACATATGTTGAAGCTAACATGTGAGAGAGGTCTTGCCAAATTTAGCAGAAATCATTATTAGTTCAAAAATGATACAAATAGAAATAGAATAACTTGGATTATACGTTGAAATTTCTGGTTTTAAGAGATAAAATAATGTAAGGGAGAGAGCATCATCGTGGTGACTTAACCTCTGCTTGGTTGGGCTTATATTAGTAGCGCTTTTGTTAGTAGAGCTTTTTTTAATAAATCTTCTATGAGATGAACTTTTCTAAAAAGCTAATTGACTATTTGGCTGTCGTTTAAAAAAAAGCTGTTTTTGAAAGAGTTTCATACAGTAGATTGTTTAGCAACATAAAAATAAAAACACTTTTAATTGTACTTATATTTTATTTTGTAATAAAAATTATTTATGCTTATAAATATTATTTAAAGTATATTAAACAATAAGCAAAGCACAATATATTAATTATTATATAATTTTAAACCATATGAAACATAAATAAAAATATATTTAACCAAATCTTTTATATGGATTATAATATAAGTAAAACTAATATCAAAAATAAATATTCTAACATATGCAAAAAAAGCCAAATAATATTATATAATTCCCAAAATAAATGTAAAAAAGAGTTTGTGGGTATTGTGAAAATTATGTGTAAAACATAAGGGTAAAAGAGACTAAAAATAGGCTCATTAATTGATCTAAAAAATCTACTAAAAAGTACTTTTTTTGGAAAGCTCCAAAATTGAGCTTCTTAAAAAGCTATATTTTAGCTACTAAAAAAAGTATATCTACTAAAAAAATACTTTTTATTTTACAACCAAACACCCATTTTTTTAAAAAAATAACTTTTGCGGTGGATAAAAGTGCTTATTCACCTTCCAAAAGCTTAACCAAACAAGCACTTAATATGCCAAAACATATAAGAAATAGAAGGGCTCTTAAAATATTCAAGTTAAATATCACTTCTAACATCTAATTCTTAATTGGATATCATTGTCGTCACATGTAGACACATCACTTTTATTTATTTATTTTTTGTGTGTATGTGGTATAGATTCTACCTATAATATATATCAACAATTTTAGAGCCAATAAGGAATGGGGTGGGACCATATTATCTCGTTGTTTTGTATAGTGTTTTAAAAACTGGACCGAACCCGCCGGTCGGACTGGTGAACCGGAGTATGAAACGTTCTGATTTAGCCCTTATTTTTTGTAAGTGATTAACCCGTTCATTTTAAAGTCGGACCGAAAAATTAAAAACTAAAAGATTTAAAACTTTGGACTTTAAGGAGACAAAATGCCCCCCTCGCCACTGTTCACTTCGCTCTTCATCAGCAGGTCTTTTTTCATCTCTCTCTCTCTCTTTCTCTCTTAATAAGTCTGTTTGTGTTTCATTTTTCCTATACTTCTCTTAAGAATTTGCAGGTTGTGTTTATAGCTTTTCGTTCTTTTCTGTGTGGAAGTCTTAGGTACGTTTTCTGCCTTTCTGGTTCTGGACATTGTGTCTATTTCGGTGTTTCTTAAGGGATGTGATTAGAGAGAAAAAAGCATAAAGTATTGGGAAGAAAAAAAGCAAAGTGAGAATGACGATGACCTTGGAATCTCTTTTTCTTTGTCCTTTTCTTGAATAAACAAATGATTAGCTAGGCATACATTCATCTTTTGCAGTTACTGGAAAGCTTCTCCTTTGGC
>JAOSBP010000006.1:6326376-6340213 GCA_027563825.1 Erythroxylum mucronatum
CAAGAACGCAGCTAACTATGTGGTATGACAATACCGAGGAGGAAGCAAGTCTTCTTCGTGATTACGGTAAGAAACTAACCTAATTAATTTGATTTGCCATTTTTGATTGAGTGAATGGTGCTAGTTCTCTGTTTTTCTTCTGGTCAGTCAGTCTCATTGTTGGATGATTAGGGACTTTTAGACAATGTCAAATAGCAAATTCTAAACATTGGCATCTCTTTGCAAAGAAAAATAAAGGAAGAAAAACAAAATCACCTACTTACAATACGGCGATCCAAAGCAGCGTTGAGAAGTGGTAAGTGCCTGGGTTTGGGAGCATTCCACTCCTGCATCGTAGCACCCATCAGAGGAAAAGCAAATCCCAGAGCCAAAACAAGGAGATAAAATCGAATGAAAAATGAAAACGAGATGAATTAGAGCAAAGATTCGTACGGAGAAGAGAGAAGGATAGGCTCTGCCCAATGGTTGAAACAGATTTGAGAAGAAAAGTGGTAGAATTAGGAGGCAAGTGCCTGCCAGTCCAATTCTTTGGGATTGATTCAGGTGGTGACTCCTCCACAGCAACTGATTCATTTTTACAATCTTCTCGACTGCCTCTCGAATCTCTATCTAACCACAAAAAGGAAAAACAAAATCCAATTGTCTAAATGTGAGAAGTGTCAGGATCTCTGCTTGTTCATGACAAGGTTGTTTTCTCATCGAGTTCTTGAAGGAAAACGCTAGTTTGAGAGACAGTTATGGCTTGGTAATCCACTCGAGCTTTGGCCTTTGGGTCCTCCTCTCCAATTTTTGCAGTGCAAGACATTTTAACAAAATTTTAAAAGCCAGACCGACTGGTAAAACCAAAAATTAAAAAGTCATTATTAAATAAATATAAAATTAGATTAAGTTAAGATTTTACAATATGATTAAATTTTTTTAATTAATTTTAATTTATAAAAATTTATTAATTAATAAAATTATCCAAATCAATTTTTAATAATAACATTATTAAAATAAATCAAACTAAAAAAATTAAAAATTGAATAAAAATAAATAGTTTAAAAATTTTACCACTGATCCGATCATTACATTTTAATAATAATATCAAATAGTTGCACATAACGTCTCCTTTTTGAAGTACTAAACTACCGCTTGGGTGTAAGATCTCGATAATTAATCGTAACAAAAGGGTAGATTTGGGGTGGTTTTGTAATATTAATTTGAATGCTTAAGACAATTTAATGGACTAGTTTCCGTAAGGAGACTAGAGACCATCCGTACACCAATTGTTCTACGTTAATGTTAGAACCAGCCCTGGCACTATTCACACTATGGCATAGATTCACAAATATGCTCTACCCAGAAGAATTACAAAATAAAGAAAGCTCCATCTTTCTTTAGCCTTAAATTACAAACGGAGATCCTCCGATAAGCTCCCAGTCAAATCTCCCGTCTCTACAAAAGAAGGCATAAGCCGACGACGTTTTGCAGCTTGTTCTTCTTCTAACCCGGTCATGACGTCATTTCCATTTGTTTGCAACTCCTCTTCTTCTGACCCGGTCATAACGTCATTTCCATTTGTTTGCAACTCCTGCTTTTCTTCTGACCCTGCCATAGCCTCATTCCCAATTGTTTGTAAATCTTGCTTTTCTTCCGACTCTGCGATAATCTCATTCCCAGGTTTTTTTAAATCTTGCTTTTCATTTGACTCTAATTGGACCTCATTGTCAATTGTTTTTACATCGTCTGCGGCGACCTCTCTACTCTCCGGTTCAATTTTTCCATCGCCTTCCAACTTGGGGCTTTCATTCTGGGGTAATGATACAGTCGTATCATCTGGACAAGAAGCAAGGCTGTGGTTCTCACAGTTACCTGTAAATTTATTGCCATCTTCAGCCATCCCAGCTGTTGAAGTACCCAGAAATTCATTAGATGTAGAAATGCGGCTATCAGTTAAACAGTCCATGTTGTCCATAGATGCATATCTTTGTTCATCAATGTTGTTTTGAGAAGACCCAACATTTTCCTCCATATGATCATTCTCAATGATGCCTATTTCTGAATCGTCTGAATTGGAGATAGATGTTTCTGAAGGAGAACCATCCTCCTCTCTTTGCATAGAAATCTCTGGATTCCAAGATGGATCAACCCCGAAACCTTGATATGAGAATGGGATAGAACCAGATGGAGGCATCATCCCTGCAATTTGGTGGAAGACAGGTTCTCCAGAAGAGTAATAAAGAAGCTGCTCTGCAGTTTCTGCTCCATCCTGCCATAAAATGAGACGCATCAATGGCATAAAAGGAGAGCACAAATTACAGACTAGAAAGATCTTGTCAAAATTTCAACATAGAAAAGGTGGAATGAAAGAACAGAATAAATAAGTTAATAAAATAGGGAGGGAACTTTGTTTCCGGAAAAAAAGGGGGGAGCGAACCTTTTAGCAAAGAACAAAGGATTATGCATAAATTTATTCAGAAATGTGATGTGAATACCTCTATCTGTGCAACGGCAGAGTTAAGGCGGTAATATGAAGATGGCTGATCAAAGGATGAACACCGTGCAAGTAATGATCCTGCTGTAACTCCTGGCTCGAAGAATTCTCTGACAACCAAACCTGAATCATTAACACATTCAGAGTTCCTTACTGAACATGTATCCAATAGGGTGATTTCAATCCCGTGGTCTGCTTCAGAATTAGCTATTTGACAAGATACAGTAGGAGTGCATCCCTCAGAAACAAACTCCCTTCCAGTATCTTTGTGATCATTTTTTGAAAGATCACAGTGCAGTTCATCCCCACATTCACCTCGTTGAAACTGATCTTGCAGGATCTCAGAAATCAGCCTCTGAATAAGAGTGCGTTTGAGAGAAGCCTCGGATGGGGTGAACCAATCAACATTAAGCTGGTTAGGGAAAAAAAAAGGAGAGAATGATGCGATATGAAGCAACACATATTAAACGTCAAAAGACTCAATAAGCTCTTATGAACAATCATTGGTCATTACGCTAAGTTAGCACAACACAGGCAAGCTTCAACTGAAAATTATATTAAGAGGTTCTGTGACTTTGTTGCTGAAAACAAAATTTTGATTAGAAACCAATATAGTTTAAGGATTCAGTTCAACGTTCAAACCATACGTGGTATGTTGTCAGGACTGCTCTTGATCATCCTGGAAAAAGCATACTTCAGACCTAGTTTCAATATAGATATAGCCCAAACTAAGAATGCAAAATAGAAGCCTTTTGATCTTTAGTTTCCATATCCACGCAAATACAAGGTTTAGAATATTAGACGTTATTGTCAATCCATCTGGTCCACTTACGAAACAGGCTCTATAAAGTTGAGAAATTAAAAGGGGATACATCATTTATAAAAACCTTGAAAATGGATAAGCAAAACATATGAAGAGAGAAACAAAATTCATCAACAAGAAAACCCTTAGGCCTGCTATCCAGGGGCTTTGTTCAGAAAGACTCTAATGTGAGGAACATAGGAGTTTGTTGCTAGGCATTTGACCAAATAGGATCTTCTCATTCCTATAGAACCTATCACTAAAATACTTGTAGAGAAGCTTATGGTTGAGCGAATCCACTTACAAATCTAGAGAATTTGTCAATTTTGAATGGGTTGAAATTCAAAGGGGCGTCAAGTAAAAATAGCTCTAAATAGTGGAGCAGGAACAGGCCACAGTCAAACATATTCTCCTGCTGTGGCAGCTGCATAAACATTAACTAAATGTCAGACGCAAAAATTAGAAATTCAATAAAGTATGTGTCTGTATGCTTGTACAATCACGATGGAGGCTTGTTTGTACATGAGGAAAAGAGAGATGCTTTTTAGATGCAGGATTTTTATTGGAGAGTGCGGTGGCTAGACAATTCAAGGCATTGCAAAAGTATCAACAGCCAGTAGCCAGTATATAATATGGCATGGAAATCCCTCCACTGCTACAAACCGTAAACTCAAGAACTTTGAAGACAAATACCTCTAGTGGTACAAACCGTAAATTCAAGAACTTTGAAGAATAATCTTCCAATGTTTCCTTGTGCCTCTCCTTCCACTCCTCCCAAAAGTAACTGCCATGTGAAGGTCCAATAGTGACGCAATATATATATACACATGCATACATATATACATATGTGACTCCAGGAAAGCACAAAAGATGTTCAAACAAAAATCAATCAGAGAAAAAGAGAATGAAAGGACAAAACAAGGACAGTTTATGTCTGTTTATGTCCAAAAACTGCATTGGCAAACAATGGATAAAACAAGATACATTAGATTGCTTTGTGCACCAATTATATGATTGCAAAAACTTAGTACCCATTTTCAACAGTGTGATTCACCGATTCGTCAAAAATAGGAATAGGCATGGTAACTGAGCTAGATACATTAGATTGTGCTTTGTGTACCAATTATATGATTGCAAAAACTTAGTACCCATTTTCAACAGTGTGATTCACTGATTCGTCAAAAATAGGAATAGGCATGGTAAGTAAGTGAAGGCAAATTATTTAATTTGGATAATACCTCACTGCTTGCACATTTTTGAAAGAAATGTCATGTATGATCTTAAACATTTTCATTCTTCACTGCGATAATATGCACAAAGCAGACAACATCAATTATGAATTTCAAAAACTTTGCGATACCTTTGAACAAGATTTTTTAGACCAGCATGAGTTCCTTTGATGGAATCCATATGCAATATGCATGGTACTCTCAGAGACTCCCCTGAGTCTTTATCTGATAAATATAAGAAGAAATCAATACATACTAAAAATACAGACAGGTACCACAAATAACTGTAAAACTCACCTTTAAAATCAGCCACCTCACCAGGATGACATACTACTAGTAAACTCCAATGAAGACTGTCACCAAATAACATCACAAATCACATGAACAAAGAACCCACAGCAACACATATAATACGAAATAAGCTACTCTTCTAATCATTCTCTTACTTGAAATTTACTGGAATGAAAACATAATCCTTCCCAAATAAATCCACTTTCCTTGTCCATTTACGAACACGTAAGAAAGCAGCTCTCCCATCAGAAGCACTAGATGGATCTTTGTCTAGATCAGCAAGCTTCCGAAAGAAAAAGCTATTGAAAAAGTGAAATCTATGTTTTTCCTCTGCTGGAATTTGATTCTTCAGATACCTGCCAAACAATTGTGTTCCTCAATTAGCAAGCTCTTAACGATAAAAACAAATTGAAACTTATAAAGACAGGTCATTTTGGCACCACTTAGATTAAAATAACATGAATTGCTTCAAATAAGGTTAGCATAATAGTAAAAACATTTAAGCAACTAGAAGAAAAATGAAAAAAGTAAAATCAAGTTAAGATGCATGAATGTTCAAGAACACGTTCATATACAAAGCAACAGAGAACAAGATGCGGGCACTAACAGCATAAAAAATATGTAGTTACAATAGATCATTATATATTATAAAACTAACAAGAATAAGCAACCTAAGTATACCATCCTCATCCTCAATAAGTAGAAGTGGACAAGTTATAATGCATAGGCAATATGATGCACATAAACTTACTTGATGTAGAAATCAATAATTGTATCATTAATGAATGTCTCGGGTTGTAATAGATCTACATCTCTCTTGCTGATCGAAACAGCATCTGAATCCCCTTGTGGATAGACCATATCTTCAAAGGCCTCATCAAAACTGTAAGATCCCCATAGATTATTCAGTTCTCATACAAGGGTTAAGAGATGCAGACTTGTTCCATCTACAACTTTTTTAAACAACTAGGAGACGCTCACCTAGGCAATTCCAGAAAGCAAAGTTTGTTCTACAGGTCGTGTACGCAGACTTAAAATTCACATACAACTGCACACACTACATAAGCATGTATGTATGCATGTCATGCCAGTAGAATATCCCCATGCTAAAGAAATAAATATTTGATATGTTTTCTTGGCGAGCACAAGGAATCTTCATCTAACGAGACATTAATGTAAAGTGAAAACACTCCACAGAACTTAAAAGTCTCATCAGACAGTTTAGGGATTACATATTCATATAATCATTTCAGGAAGTTATAAATTGATCCCAAGTTCTCTCTTAAAACAAAAAAAAGACCACATGAGGAACCCCATCATCACCCAAAATAGTTTTCAGATTTCATTAGTAAGACTTGAGACAATCACAACATTATAACTTTTTAATCGGCATGTTAAAAACACCAGATACACATAGCAGCATGAGGAGCGGAAATCAGAAAAGGAAATTTTACAAGTGACAAAAGAAGCATTAAGTCAAAGCTTAATATAACATCATGCATTAAAAATGAGGATAAGACTTATTACTCACTTTGGAAAATAAGGCCTTTGTTGAAGTAAGTCTACCCTTTCATCACTTGCAACATCCGTACTATGATATAACATAGAAAGGGAAAGAGAATTTAGACAGGAAAGAAAAGCATTCACAAAAATACGATTTTAACTAAACTACCAAATCATAAAAAAATTTCCCACTTTTGAAAGCTATTAAAAGAGAAACTATAATATGTAGGACAATGCAAAGGAGTGCTCGTTATAATGTGCATTGGATTTTTTGTGGATAGTCAACACAGTTGCCTTTATCTGAAAGCAAAGAACATGCATCTACTTTGCCTCTAGTTGTTAATTGATCCTGATTTGTAACTGAAGAAAAAGATGGTACACAGACTGTATTCCAGGTAACTTCAGCCTACATGTACCATGTCTGTTTCCAAGCATTTAACTCTTTATCACTAAATTCTCCAAACTCAATCCATGCAAATAGACACATAGATTAAGCACCTAGAACTCTCACCCACTTACAGAAAACCATGATTACAGCAAGAGATAAACTCACAGCAAGGTAATAGATTCTTAAAACTTACAGACACATTGAACGGAAGTTATATGCTACAACTACATGGAGGGAAGAGGGCTTATATAGCATTTTCTAAAACCTAATGCAGATATCAGCATGACTCTACACAACAATTTAAGAATAAAAATAACAATATCATTCTACCATCAAGCATGATCATCAACAGGGAGAAATGTAAATTCATAAACCATTTCTTCAATGGATACAAATTTATTCATAGTTGACAATTATTCAGAGAATAATGATTATGCAGAAAATTCTTAGTAACAACAATGTTTTTATATGCTTACTCATGCACAGTCCTCCATACTGCAAAGTATTTTGTATTCAAAGATGTAATATGTTCCCACATTCCAATCCAGTTAGGCTCAAATGCCGCAAACTCCAGCTCCTCCACAACTATGCACATAATTGGCATATAAAACCAGTTAAATAAACAGTGTAGAAATGTATTATGAAAAATTACAAAAGCCTTTAGAAACATAATAAAATACCTTAGCAATCAACTAGTTGCTCTAATAAGTGTTAAAGATCCTAAGTTATATACAATGAAAGCACCTCACAAATATTTCAGCACAATCACTACAGCTGATATTTTACCACAGTAGATGAAACACAATTCCATAGCGATGCATTACATAACTGCACCACTATAGGGTCAACATGACATCTCTATTTTTAGAAACTTCTTAATGAAAGGGTTATTTTCCACAAATGTCATGAAAGTTGAAAGAAAGGGAGACCAAAGTTGCATAGACCAGTGGGGCTTACTCAATTAGGAGGTGAACCATTTAGAACAAACTGGGAGAAATCTAAGCTATAGAAGAACGTAGACCTCGAAGCTACATGACAGCTAAACGCATAAAACAAGAACACCAAGTTATCAAAAGGTAGTACAGAATATGAAGAAGACCACTGACCTGATGCACCAAGGGCATTGTCAACTTGCACTGCATCCTTTGATAGTATGTGAATCTTAATTGTGACAGTTGCAAACTTTACACACATAGATAAGAATTTGTTAGTTGATTAGCAATATCTTAGCACCATAATATATGCTGCACAGTTAACTGTAACTCACCTTTTCAAGGTTATAGGATTCTACATGAATCATATCATCAATTCCCATTTCAATGCTAAAGGACTCTTGATCAGGATGCGAAGTCAAACCGTCGATTTTAATGCCACAGGAAGAAAAAGTTACAAGGCACCCAGAATAAAACTTTTGCCGGTATAAAAAATAATCAACAGCAATATCAATATCATCCTGCAAATTTCAAATGATACATACAATCAGTAAAACCAAAGCTTTCTGGTCATCACAATCATCAGAACAGCAGTCAGCATCTTTCATTATCAAAATATATTATACATCACACAAATGTAAGGCCTTAATCTATACTCGAGCAAATTACAAATTGGTGAATGACTTGAGTATCACAATGTACCGTTTCTGAGCCACTGGAACAATGACTTCTTGGACCATTATTCACATCAACTGACATCAAGCATAAGACTGTTATAAGATATCAACGTAGACCATCCATATGCCCAAGGGAAATGGATTATGAAATGAATGAATATTATAAGGAAATACCGCCGTCCTCTAAAACATCAGATATTGGACTTGATGGAGAACTCTCATCCATGCTTCCATCAGCATCTGGTTGCACATCAACTGGCTCGCTCTAAATATGCGGAAGAGGTAGCATAGAAATTAATCATCCAACAGAGTATAGAAAAACTGCTAGATTCAAATTAACTTGAGATATGAAAAATGAATGTACACTGGATGGAGAATCTGAGAGTGCACTAGTTACCTGGCATTTCTCTGGTGAACTTTTGGGCTCAGAATCATCCACATGGGAATTAAAATCTTGACCAAGAATTAAGCAATTTGAATGAGAAATTGCAAACAAGCTAGAATTTCCTTCTTTTTTGAAGAAGTCCTCCCTCATCATTACTGCATTAGCATCTGCACTAGCTTTGTCACAACTACGATCACAGTCAATAACATCAACATCCACACACAGTAAACTGTCAGTATCATGCTTCAGGGAATCAGGTCCTTGATCAACTGCAAACACGAACCAAAAATTTATAAGCTAAGAAAAATTGACCATATTATAGAAATGCCAAAATTGTGCTTAAACATATTAAAATTTTCTAGACCAGTAGCGTCAGTGTAACTGGTTATGTTCAAGAGTTAAAACCAATTATTAACATTCACAATAAAACCCAAAAAAATTGCCGATATGCAATGAACTCAAAATTTCAAAAACACCAGAAGCCCGCCATATTTCTCATTTATTAGATTATTTTTAGTTATTAGATTTATTGATGACAAAGTATTACCAATCCTAGTTGATTGTGAACTCTATAAACAAGTAATGCCTTTGGCATGCAAATCGAATGCCAAATTTCTGATTACTTAGAGAGCATTTAGCATTTAGTTTACAATCACAGGTAAACGTGTATTGAATCGGGATCATCAAAGCAGAGAAACCTCAGCAATCAAAGTAGAGATTCTGAAGAAGATTCGGGAAGCTTACCGTGTTCGAGAAAGTCGTACTTCAAAATGGCGGGACCGACGAGGTTAGGGTTTTTTAATTTGTTGGAGAATTTACCGGCGGTGATCTCCGATAACTCGTCTTCCTCCTTGAAATCAAAGATTTCGAGATTGTTCTTCATCGGAAGATGGTGCCGGCAATCGAATTCTAAGCAACAAGGCAAATTCAAAATTATTCGGCGAATAGAAATTGATTTCAGAAATTGGGAGCCGAGAGCTGACCCTGGCAGACAGGTTTAGAGAAAAAGGGTAAAGTAATATAATCGAAATCATTTAAAAATTACTGGGACCTTGATCTTACGCGATTCATTGGAGCGTGGAAACGAGTTCTCATCGCATTATTAGTAATTAACTGTAGGGTGAGAAAGTTTATTTCACGCTCGATTTCAGTACTGGATGATTGAGTTCCGTAACGGTGAAGTAATTTAGGACTCTTTAAGACATGAAAAGGGGGCGAGACATAATAATGCACAGTAACTACAAACTAAACCCCAAAGTTTTTGTCATATTTTCTTGCTGCCCCGTTTTATAACTTTTTTTAACTTTGAATTAATTATTTTAATATAAATAGTATGTTTCCAGTCGCGCGTTACGGTTGGTCAACTTCTATAGGTTGAGACATATATGTATTTTAAAATTTTATATCATATTTTGAAATATTTTTAAGTCAGAAAATATAAAAAATCTGGACTAAAAACAAATGTATTCAATATCATCAAATTTATTGAATTTAGATAATGAAAAATGATAATGTGAATAATATATACATAAATGAAAATTATGAACGAACTTGCGACTCGTAAACTATAAGTTTATAAAACTTTATAGGTTATATTGACTTTTTTTTTGTCTTAGACTAGGGTATCTACCGGCAGACCCAGTGATTAATTTTTTCGCTGGTTTGTAGGCACCTCACAGGGTGGGGCAGCTGGCCCAAGGATTTAAGGCTGCTCCATACCCAAAGTTAAGGATCGAACCCCTAACCTTTGGTTAAGAATAAATGTGTCCCTCTCACTCAACCACACCCCTTGGGTTAGGTTATATTGACTTTAATTACAAAATTTCTTCAATTTTTCTTAAACACATATTAATTTTTTATTCTAATAAGAAAACACTTCTACTAATTAGGGCTAAGATTATGTACTACTAGCCTACTCAAACCCTAAGTATCAACGGGATTTTTGTTGTTGGTTGGTCTTTTTTATTTAAATGAAAATTTTATTAATGTTGAAAATCAAAATTTTGACTTATTATTCAAAAAATATGGTTATATTACAATAATTATTTATCATATAAAACACATAGTAATAAATATTATATAATATATATATATATATATAATAAATATCTATATATATATAATACATATATAAATAAAATTAAATAACTAAGTATAAACTAAAGATCTGATGATCTATTCTAATTAAATTAAAAGTAAGAATTTTACTTTAACATATATCACAACTTAATAATATTTTAAATAAATCAATTACAATAATATGTATTTTTAACTAAAATTATATTATTATTAAGTCATGAGAATTTCAATATATAAAACTAAGTTACTATATTTTATTATAAAGATGAATAGCATATTTAAATAAAGATATAATTATCTAATATTATTACATACTTGACTTTTTAAACGGATAATCAAAGAAGTTATTAATTTTATAAAGTGAATCATATAATTTCTTTTAATTTTTTATTAATACTTCGTTAATCATATCTTCCAACATTTTTCTTCAACCACAAAGAATTTTAACTTCAAAGGGCAATTGGCTTAATGGAAAAGATAAGAATATTAAAAAACCTCTTTTTCCACTAGTGTTAATTTATCATATTAGTGTTAGAATTTTTTGATGTAATTTATAATTAATTACTATTTTTAAGCGAAATAAAGACATTTAGGGCCATAATTATATTTCTAATCCTATTTTAAATTTAGTTTTCTTAGTATATCTATTTTAAAATTATTAGAAACCAAATCCCAATTAACGAAACTGTGATATCAAGACTTTTTCAATTATCCAATAATCTATCTTTTACTTTAAAATTTTGTTTTTAGCGGGCCTCTTTAGTGTCAATGTAGATCTTAATTAACATTAGTGGATCTTATTGGTCCTAGTGACACCAAAAAGAGAGTGAAACACGTTGCATTAAATTTTTTTAAAAATACAACATTATAAAGACTCTATATTGATTAAAAAAGAAATATAATGACAATTTAATTAAAATTAACCAATTAGCTAAGAATAAAGAATATATGGAAGAGAAGTTACAAATTGATTTTGCAGTGGTTTAGCAAATAAACCTCACTTATGTCCACTCTCCAAGTTAATCTTACCCTCTTTTTTTAACTAAATAAAGAAGAACCTTCTTATAATAATCTTTTATTAGTAAAGAGAAACCCTTGTATGTAACAAACAGAAAATAGTGAGTATATATTCAACAAACTGAGACAGTTCTGTTGTGTAAGCAGAAACCGGATGATAAGGAGAATCTAAATGAAGCACAAGGGAGGGAGAAGAGGTAGAAGCAAGCAGGATACTGGATAACACAAAAAATGAGGAAATCATAAAGCAACAAAGTGAAACAAAACATAACAAAAAGGAGACGCAACTATCTAGAAAGGAGGTGTTGAAAGCAATTCAAGACGAAGGGGCAGGTAAAGACTAGGAGAAAGAACAAGGCATTAGAACACCTATGTGGGAGAGAGGGGAAACTTCAAGATTAAGTTAAAGACAACAAAAACCCTACATGGAGAAGGTAGGAAAACTAGGAAAAACAGATCGGGAAAAAAGAAGAAATGATAAAGGGAATTATATGAAATATAAGGGGTTTAAACAACTTGATATAATGGATTATATGAGGAATAGCAAGGCAGATTTTGATGGTCAGTTGGAGACCAAAATAAAGGAAGAGAACTTGGGAAAGCGTTTGTGGTTTTTGGTAAAGAATGGAAAACAGTAACAAATCATTCTAGCCACCTAAATGGGAGAGTGTTAATTTGCTATAATTCGTCTAAGGTTGAAGTGATCAACTGGAAATGCACTAATTAAATGATTCATGAAGATAATAGCGTAAAGAAGGATAACACAAGATTAGACATCTTAGTAATATATGCTACCAATTGCAGATTCCAAAGAACACCCTTATGGGACGAAATTATCAAAATCAACAGAAATATGATGGCATATTAGGCAGTGGTGGGTGATTTCAACTGTACTCTTTATTCAAATGAAGTTAGGGGTGGTAAGAAATGGTCTTAACATAAAGGAACCAAGCTGCAAGGATTGGTTGGTGTAACTCGGTTGACAGATCTGAAGGAACACGACATTTGCACACACGGAGCAATAAAACAACATGGGGAATGGTTTCTTATGAAAAACCTTGATTGTTGTATGGTGAATGACAAGTGGCTGCAACAATTCCTACTGAGTATGGTCAATTATGACGATCTAATTTTGTCAGATCACTGCCCTATACTGGTTCAGATTGTAGGAAAATCCCGGTGTGTGCATCACATACACACGGTGCGGAAAACAAAAATTTTTGTTCCGGGATCTTCCCGAAAGCCAGGATCCATGTGTCTATATAAAGCAGTCAAACCATAATGACCAAAAGAGACCGTCTCTAACGGTATCCACGCAGAGGTCGGAGAACCTAACTGGGGCAAACCCTTTGACTCGGGAATAGCTAGAATAATTAAAGAGTGCTAGCTCTTTATTGTAGGAGAGCACAAGGAGAAGACGATGAAGAACCTTGGAGAAGAAGAAGAGTCGTGAATTTTGAGAGGGAAGAAGCTTGAAACTTTTTCAAACTCTTTCAAAACCAACTCTTCTATTTAATTCTACAATCCCTCTCTTATATGTCCACGACCATCACTCCTCTTTGTCTTATTATGGGCATTTTTCTTTAACTTTTAAAGACATTAAATGCCTAATGAACACCTTTCATTACCTTTCCACGTTGATGGCATTATTTTGTCTTATTAGGCTTTGTCCTGTTCTCCACCTACCAACGTGGACACACACACACACACACACACACACACATATATATATATATATATTAATTACGTAATTAATTAATGAGATCTATATATATAGATAAATGCTGAAGTGGTCCAGTCACGCTGGGGTCGGTCCTACTGGCCTACCGGGTCCCGTTATAGAAAAAACACCAGAGACCTGTTTTAGCAATATCGATGTCGCGATCTCATCAGGACATATCCCGATCTCATCGGGATCCATTTAGTTCTATAACTCTCCATCTATTAGATCTCTATCTAAAACTATTTTACGAATTTTCCAAATCACTCTTATGCGTGTGACCCATTAGGTTCCCGGTTATGTTGGCCACTTAGATTAACACTTAATCTGAGCAAGTC
>JAOSBP010000006.1:6381745-6401743 GCA_027563825.1 Erythroxylum mucronatum
CAGAATTTAACGCAGACACCAACCAAACATCACTTTGGACAGGACTTCTCCGTCCTTGTCCACTGTCCTCAGGGGTGAGGACGCGAACCATACGCAAGGTAAATCTTTCACCCTTAAATCTTTCACAAAAAGGGTGAAAGCAAATGTTGAGCTGTCATTTCTCTGTTATCTTTTCATCTTCACATTTTCTCACGCGTTTTCGTGGTTTGCGCGTGTTGAGCTGTCAATCATATGATGCAGAGTAATGAACATCAAATCTACTCTTCTTCTTTCTTTTTTTTTTTCGACACCTCTGATTTCTGGAAAATTTGGAAACAACTTAGCCCTGTTTGTTTTCAATTTTTTTCTTGTTTACTGTCGCCGTTTTTATAGAAATTGAAACTTTCGAATAAATCACGTTTGGTTATATTTGATTTATTTTGCTGTTTTAAAAAATTAAAAAAAACCGTAACTTATTTACGAAAACAAAAAATTCACATTTCCGTGATATTTTACAACAAAAAATATCGCGTTTTCAAACCTTGTTTTTTTTCTTTGCACTCATCCTCTCTGCGCCGCATCTTCATCCAGGTTTATGTTTATTTATATCTTCATAGCTCTTGTTAGTGTGTATATTTCCATGTTCCCATGCACTCTCCGCAAAGGACGATGATTGATTCTCACAGAAAAACAGAAATAGAATCAAACGGCTCCTTAAATTTTAACCACTTATTGAGTAACGAACAGAATTTAGGTCAATCAAAAAGCAAGAGTGAAACTATGAAAAGCTAAACGATGGGGGATTTTTGGTTAGGTGGTCGAAATTTAGTCACATATTTCAATATTTTATTTTCACCTTAAAATTAATCAATATTTACTAATATTTTTTATATCGGTCAAAATTTTTATACCGGTTGATATTACTTTCTAATATGATATAAACATTTTAAGTACTGTACACGCATACCATTTGATACAATATATTAATCTTTTTATTAATCGTTACGTAATATATATTGAGAAGTATCAAAGAAGTCAAAAGAAATATCTATTTAAGAAGTTTTCATGACTAGTATTTTAAAATTTGCTAACTGGTTCGATAATCTTTCTTTTAGTGTTTTAAAGGATATCTTCTTTGAGAGGCCCATATAACTAGGTCCCTAATCCACTAAGTTGTTTCCTTTGTGATTTGGTCCTTTCTCCTTCCCCTGTTGGGAAGTGGCCGAGCATTTCTTTCTTCCTATAGTTGGTACATATAAGATCCAAACACCGTAGCCATAGTGGTTTTATCTGTTTGCTTTATAATTAACGATTTTGATGATAATTGTATAATATTTTAAAATTTAAATTAGAATTATTTATTTGTATAATTAATGGTCTAATTTTTAAAAAGAAATAAAATAATAAAATACGATTTCTTTCTTACAGGAACCTTCATTATGAACTTACCTTATTAAAAATGATTTATCCGAAAGGATCCTACAAATTATGAAGGTCATATATTAGCCCCGTGATTATTGGAATATTTTTGGCAAAGATGACATCGAAGTTTTTCATATTTAAATCCCTCAAGTTGACTAAAGATACAAGTGAAGCAACAATTAGTTGAAAAAATTGACTATTTAAGGAAGAGCAATAACACTTATGAAGTAATGAACATATTCAGACTGTCGAAACGTTTAAGTAGCATCTATATTCTTGAGAGTTATATCATTGTTATTATGTCTTAGAAAGTGAAATCATTCTATCAAGAGAGAAATTGTTATTTTATTTTTCTATAAAGCTTATTATACATTTCGAGTGTAGAAGGTTGGAGAACCTTAAAAAATATGTACTCATAAACTTGGAGAGGCTCGTCAAATTTAATACTAAGATTTTTATAATGAAACACTTATGTTGGATACTTGGGGACTAGACATAGACTTGGGTTGTTAGCCAAACCAGTATAAATTGACTGCGTCCTTCTTCTCTCTTTCTCCTTATCTTTTATATATCCACATTATATTGTGTGTATATTCATTTCAGCAAAAGGTTTCTTCACTTTTATAATAGGTTCCTTCTGTTTTTGACTTACCGACAGTTCCTTTCATTTTAATTAGTGCCTTCTTTTTATTATTTCAACAGGACTTATACAAAGCATGTTTATGTCGTTTAACAAGCTATTATCATCTGATAGGCTCCTACTATTTTAATTTTTAACAGGCCCCTATCTTTGTAAGAATTAAAAGTAACTTGCAATTTTTTTTAAGTCACTTGCAATTCACCCCCTCTTTTGTGTGTTTGTTTTATCAATTGGTATTAGAGCAAGGTTTCGTATTTATTATGTTTTATAGCACGTGATAAATCATGACAAACATCTTGAGAAGTTTCGAAGGACAATCTGTCTCAAAGCATCCTTATTTTAATGGAAACAACTAGTCATGCTAAAAAGAGTGAATGACTATATATCTCCATTTTGTAGATATCGAAGTATGGCAAGCAATTAGAGTTGGAACTACAATTTCCACTTCCGATAACGTAGAAGTATGGACTGATGTTGATAGGCAAAATTCACAACTAAATGCTAAGGCAAAACATCACCTGATATGTGTGTTGTCTCCAAAAGAATATGAAAAGATATCCTACTGCTCTATAGCAAAAGAAATGTGGGAAAAACTTCAAGTTACCTTTGAAGGGACGAATGAGGTAAAGAAATATATAATAAGTAAAGTATATCAATATGAAACTATTGGAATGAAACAGGGGAGGCCATCGACGAATTTTTCGAACGCTTCAATAACATCATCACGACCTTAAAGAACTTAGGAAAAATATATCCCAATGACAACCTCGTAACGAAGATTCTGAGGTCACTACCAAAAGAATGGAGGCATAAAGTGACAAATCTAGAAACGACGAAGGATCTAGACATTATTTCACTCGCCTGGCTACGAGGAAATCTGATGATCCATGAAACCGAGCTTAGGTGAGATGAAGGATCCTCTTACAGAAAAGGAATGGCACTAACAACAACTAACGAATCAAACGGTGATGAAAGTGACACTCAGTTGCAAATAGATGGAGATGATGAATTCAACTTTATGGTTAGAAAATATGTCCACTTCTATAAAAAGAAGCTGATGAAGAAAATAAAAGGAAACAAGAAAGCTAGAAACAACACGTTCTTATCAAAAGACAGCAACAACAATAGCAATACATAAAACAATCAAATCATATGCTATCACTGTAAGAAGCCTAGACACCCAAGACTAGAATGCCCTCTTCTTTAAAAGGACAAGTAAGAGAACAGAAAATCCAGAAAGCAAGCGATGGCTGCAGCCTGATCAGATGAGGATTCTGAAAATTTTAAAGAAAAAGAATTAAAAGAAGTTAGTAACATTTACTTCATAGCTGAATCAGGAGACAACGAGGTATATTATTCTAACTCTAATATTGAAGTTGACAAATTGAAAAATGCATATCATGAATTACATGATTAGTATAAAAGGTTGACAGTGAAGTATTTCAAAGAAGTTGAGAAGTCTAAAAGTAACGATGCATCTCTAAAGAGTAAGATTAAATCATTAGAATTTGCGAATGAGAATTTGGCGACTAGGAATATGTCTCTTGAGGTTGACTAAAAGCAAAAAAATTCTGAAAAGGAACTTATGGAAGAAAGAGTAGCTAAGTTGGAAAATACACTACTAAAAAATGATTATGATAAGGTAAAACAGTTAGAAGAAAAAGTTGCCGCATTAGAAATTGGAAAGAAGAAAAGTGTTTGAAAGATCTTATCTCTAGAAAAAGATCTGGAAAATTTCATTGATGGAAGGAAGAATCTTGATGCATTGCTTGGTAATGGTAAATGCAATTTTGGTAAGGCCGGAATATGATACAATGAAAATAATAATATTAGGCCATACAAAAACTTCTTTATTAAATATAGTAGTAATTATCACCAATATAGAAGGAACCTGCTAAGTAGCAAAAATCATAACAACTATCATTTATCTGTTTTATGTGATTACTTTGGTAAACATAGTCAAATTAGTCATTCTTGTAATTTTCGTAAAAATAAATTATCTTAGATGTATGTTTAGAGACCAAAAGGTCAAACTACTAACCCTAAAGGACCAAGAAAAATTTAGGTACCTAAAATGAGATAATGTCTTCTGCAGATATGTTTCAAAATAGAGACAAGGTAGAATCAATAGATAGTTGATAGTGGTTGTTCGAGATACATGACAGGTGAAATATCACACTTTACTACATTGAAAGAAAAGATAGAGGTAATGTTGTCTTTACATACAAAAATAAAGCAAAGGTCATCGGAATTGGTAAAATTGGTAATTCTAACTTTACTTCAATTGATATCGTTCTCTTTATTGGTGGTTTGAAACAAAATTTGTTAAGTGTGAGTCAGTTATTTGAAAAAGGTTACAAATTCATTTTCAATGCATCTCATTATGAAATTGTTGATATTCATAATGATAATATTGTGTTTCTTGGTCCTAGAAATTAGAATATATATTCTACTCAACTATAAGACATGTCCTCACAAAGTGTTAAGTGTTTTGTCTCTCTAGAAAAGGAATCATTTATCTGGCATAGAAGATTTGGACATGCCAGTGTGAGCATTCTATCAAAATTGTCCAAAAAAGAGTTAGTAAGAGGACTGCCGACCTTAAAGGTCAAAAGCAATCAGGTTTGTGAAGCTTATTCAAAAGGTAAACAAGTCATAAGCAACTTTCCTCCTAAAAATATTATATCTACTAACCACCCACTTGAACTTATGCACATGGATTTATTCCATTAAAACTCAGAGTTTTAGTGGTAAACATTACATTTTTGTTCTAGTAGATGATTACTCCAAATTTACATGAGTTTATTTCTTATCAAATAAGGATGATGCTTTTGAAGTGTTTGAGAAGTTTCGCAGAAAAATTCAGATAGAAAAAGTGTGCTGCATCGCTTTTGAAGCGATCATTTAGGAGAATTTGATAAAACAAAGTTTGAAGAATTCTTTGACAACAATGATATAACTCATAACTTCTCTTATCCAAGAACACCTCTACAAAATGGAGTTGTAGAGAGAAAGATGAAAGTGGACTACCTCATCGATACTAGGTAAAAGCAGTATCCATGACATGTTATGTACTTAACAGATGTCTTATGAGACCTATTCTAAAAAAAAACCCTATGAGTTGTGGAAAGGAAGAAAACCAAATGTTGCTTACTTTCGAGAATTTAGCTACAAGTGTTTCGTGCTAAACAATGGAAAAGACAACCTTGGAAAGTTCGATGCGAGATTAGACAAAGTTATTTTCTTAGGATACAATACCGCTAGTAAAGGATTTAGAGTATATAATAAAAGAACAAAGAAGATATAAGAATCGATACATGTGGTATTTGATGAAGTACTACCTTCAATAACAACAATTGACTTAGATGATGAAGAGCATCCATTGGTATCTAAAAATACATAAGAGAATCAAACTAGTCATATAATACCTTCAAAATTACAAAATCAAGAAAGCCTGTCTGAAGTTAGAGCAGAGTAGGCTTCTTCATCGCAGCAGGAGCCTCTACAATGAAAAACACTGAGAGAATGGAGAGGCCTTGATACACATCAATATATTCTTGTAGATCCCTTTAAAAGTCTAAGAACAAGATCATCATTCAAGAACAACTTTATGGCTCTCATCTCACAGTTAGATCCAAAGTTTGTTGAAGAAGCTCTTATTGAGGAGAATTAGATCTTAACTATGAAAGACGAGCTAAGTTAGTTTGATAAGAACAAAGTATGGAATCTAATGCCTTGTCCATAAAACAAGTCAGTTATTAGATCTCGGTGGGTTTTTCAAAACAAACTTGACGAAAATGGTAAAGTGATAAGAAAAAAAGCTAGACGTGTAGCTCAAGGTTACAATCAACAAAAAGGTATTGATTTTGATGAAACTTATATACATGTTGTTATATTAGAATCAATTAGAATTTTACTTGCCTTTGTATGCTATAAAAACTTCAAGTTGTTCCAAATGGATGTTAAAAGTGCATTCTTAAATGGTTACGTTAATAAAGAAGTATTTGTTAAGCAACCCCCAGGTTTTGAAGATGAAAACCATCCGGATTATGTGATGAAGTTATCCAAAACTTTATTGGTTTAAAGCAGGCTCCTCGTGCATGGTATGAGAGTTTAAGTAACTTTTTTTAGAATAACTTTGAAAGAGGAAAGGTTAATAAAACCTTATTTATTAAGATAAAGGAGAATGATTTACTCATAGTGTAAACATAAGTTGATGACATGATATTTGGTGCTACTATTCAATCCTTCTGTGAAGAATTCTCAGCATTAATACAGGGGTAGTTTGAAATGAGCAGGATGGGAGAATTATCATTCTTTCTTGGATTACAAATCAGACAAACAGAAAAAGGAATCTTTATTAGCCAATAAAAATACACAAACAAACTTATTTAGAAATATCATTTTGAGAATACCGAACCGATAGGTACTCCAATGAACACTGGAACTAAACTTGATAAAGACGAAGAAGACAGAGATACGAATAAGACAAAGTATAGAGCAATGATTGGATCACTACTATATATTACAAGCTTAAGACCAGACATTATGCTTAATGTGTGTCTTTGCACACATTTTCAATCAAATCCAAAAGAAAGCTATCTTCATATAGTCAAAAGAATCTTTCGATATCTCCATGAAATTATGGATTTTAGACTATGGTATCCAAAAATTGATTCATTTGATTGTTCATCTTCACACGAAATGAACACTCAAGAAATGCCTAATATACCAGAAACAGATTTCTCTCCTCTACTCATCCTCATTGTTCTTCGACTCTAGACTCTCTGCATTCTAACTATCTCTTTTCATCTCAAATCTTCTAAACCTCATCCATCGCTCTTACAATGGCACGAACCAAAACAAAAGGACAAAAGAAAAACTCCAACTTCTACTGATAGTCATGGTGAAGCTCATGTTACTAAACCTATCTCCTCTATGCCCCAAGAATTAGAAGTGCACTAGTTATAAACGATGATGATTCAAATGAAGAACATTCTATGTTGATTAGACAACCACAAACTAGAGGAAGTCTTGCAAAACAAGCTCAGAAAATTTATGAACAAAAAGAGAACCCTAATGATTAAAAGAAAGAGGAAGAAGAATCCAGAAAAAGGAAGAAGAGAAGAAATAAAAAAGGGAAAAGCATATGTGACTAAAGAAACTATTGATATAAATAAGTTGCTTCATGAAGAGATGGTTCCTAAAGAAAAAAGAGCAATGAAGATAAAAATCATTGCACAAAAGGAAAGACATCAGTACCACAAAAATGTTTCAATCAGTAGAAGCTGAAGTTCTCTATAAAATGCAGTATAAGAAAAGAAAGGTGATTACTGGGCGAATCTTGCCTCCTATGATGTTTGATGACATAGGTATAGCTATCTCTCCTTACTTTGTTGCCATTGGTTGGGAAAATTTTCTGAAATTAAATGAGATAGTGTGTGATGAGCTAGTCAGGATATTCTACACACACATGAAAAAGGAAGAAATTAATGGAAAACTAGCCATTGTCTTATGGGTGTATGAATATTAAATTTTAATTTCTGAGGAAATGTTAAGAGATATACTAGAAGTAGCTCCTATGGGGAGAACTAATTTTTCCCTGTCATAAGTGGGATGTTGATGATCTGGAGTTAGTCAAAGTTGTCAAATCCATCTGCCTTTACGTTGAAAACACCCAAGACAGGAGACCCTAGAGCAAACAATTAGAATTAATACCACGATGCCTTGCAACGCTTTCAGCTGCTTTAATTTCCCCAGTAGTAGCTTAGTTGAAAGATGTAGCCTGGTGGATACTTATGTGGTGTACAATCTGCTAAAAGGGAATAGAATAGATCTTCCAGCTATGATCTTGAGATTTATGGTAGATAAATGGAATCATAAGAATACAACCAGTTGCCTGCCTTATGGAATGTTGCTCACCAAGATTTTCAACCATTATGAAGTTCCTTTTGCAAATCTAAATTAGGATGCACCGGTTAAGTTTTACCGTTCTATTCCCTATCGATGTGGATATAGATTGCAAAAAAATGTCTGGGTAGACAAAAAATCTAAAAGAGTCACAGAAAACTTATATCCTATTCCAGAACAACAAACTCCTGTCCGTTCTCAGAATGAAAATAGCGCAAATCTTCAACAATAGCTGAAGAATATTCAAACCAATTAAGAACAAATGCGAGAACAAATAGATAGTATGCAGAATCAACTTCTTCACATGCAGATTTTGCTCAGAGAATACTTAAATCTCTTCATTAACTTTGTTACTATTTGCTTTCTGTTTGGCTTATTTATACTAATGGTTTTGTTTGATATAGTACTAACTCTTTCCCTCTATTTTATTCTTTTTATTTCACTTCCTCCCTATCCTTTATTATTTTTGATAATGACAAAGGGAGAGAGTTTATGTGGATTTATTTTTTTTTCATATTTCTGCATTTTTGTATATATGATGATATATTTCTCAATGTTGTCTTGATTATATATGCGATTGGTTCTAATGTTAAACTTATGACAAATTATGATATATAAATGATAGGTTTCTTTCTTAAATGACAGCTCCTTGTAATTATGTCTAAACATATAAAATTCACAGGTATCTTTCGAAATCATCTACTATCTGTTTGAATTTTGAAAAATATATCCATTATTCCTTGTTATCATCAAAAAGGGAGAGAATGTTAGCTCAAGGCTTATAACTAATATTTTTTAGGACAACTGTATAATATTTCAAATTTTAAATTGGAGTTATTTCCCAGTATAATTAACGGTCTAATTCTCAAAAGGAAATAAAATCATAAAAAATACGCTTTCTTTCTTGTAGGAACTTTCATTATGAACTTATCTTATTAGAAATGGTTATCCAAAAGGATCCTACAAATTATGAAGGTCATATATTATCCCCATAATTACTAGAATAATTTTGGCAAAGACAACATCAAATTTATTCAAATTTAAATCCATCTAGTTGACTAAAGATGCAACTGAAGTAATGGTTAGTTGAAGAAATCGACTATTTAAGGAAGAGCAACAACACTTGTGAAGTCATGAAGATATTCAAACAGTCGAAACATTTGAGCAGCATTGATATTCTTGAGAGTCATATCATTCTTATTATGCCTTAGAAAGTGAAATCACTCTATCAAAAGAGAAATTTTTATTTTATTTTTCTGTAAGGCTTGTTATACACTTCGAGGGTGGAAGGTTAGATAACCTTGAAAAATATGTACTCCTGAGTTTAGAGAGGCTTGTCAAATTTAATACTCATATTTTTATAGTAAAACACTCAAGTTGGATACTTGGGGACTGAATGTAAGCTTGGGTTGTAATTCGAATAAGTATAAATCGACTACATCCTTCTTCTCTCTCTCTCTCTCTCTCTCTCTCTCTCTCTCCTTATCTTTGATATTTCTGCATTATATTGTGAGTGTGTTCATTTTAGTAAGAGACTCCTTCACTTTTATAATAGGTTCCTTCTATTTTTGACTTACTGATGGTACTGATGGTTCCTTTCATTTTAACAAGCGTCTACTTTTTATTGTTTCAACATGACTTATACTTTAGCAGGCTCTTGTTGTTTAACAGGTTACTATCATCTGACAGGCTCCTACTATTTTAATTTTTGACAGGCCCCTATTTTTATACGAATTGAAAGTAACTTGTGAAATAAGTAGCTTGTGAATTTTTTTTAAGTCTCACACAATTCACCCCCCTCATGCGTGTGTTTGTTTTATCATTATCCACCTTACTTAGGATAAAATATAGTGTCCAATCTACCTCCTCTGTATAACTATCTTTGATTTCATTGATACCACATTTTTGGAGCATATGTTTCAAAATAGTATATGAGAATTCAAATTTGAAGAAGACATGTTTAATTAATTCACTTTCCCTTTTGCAAAGTGAGCATCTATTGACCACATTTAGATAGGCAATCTGATCCACAGTATTTAGTTCGTTTTTCATTAATAATTATAGGATGAAAGAAATCTTAGGAAAATGGCCATTTTCCTATACTAAACTTCTCCAAACCATGTGGGTACCCTTTGTTCTTTATGAATCAATCAAAGACGTATATAAATAGGTACCATTACTAGTAGCTATCTATACATATTTGTCCTCTTTCCCTTGGTAAAGATCATAGTTAGGAAGCCATTGTATTATGGCCTCCTGATGATGATCTAATTCATTATCTCTAATCTACAAATCAAACTTCACATATCTGGGGATATCTCCAAGTACCTCTGCCCCCAATTCCAAGTCTTATAGAGGGCCATTTTTACACCAATTATCATATAGTAGGGAGGCAGACTTATCATTCCCTATGATGCACTTAGACCATCCTCTAATGTTATCCCTCAGCTTTAAAGCTTGGTTATGAGGATAAAGTGAGATTCTTTCTCCTCCACTTTCCTTAAACATTTTCTTTTTAAGATGTAATTATTTACCCATTTTACCAATAATAATTCATTTTTTATTAGTAGTCTCCAAATTTTCTTAGCTACTATGCCCTTGTTTAACAGATTTATAGGGCCAGCCCCAAATCACCCTCATTAAAAGGGTAACATATTTCTCTCCAGCTAATTTTTTCCTTATAGTGTTTTACTTTTCCCCCACACTAGAAAAATCTTCTAATATCCTTTTTATAGCTCTGATTACACCCCTTTAGGTAGGAAAAAGTAAGGTGCCCAGTATATGTGGAGAAAGTTGAGTGTAGATCTTACCAGTTATAATCTTCCTATATAGGATAAATGCCTATTTTGCCATGAGTATATCTTCTTATGTAGTTTCTCAATTGGGGTTTGCTTTCACAAAACTTAAGTCTCCTTGAAGAAAAAGGAAATCCTAAGTATTTTGTAGGGATGTCCTTCACTTGTAACCTTATAAAGTTGGATAATGTTTGTGCCACTAGTTTAGCACCAGAAAAAACCACCAATTGGCTTTTTTCCTTGTTGATTTCTAATCCAAATATGATCTTAAAGGCTTAAAGAGAGTTTATGAATATGCATGCAGATTCTTCCTATGCTCTACAAACTAATAAAAGACCATCTACAAAAAACCAAACTAGTTAGTTTTATCTTCCTGCATTTACTATGGTACTTGAATTTCCTATCCTTTTTTTATTGAACTTGATCAGGTATGTTAAAGTTTCCATGCAAAGCATAAACAAATAAAGGGAGATTGGATCCCCTTGTCTTAGTCCTCTGAATAAATTGGAGGTTTCTCCATTAACAATTAAACAAAAGGAGGCAATGGAAACATATTCTATGATCTAGATCTTAAATTTCTAGGGAAACTAAACACAATCCGAAACTGCTAAAGGAGTTTCTTGCTAATAAAGTCATAAACTTTGTTAAAGTATATCTTCATAGCATAATTTTTAGGGTTTTTCTTTCATAAATACCCTTTCAATGATTATTGTGCCAACAATATGTTGTTTATCCCCTAACACCTTTTAGAGTCTCTAAGCTAGAAATTTATCTATCATTTTATAAAGGAAATTACAATATGCAATTGATATAAATTCACTTAGGGACATAGGAGTTTGGTTCTCAGGGTCCAAGCATACAAAGGTTTTGTTGATCTTTAAGATAATTTTCCCACTGCCTTCACAACGTCCACCACTGAGTCTTTAAGGAATGGATAAGCATTTTGGTAGAACCTACCATTCTAACCATTTGGAACTAGAGCTTTATCCAGATTCATTTCAAAGACAATGCTCATAATTTCCTACTCTTTAAATGGAGCTTCCATTATATTTAGTTTTTCATTCATGAATTGGTGATCCAAAAAAGACCAAAGAGCTTCAATAGTTGATATACTTTATGCCTTAGTGCTAATATATTTCCTAAAGAACTTATATTCCTCATTTTCAAGATCTGGATGTGAGCAAACCAAGCTACCATGCTTCCTCCTTAAAGATATTATCATATTTGAATTCCTTATATTGAGGATCATACTATGGAAATATTTCGTATTCCTAACTCCTTCCTTCATTTTAGTAGCTTTGGCCTTTTATTTTATCAAGGAGTAGTGGTTTGTTTCAACTTCCATATAGTTCTTGAAAGCCTCTTTTTCATTATGAATACTGATAGTTGTGCATTAGTATGTGCTTTTCAAAGTATTTGGTATGTGTTTCTTGCATGATCGGTTAGTATTATTGTGTTTTAAGACTTGTTTTGTGTGTTTTCATTTAGTTTGATCTTAATGGTTGTTATTTTGTGTTTGATATTGGTTTAGGGTAGGAATTGATCATTTTGGTATAAGAATGGAGGGTGGGCACCTATGTGATTAAACTAGGGACCAAAAGAAGAGAAGAGAAGTAAAGCTACTGAAAAGCAAGAACCACGACCGTGGAAAAGGGCATGTTTTCCACGATCATGGGAAATCTATGGAAAAAGATTCTATTAAGTTAACCCACGATCATGGGAAGCACAAGTATAGTTCCCATGATTGTAGGAATTAGAAGTCGAAGAGACACCTGAGTTTCATGTAAGTTTTTAGGTTCTCATGACTTTATATGACATAGAATCCCGAGAGTTGCCAGAGGGTCATAAAACTTGCTTCCTGAAGCTAAAAGACATATTGAAAAGCCTAGAGATAGGGGGAGATTTAAGGTTTTATTCCCAATTGGGCAAAGAGCATCCTGAGATCCAGATTTTCCATATTGGACAAAGAAGAGGAGGAGCTGCCCTGTCTAGTCTTATTTCAATTTCTTTCTCTTTTAGCATGTTTATCATGGATTATTTGACTGTTGGAGATGTTACGGATATTACGATTGGTTAAAACAATTTTTAGGGTCTGTTGTTGAACTATTTGTGAACCTTTGGTTATTGATTTAATGATATACATGTTTGTGTTATTTATTGTGCTTAAACCTTGCAATAAATTGAGAGAGTGAGCTTGGTAATCTGTGTTAATTATACGACAAGAATTGACAATTAATAGACCTATAAATAACAGGTTATTGATTTGTTAGGAAGAGATTTCAATAGATCAATACACTACCTATAGGATAGCTTCATGTCTAGTTGAATGTTTAGGAAACACTTTGCATATCGAGAGATCCGAAAGTTAATTCTAATTTATTTAACTAGTGACATTTAGTTACACCTTAAGAGAGGGTAGCTAGAATTTTAAGAAATCTTGGGCCAAACATAAATTGAATCAATTAATCAGAAGGGAGCAAATAGGGGTAATGACTAGTCCTAAAGTTTAATCTTGACTTTCTCGAAGTCTTATTTACAATTTTAGTTTATGTAGCATTGTTCCCTGTTACTTTAAGTTTGTCTTTATTTTACTTATCTTTTTAAAATTCGATTGAAACGATTTCTTAAACAAAGAATAATCTGAGTTAAGTGGTGCCTAAGCACAATCCTCGTTGGATCGATATCTGGTTTCAACTATAAGTATGACCCGTATACTTGCGGTTTTCAGCGCAAGACTAGTAGTGTGTTTTGCATTCAACAAGTTTTTTGGCATCGTTGCCGGGGATTGATTGTTTAGCATCTTGTTTAGTTTGGGTTACTTTGATTTAAGATACTTTTCCTTGTGTCTTTGTAGATGCATGATCACAAGGAACACAAGGAATACTAAATTTCATGACGAAGAGTTAGTAGATATCACAAGGCACGAACAACAATTGAGAAGAGCAAAATGCCAAGACATTATACAAAGAAATATGGAGGAGCATCTTCATCTACAGCCAAAGATATGCAATCACAGTGTGACTTATGTGGGCAGGACAACCATTGGACAACATAATGTTTTTTGCTGGGAGCTAGTAGTACTAAATAGGTAAGTCACTTGGGCCAACCACAGCGAGGTAATTATCCGTACTTGAATACTTATAATCCAGGGTGGAAAAACCACCCAAATTTTTCTTGAAGTGCTAACAATGCAGGTGGCCAAATAAGTAGGGTCGTTCCTATAGTTTTATAGGCCCTGGGCAAAATTAAAAAAAAGGGCCCCAATAAATTGACAATATACTTAAGTTTACATATTTGTATGAAACATAAATGAATCAATTTATATGTTGACGTAACCAACTAAATATTAAATGATCATAACACTAACAAATACATAGAGGATCGTGATTTATGAAAAATAATTTCTCCGTGCATTTCTAGATGCAAAATCATTAATAATATTATCAAGATCAATATTGTCCAACATATCCTTCTCAATACATAACATAGCTAAACCATTTAACCTTTCTTGTGACATTGATGACCTCAAGTAGGTTTTTAATAATTTTAACTTTGAAAAACTTCTCTCAGCTGATGCTACAGTCACAAGTATAGTCAATAAAATTCGATAAGCAATTGAAATATTTGAATACAAGTATACTTAATTATTTCAAGAGTATTTATAAGTATGGGGGACCACAAATTACCTACACTAAAAAAAAATTTAACGTTATGTTAACTTTAAAAGTCATTAAATGACTTTAACGTTATTATAACGTTAATGTCATTTATAACGTTAAAGCTTAGTAGCTATAGTCTCCTCAACGTTAATGTTAAAGTTAAGGCATTGATACATCATTTTATAAGCTTATAGAGGATGAGGGGGGCTGAGGGCCCCCCCTCTTATAGTGGGCCCTAGGTAGGTGCCCCGCTGGCCCCTGCCCAGGGCCGGCTCTGCATGTCCGTTAAACGGATATGAATGTCCATTTAACAAACCTTCTCGGGTGAAAATGGGGTGTTTGGCCAGTCCATGTCCGTTAAAAGGACATACATGTCCGTTTAACGGACATTCTCGGGTCAGCTACAGTAAATCACAATTTTGACCAGTTTAGAAGCCGAATCACATTTTGTGGTCTTCATAAGAGTTGTAGATCTCGATGTCTTCTTTCCAATGGTTCAAAAAAGAAAGCAATCCGACATTTGTAGGATAAGTTATGGTATTCGCGCCAATACATGTTCAGTTGGAGTTAGAACATAAACCTATTGGATTCTTTTGATTATAAATCCTTTGTCCGACCTCCAAATTGAGTGATTCTTGAGGCATTGGATTTCTAACACGTTTAGCTACCTCTCCTTAAAATTTGGTTGCTTTTGGGTTTTAAATTCGAAAGGATTGATTCAAAGCATTTGAGAGTTCGTTGAAATAACCCTATAGGAAACCCACTTACGCTTTTCGTCTTTCAACTTCAGATAGTTGGGCTCAGGGAATGGCGTCCAACACCATAGTTGGGCTTCGGGAATGGGGCCCAACAATAATAATCTCTAGGGATGCTAAACAATGTAGTGCTAAACTAGCTTCTTTGGCTATATTGAGAACCAAGCAACCTCTATTCACTTACCTAGGGGTAGCCCTCACCACAACCAGACCCTCAAACAAAGACCATAATGTTTATTTGAAATGGTAAAAATATGGTAAAAAGAAGAATTAATCAATATTGCAATAAGTGCTTATCTTATACTGGAAGGCTTCAACTAATCAAATTAGTCTTTAATAATGTATACATCTGCCAATTTTCCTCTTTGGTTCTACCTAAGATGTTGGTTAAGGACATTAAGAGGTTATTGAAGAACTTGTTATTGAATGGAGATGCTTATAAGAATTTAGAAGCCAAAATTGTATGGAAGGACATATGTAGGCCTAAAGATCAAGGAGGCATAGGCTTAAGATCCATCGAACAATAGTAAGTTCCTCTTTATTAGTTTATGATGGAATCTATTAATTAAAAAAGAGAAACTATAGGCACAATGGAAGCATATACACCATATGAAAGGGAAAAGTTTGTGGGAGTTTAAATCTAATGTGAACACCTTTTAGACACTACAGAAGATGCTAAGCCTGAGGGAAGTACTCAACAGGTAAGTTAATAGCATGGTTGGTAATGGCAATGAAACCTGACTTTAGTTTGACTGCTAGTGTGACCCTAGTCCTTGATATAAAATCCCTAGAATTTTCACTTGAGATACATGATAAAACCTAATGTTAGGGTTAGGGAACTGATTAAAGGATATGAATGGAACATCAGATACAAAGGGCTTGAATGCTTACAATAAGCTCTACCTTGTTATAACTTGAGGTAAGATGTTAAGGATAAATGATATAAATTAGACATTAATTAGGCATATTCACCAACAAACTAGCTTATAAAATCTTGCTTTAGCCTGCCCTCAAGGTCACTTAGAGTGGACTAGTGTTAGACCCCCAAATCTTAATTATGGAATCATACGAGTATTGGTAAGCTTTGGCCAATATTTGATACTTGGGATTGGTGGACTTATATATGGCTCTTATTAAGGATGAACCTATGCTATAACTCAAAAGAATAATAGAGAAAAGATTTTTATTCAAAAGTGATCAAAGATGTTGACCATTGTAATTATCACTATCATTTAAAGGTAGATTACTGTCTAAAAACAATACCAAAAGGTTCATGATAGCTTTAGATGAACAATTTACAAAATTTGAGAAGGCTAAAGCTAGTCAACTTATGTATAAATTAAGTTCCCTGAGATATGATGAAGCATTTAGGGTTAGAGCTTGCATCATAAAAATGTAGGACATAATCAATTGATTAAGTGGATGTCTTGATCTCATTTTCCATTATAATCTATTAAGTGTTGAATTATTTAGCTTCTAACTTTAGTTCCTTGAAGAATGTCTATAAGTCTAGGAAAGAGGTGTGGATAGTGAATCATCTTATCTTAATCTATGTCTAAGAAAATGAAAAGATAAAGCATAAAAAAACTAAATCTTCTAAATCTAAGAGGAATTATGTGAATAAAAATAAGAAGTGGAAAAAGAATAAGAGTTTCAAGAAAGATGGAGACAAAGAAAATGGCCTATCTTGTGGGATCAAGAATAAACATGTTATATGTTGATATTGTAATAAAATGTGAAATTTGAAGAGGGAATGTTATAAGGCTTATGTGAAGAAGAAGAGAAGCAAATAAGGTATCCCTAAGGTTTAGTTTGTGTTAGTTAATCTTTAATAGATGTATTACAAAACAATTAGTAGTTGAATAGTAGTTTTTAAATTCATATACCTAATATATTGTGTGCACCAAGGAACAAAAGGAGGCTAAGTAGACAGAATGTGAACACGTGCATAGGAAATGGTAAAAGTAAAATACATTTGAGATGTAGAACTATAGGTTAGTTTAGGTTATAGTATAATGTTGAATAAAGTGATGAATGTGTCATCTATGATATGTAGCTTAGTTTCTACTTTTAAACTTGACAAAGTTCAATATTCATTGGTTTTTAGTAATAAAAAGGTTTCATTATCCCTTAATTCTATTATCATTGGTGAAGTTTTTTTGAATAAGTTTTTATTTCTTATATTTAAAAGACCATAGTAAATTAGTTATAGATATAGAAAAGCAAAAAAATTAAAAGGAGTTTAACTAAGGAGAATTCTTTCACCTTAACATAAGATACTTGGTCATATTTTAAAAGAAGGTTTAAAGATTGATTAAGGATGAAATCCTACCTAAATTAGTTCTTAATGATGTTGATGACGCTTATACAGATTGCATCAGAGGATAACTCACTGAAAGTAAGAAACGTGTCACTAGAAATAATAAGGTTTAAGAGATAATATACATAGATATTAGTGCACCATTGAACACCACAACTGATAGAAATAAGTTATTTGTGACTTTTATTGATGACCACTCAATATAGTTAACAATATAATAAGTCTAAGGCCTTAGAAAAGTTTAGAGAGAAGCAACTCAACAAACCCATTAAGATTGTTAGGTTAGATCATGATAGAGAATAATGTAATAAATATGGTGATTTAGTTAAGAGGAATGACCTTTTACCAAGTTTTTAGAGAATTATGACATAGTTGTATAATATAACATATCAGGTTTATTAGAATGGAGAAGTAAAGAGGCACAATTACGATTAAAGGACATAATGATGAGCATAATTGCAAGATCAAACCTTCATAAGTGTTTTTGGATTAGGTACTACAAATAACAACCTACATCTTGATCATATTCCAAAGAAGTCAGTTCTCAAAACTCTTTTTGAACTATGAACATATAGAAAGCCTAGTTTGAATCATTTAAGGGGTTGAGATTATCTAGTTTAAAGTTCTATAGCCTAATTAATAGGCTATTTGGAACACAGGGAATTGAATTCATTAACGAATTGAATTCAATTACATTAATGAGATTGAATTGAATTCAATTTACACTGTTTGGAACAAATCCAATAATATTAGAATTGAATTCAATTACACTGTTTGGAACAAATTGAATAAGATTAGAATTGCTTTTAATTCTTTCATATGACACATTTACCCCTGACTAAAAAATAATGTTATTAACTATTGAACTATATTGAATATTAAGCTTCTTTGGTTTGTTTTGGAACATGAGAACTTGATGTAAAAAAGGCTAGACCTCTACTTGGCAAAGGGTATTAAAGATGATAATTAATAGTCAACTTCTTGATTGCTGCAATTTTAACTTGTGCGTACTGAAAGTCTACAAAGGTGATTTTGCGATTACAACTAACTTCCATTTCTCTGATGAAGATAAGCATCTATGAGAATCATGAAAAACAATGTATATAAGAAATGAAAGTACCAAACAAAAGTTGAGTTCACGAAATGGATCAATACTCTGGTAGCTATCAAAAGGTGTTATGATTGATGATATAGCTTGGCGCATTGGTGTGTTTCAGTAGATCTTGATCTTAATCATTCATTTTATGTTTTTCAGTAATTTGTTTTGCCATGACACTGAAGTTGTTCATCATAGAAAATTACACACTATAATCCTACTCTGTCTTGGGTCATTAAACATGAACAACATGCAATACCCACATCTCAAGCACCACCAGAATCAATAATACAACAGTTGAAGCAACGAATAATACCTCTAAGATAAAAGTGAGAGATAGGAAAAGGAAGCAGAGGAGGTGGTGCGTGGACGAAAGGGAGGCTATTTGGTGATGCTGTCGCCTGCAACCAAATATAAAAGAAATCACTTCCGTTAAAACAAATTAATGTAGTAGCGGTAAGCGGATATTGTTCCCACGAGGAATCTCTAACGGTAAAGGTTAGCTAGTTTAAACGAAAATAGCGAGGGGGCTTTGTCACAGCGATAAAAATAAAAATCAAAGAAAATTGCAAATCAAAATAATTAAGTCAACAAGAAAATTAATTAAGCATAATCAAATTGAAATTAAAAGAGACAATAAAATAAACAAACTCCATAACTAGACTTTAATGAAATTAACAAAAATAATAAGATTTCTAATTGAAATTTGCATAAATTGAAAACAAAAAATTAAATTAACTAAAAGCCCTAATCTATGCGACTACTAATGTAAAGGTGCAGAAGAAATAAATTATGAAACTAATTAAAAATAACTTGCGGCTAGCTAGGAATAGAGAAGATGCGTTGATCTATTGTTGAAAATAAGAAGAGAATAGCAGGTGCGTTGATCACTGGTGCGGCAGTCCATGGGAAAGAAAATTGCATTGATTTATTGTATAAAGAAAAACAAAAGAAAACCAAGGGATGTGGCAGTGTATGAAAAAGAGCAAGATGTGATGATAAATTGAAATAACAAAGGACAAGAATAAAGGAAATTGCGGCAAAACAAGAGGAAAAGAAGGTATGCGTTGACGTTGTGAAGCCTTCGGCACGTGGACCAAGGAAGAATAAAATTGCAGCAGCCTAAGAAAATCAGGATGATGACATGCGATGATAGAGTACTCAGCAACGTGGACCAGCCAAATAAAACCAATGGAGAGTGCAGCAGCAAGGAAACAAATGATGGTCTATGAAGCAACGGAAATTAAGAAAACAATTCAACATGCGGCAGCCTAACCTAATCTAATGCTTAAACCTAAGCTAATCTCCGACCCCTTTTAATCTTCCTAATACATCTATAAATAAATGCGGCAACTCCAAGCATCCTCTTTTAATTGAATCTCTCTATTATCTTCTTTTGATTTCCTCTAGATTAGGTGGTAT
>JAOSBP010000006.1:6401843-6424868 GCA_027563825.1 Erythroxylum mucronatum
TCATGTACTAGCCAAAAGTTCAAATGTGCACAGTCTGTGGTATTTTGTGCATAACTCATTGAATACTAAATCAAATTGGATGATCTTAAAGTTATTAGAAACTTAAGATACTGTAGAACAACTTTCCAGAAGAAAGTATTGCCTAATTTTGTCATATACCCTATCAGATTAATTATGCAAAGTTGACCCGAAATCATGTGGGTAGAAAATCTGAAATGGTCAATTAAGTTATGTAATGGATATCACATTGTTTTATTATGGCCCAAATTATAAGTACCAAATGATATTAATGAGGGCTTTGATATCTGATCGATTTGATGATGAAAATTACAATGAGATACCCTGAATTGTCATTGATCATACATTGTGCATACTTTCTATACATTGATGTGCATAAAAGAACACATGTACATTTGTGCAAAATGTGATATTTGTGAATGTGTTGTGTATGTTTTAGAGGAGCACATCGGACACCAATTGGACATTGCTGTACCATCTAGGTAATAGCTTATTGGAGTATACAATGAGTCAACCTAGATGAATTTTCTAGGATTGATTTAATTTGATTTGTTAAGCTTCCAATTATTGAACTGTTGCGATTGTTTATGAATTCCAAACTTAAAGTCTGAGGAGTACATATTTGGGACTGTATTGAAAGTGTTCTGACTTATTTGATAATCCTGATTGTATTATGTTATGTGAATTTTCAACAAAATTTGAATGCCGGACTTAGATCCGATGATTATGAAATTCTGACTGTGCTTTATACATGATTGTGATATGTGGTAGATTCTGAATTGATGCATTTCATAAAATGCATGCTCAGATAAAAACGTTGTGATCGGAGTGTCCAGTATCAAGCGCTTGCACGTAGAGCTTTGCTCCGTGATATATGATTTGGCATGTAGAGCTATGTTCCGTGATATATGTTTTTGACTGAGCCCAATGGGCTAGTATTTGTATATGTGATAGGCACTCAGTCACAACATTAATAACGAATGTGGAGTCTCATATGCATCATATGATCTGATTCGCATTGATAAAATAATGTGCCATGACAATGTGAGTATTTAAAATATTCATGTTCTGTATGTATAATTGTGAAATATGTAATTTGTATATGTGAATCCGGTGAAATCATCAATGATGGTTCACTCTTTGAGTTCGCAAAACTCATAAAAAATTACAACGTAGTTTTTCAGGAACGAGACAGGAGACTTAGTGTTTATTCTAGATTAGATGAACGTTTGAGACTAAGTTATGGCTCAGAGGTCTGTCAGCTGGCCCTAGAAGTATTGTGTCTTGTATTTTGTAGTTTTTGTTAGAACCTGTATGAGGCCATGTAAATATTTGTCTAAAGGAAATAGTGTAAATTTTGTGGATTACTGCAATGAATGGTTTTAAAAATTTGTTGACTTCAAATGATGTTAGTTGATGCCATGTGTGAGTTAGGTTTGTTTTTACTCTAACATGTCATTATCATAGGATATGTACTTGAATTTTCCTAAATATTTGGGTATGTACCCTATGGTAGTGGGATGTTGCAAATGTAGCACCAGAAACTATTGATCACTTGTTCTTCAAGTGTGCTTTCACAGGTGAAATCTGGCATGCTATCAGAGCATGGCTAGGATTGACCACACAATTTCTTCATTATATAGTGCAATTAAATGGATCCGCAAGGATTGCAGTGGAGCAAGAATACGAAGCAGAGCTGCTAGACTCGGCCTCATATGCACCTTATACCTGATATGGAAGACAAGGAACCTCATTCAACTAGAGTCTGCTTCTGTTACTAGCCTCGATGTAGTCATCAGAATAAAAACAGTAATGTATAGAAATTTATATCGACTGTATCCCATAGATCTCATTACTTTTAGACACTCCAAATATATGAGGGGATTTTGCTGTCTTTTGTTGATAGCCTATTTGTGGATGCTTTGGGATTAGATGTTATGTTTTTGTTTTGGTCGAGGCTTAGTGATTATAGCCTTCTCTTGGGTGTATTGGGACTAGATTATTTTGAAGGGTAGGACCTTATATGGTTATATTGGGGACATGGATGTATTTGACTTAGACTCTTGGGTGGATTGGGGCATGCCCCAACGACTTTTGAGCATCTGTGCTATCTTTAGCTCATAACCTATTTTGGTTATTTTAGGGCAACATGAAATATGTAAAATCCCACATCGGTTGGGAAGGAGAACGAAGCAGAGCAGTACTAGGATGGGTGACCTCCTGGGAAGTCCTATGGAAAAACAAAATCGTGCGGGCGCGATGCCCTAGAGGTCGAGGCCCAAAGCGGACAATATCTGCAAGCGGATGGGCGCGAGGCCCGAGAGGCTGAGACCCTTTAGAGGATGCGAGACCCGAGAGGCCGAGGTCCTATGGATGCGAGGCCCGAGAGGTCGAGGTCCTACGAAATATGTTCCGCTTGAGGCATTGAGACTATAGCCTTCGTTCAAGTAGTGGCCGCTGCATGGTAAGGAGTGCCAAACTACTCTTGATGTAACTTGACTACCAACCTCCTGCTGGGTCTATTGGGAGGTATGCTACATGTGGTGGCTACTGCTTCGAAGGAGAGTTAGCGCATCCAGTAACAAATGAGTCTAATAGCTAGCTAGCTGCTAACTTCCTTACCTATGATCTTAGCTGTATTGGGACAATGGGGTTGTAATATTGCTTTTATTGGCTATCTTGGGGGACATGATGTATATGTAGGCTGATGCTGAAGTTTTTTTTTCATGTCCTCTTTTGGATTCCAATCATGCAAATTCGGATGTATTCGCGATCATCGTATCACTTGGCTTCTAGCCTCCTGCTGGATGTCTTGGGGGATATGCTACCTGTGGTGGCTGTTGCTTCGGAGGAATGTTGGAGCATACGTTGAAGGTTGATATAGTTGCTAGCTGGCTGCTAACTTCCTTCTTTTTGCTCATAGTCTTCATTTGGTTATATCAGGGTAATGAGGGATATCATTCTGCTTTTACTGGTTGTATTAGGGCTATGATGTATATGTAGGCTGATGTTGTTCATGTATTCTAGCCATTGTTTTCAGTTGTATTAGAGAACATGGTAAGTTGTGCTTTGGTTGTATAGGGGCCATGACTGTAATTGATGCATGTTTTTGGGGTTATCTAGTGGATTAGGGTCCGCCCCCAAGATCCATGTATGGCGGTTGCGCTGGAGGAGTGTTGGGGCATTCGGTGAAGGCTGGTTGTCGTTGCTAGCTGTTTTATTCATTTTTCTCCTAGCCTCCCTTTGGTTGTAATGGGAAAATGTGGTTCTTTTTTTTATGTACTCTTGCTTATACTGGCTGTACTGGGAGATTGATGTACTTTAGGCGGAAGTTTTCTTTCCTGTCCTCTTTTGGCTTCCACTCATGCCGATTTGGATGTATTAGCGATTTGGATGTATTCGTATCATTTGGCTTCTAGCCTCCTGCTAGATGTCTTAGAGGATATGCTGCCTGTGGTGGCTATTGCTTTGGAGGAATGTTGGAGCATACGTTGAAGGTTGATATAGTTTCTAGCTGGCTGCTAACTTCCTTACTTTTGCTTATAATCTTCATTTGGTTGTATTGGGATAATGAGAGATATCATTCTGCTTCTACTATTTGTATTGAGGCTATGATGTATATGTAGACTGATGTTGTTCATGTATTCTAGCCATTGTTTTCGGTTGTATTGGGGCACCTGATAACTAGTGCTTTAGATGTATTGGGGCAATGGTTGTAATGAGTAGATTTTGGGATTATATAGCGGATTAGGGTATGCCCCAAAGATCCATGTGTGGTGGCTGCTCTGGAGGAGTGTTGGGATATTCGGTGAAGGTTGGCTGTAGTTGCTCGCTGTTCATTTGCTCCTCGCCTCCCTTCTGTTGTTTTGGGGATATGAGAGTTTTTGAGGTACTTTTGCTTATACTGGTTATATTGGGGGCTATGATGTACTTTTAGGCGAATTTCAAGTCCTTTTGGTTTTAGTCTCTTTTTTGGCTGTATTGGGACTAGGGTAATTATTGCTTTGGATGTATAAGAGAAATAGCTGTAATTGATACAAGTTTTTGGGATCATACAGAGGATCGGGGTATACCCTAATAATCCATGTACATAACTTTTTGTGCAATATACTATATATATTGCATCAAAAAAAGTAAAAAAAACAATGTTATTAATAAAATAACGACACATCATGTCTAGAATGTGAACTAATACAATAGCCTCCAAGTCTTTTGTATCTAGAACATATTTGATTGTGTTGTATTTTTTATTTTTTGGTTGTCAATTTAAATAAAATGTATTTGATTAAAATTATGTCTTCGGATCATATTTTCCAATTTTTCTTAATTTCACAATTTATTAAAGTTATAAAATAATTTCATTTTGATTTTTTTGCAACTATATTTCATCATTAGTTGGATATATATTATTTAATACTAACTACTGAAATTATTATAATAATCAAATTATTTAATAATACAATTTAAATGATTATTTAGAAATATTTTAATTTCAAACCAGTTTATAATATAAAGAATTTATGCAAGTAAAATAGTTAAGTAATTTTCTGTAAAAGACATTCAGAATCATGAAATAAAAAGAAACAACTTATTAACAGGCTGTTTGGAACACAGCGAATTGAATCCATTAACGAATTGAATTCAATTACATTAATGAGATTGAATTGAATTCAATTTACACTGTTTGGAACAAATCTAGTAATATTATAATTGAATTCAATTACACTGTTTGGAATAAATCCAATAAGATTAGAATTGAATTCAATTATTTCATATGACACATTTACCCCTGACACATTTATATGCTATTTTTATTATTTATTGTAAAATGTATCATAACACATGTAAATTAATCAGTCAATTTTTATAAATTAATTAATTTTTATTTACTAAAATAAATAAATAAATTTTATTTATTAATAATAATACTGATTAAATATTTTAAATCTTAAATCTGTCTGTATATATACACATAAATATATTATCCACTTCAAACCAATGACGACGTCTAACCCAATCTCCTCTCCACTATCTACAGCGCACTTGAAACAGCCAATAGGGACGTTGCCCAGACCACTAAAAAGTCCAAAGAACTCGCTCTCGAGGCCTCCAGAAAGGCTGATCAGCTCAAGGAAGTAGAGGTGTTGTTGTGTGGACGTTGCGTAGTCTACTGTTGCGTCGACTGGTGGTGTGTGGGCCTGCTGTTGGGAGAAGAGTGGCTTCGTCTGGTGGTTCATGGGTCTGTTGTTGGGAGAAGAGTGGCTCGTCTGTTGTAGGGTTATTATGTTGGAGTCGTGGGTATTATTGGGTCACAACTTTAAAAAAGAAGAGATGCAGTCGTTGGGTTCAATTCACGTGAATTATACCGTGAATTGAATTTACAAAGGGAGTAGGAATTCAATTCACGTAATAATTCAATTCATTACTTTTTTTTGGTTCCAAACAGGTGCAAGATTGAATTCAATTCACCCTCTTCCAAACAGCCTGTAAGAAGAAAATGTTCATAGGATAATTCTTAGATTATTCATAGATTATCCTGAAGGTTAGAAAGGCTATATGTTTTACTAGTCTAGTTATAGTACCGAAATTGTAAAGGCATGGACTTTAAAGTTTTTAAAGAGATGTAATATATGTATCATTAAGTTAGTTGAGGAGCCTGAGCCAATAGTTATACATACTCCTATTATTGAAGAGAGTTGTTAACATACTTCTAGAGGTACAAAAGGATGACTTGGATGCGATTTTAGCTCTTAATGTTAGAGATGGAGCAAATACTATTAAGTAAACTATGATAGATGCTAAACTTAATCCTATAGCAACGATGCGAAAACTATATAGAGGTAGAAAGCTTATATTTAATCCTATAGTATTTTTAATTAAGACATTCATAAAGAGGAAGAAGGCTTACACTTTAATGATTTCGTTATTTATATACGTGAGATCAACTATATGTTTCCAGAGAGATTTTTTTATCCCTTTACCTAGAATGAAGTTATAATGAGTGATTATTATAATATAAAGTTGATGACTATATAGGAGAATGTAATTTATGGAAAACAATGATTTTTTAGAAGTTGGTTGACATTCTAGATATATTTAAACCCATTAGTTGTACAAAGGCATTCAAGAACAATATAGATGCTAAACGTAAGTATGAGAGGTTCAAACCAAGACTTTAGCTAAAGAGTGTACTAAAAAAGAGGAGTAAACTGTAGTAGAACTTGCTCGTTAGTCTAAACCAATGACTTATTTAGGATCATTATCACTCTTAACAACTCATTTTGATCTTGAGATTCACCAAATAAATACCAAAACAAGTTTCTTGTACGATAATCTAGTCAAGAAGCTATATATGCAACATCCCAAATGTTTTGAGGTGAAGGGAAACTAGAATTATGTTCGCTAATTATATAATTGAATCTATCAATTAAACTGTGCATCATGAGTGGTATCCAACAATTATGTTATGGTTACCACATAGATTTTGGGAAAAACATACTTTTAACTATTACATAGACTCTAAATTTAGAGGGAGCAAATTTGTGTTTTTGATTTGTACACTGATGATATTATGCTTGCCAACAATGATTTAAGCCTAAAGATGTTTTCGAAGAACTTTGACATATAAAATCTTGAGAAGACCAATTTATTGTAGTAAAGATCTGTAAATACATCTCCAATAAGGTCTTAAGTCTGACTCGGAAAGCTTAAATGGACCAAGCGCTAACGAGATTCAACATATAGGACTTGTACATCACCTATAACCAAAGGTGATATGTAAGCAGAAGAAAGTGTTGATGAGTTTTATTCTTTACAATAGTGCAATTAGGACTTTGACGTATTCAGAGGTATGCACTAGATCTTTGCAGATATATACCGAAGACTCTCACCTACAAGGATCATGAATACAATGACGAGTACTTTTGTCTTCACTTGCCATACGCATTCATAACATAGTAAGGTACTTAAATCTTTGGAGGTTAAAATCATCTCCAAACGACGAAGGGCCAACATTTTATTGATGTTCCTCAGAGGAATCTGAGTTGTGTCTTCACTCAGTCTTCTGCTTTCAGATAGAAAGCCTGTACAAGAATTTCAAGGGAAGATCAATAATCTTTAACATACATCGCAAATATATATTTGCAAGAATGAAGCTGATAGATCTGGTATATGTCCTCGTTAAAGAAGAACACTCGTTTTGTTTGGAAAGCTTTTGAAAACTGAAGTTTTGGAGTGTGAAATCAAGGCAACAAGTACTTGAAAGAAGTCTCTCCCAAGGTTGACTATATGCTAGTGATAAATTCCTCCTTACATGGTACGGGTGACAACTGAAATGACATGGTTATTGCGAAACGGTGTTTAGCAGAAGCTTGTGTCTATTAACTTATCAAGCAGAATACCATATGAAGTTTTAAGTAACAGACAAAACACTTTTAAGTCCTATAACCAAAGACCAAAGGGAAAGGGACAGGAGTCAGCAAAGGGTGGGCTGAGTTACATTTCTTCTGTGTAAGTGATATAATATTGAGTTTTTTAAAAAGAAAATACAAATTACTTAATGATATGCACCATTGTTAAAATGGAAGTCCATTTATAACTCACACACAAAGAGAAGGAGATAGAAATTACCCTAATTTGAGAGAAGTATCAGAGCTATCACCCTCTACAGGAGGGCCACTGCTGCAACTGCACACATTGGTGGCAGAATCTGATGAGAATCCTTCCTCTTGAACTGCAATATTTTCAGATTCTAAAGACACTGCCCATTTTGATTTGCGCATCATTGTCATCTGCATGCAGCAAACCACAGGATGCGTTCTAATTAAATAAGATGATTTGGTAATTAGTTGACAATTCAGTTACTAGAACTGGAAATTCTTACCTTTTGCTTTAGTTGCTTATTCTCTTCCAGCAGCAAGGCTTCCTATATACATTGAAAAAGACCAAACATGGAGGTATTATAAAATTAATCGCAATTTAGCTTATTTTAAACAATAAAGTTCATCAAAGTAAATCCCATTTAGCTTTTTTTAAACAATAAAGTTCATCAAAGTAAATCCCATTTTCTGACAAAACAAAGAAATCAACTGAATGCTCATTTTCAAGTTCTTTTGCCCATGCAACTTGCAACTCGATAAAGTTGTCATTATCTTCAGCTATTATAGACATGTTCATGCATACATCTAAGGCAAACCAGTTCTAATGATAGCCATACTTTGATCACATTCATTAATTAGCACACTAGAAAGATAATCGTAACAGCTGCAGTTATAACTACTTGGAAATTTTAACTTTGTTCGTATAAAGCTTCTAAAAGCAAGCAGGTTGAATGATGAATATGCTCTATATCCTTCTTTTGACAACCCCAGATTCTTTTTCCTCTTCAAACTTAATCTTACCTTCCTTTTCAGTGCAGAAATCTCAGTCGTAAACTTTGCCTTCTACGTAAAAACGAAAGGTACAGGTTAGTACGGAAGTGATCACAGTTCAATATCTATAATAACTACTACATATTAAAGCAATGGACAAAAACCTTGTGATGCAAAAGAACTTAAAATATATATAAGAAATAAAAGAGAAAAATTAGTTAATCACAAGTCTCAATTTGGTGGGATAAAGATTTGGAATTGAATTGACAACAAAACATAACGGCTGAAATTTAGATTATGTTAGGATTCCTTATTAGATAAGAAATAGTAGTAAGTTAAATATGTTACTCTATTTTACATATATTATCCTAGTTGTTTAGGACTTATAGAATTTTATTAAGATAGGACTTAAATTTGTTAAAAAGAATTTCCTAATAGGATAAGGGTTCTAAAACTCTTTCTCTATATATCTGTGTGTGTATTCAGCTCTTCATCAATAATAAGAAATTTGGAACTTTTTTACAAACTTGAGTTTTCAACTAGAAGATGTAATGCTTTCTTCTAAGAGTGATTCTTAGACCTTAGGAGTGATTTATAGTTTCCTACCTTCCATTCTTTGTGTTCCCTACTAAATTCCAGAAAACCTATTCCACATTTTAATCATCTCAAACCTATATTCTGGCTATATGAAACCTTATAATCCTAAGCCTAAATTTCCATCAATCAAACCTTAAAATTCCACTTATACAAAATATGAAAATTTAACATTCCTAGCCAAAATCCAACTTTGGAACTTGATATTCCAGTAGCCTAATATCAGCCATATTTTCTAATTTTGTGCTTTTAGCTACTAGTTAATAATTCATCTATTTGTCCTACATCTAATTAGTATGAGAGCTTTGGTTCACAATGGTGACACGTACTGAAAGGGCTTATAGAGGAATATTCAACGACCAAGAACAAGATGAGATACTTCTACGAGTTATAAAAAGATTGGACCTTACTGACCCTCAATCCTAAGATACTCCAAGAACTAGTCCAAAAAATAATATCAAACAACAAACTATACTCAACAACAAATGGGGTTAAGAAATCAACACCTACCAAGAGATATAAGACAAAGAAATCAACAACCAGCATATAGAGAGTGCATACGAGCCTTTAGAGGTCACGATAGAGTTGAAACACACAATAAACTCGATGATATTACTAAACAAAGTTTGTTTTGAAACCCCTAATTTTGTAAGAAAGATGGATCCACCCCTGTTTATAGACTGGACAGTAGCAATGGAAGATTTCTTTGATTGTTACCACATTTTAGAAGATCGAAAAGTTCAATTCATAAAAATAAAGTTAGTTGGACAAGCTAAACTCTGGTGGAGATTGATAGAGGATAGATTTGGAAAAACAAACTAGTCACTAATTGTTGATTGGGAAGAGATGAAGATGAAGTTAACTGAAAAATACTTACCACTAACCCTTAGACAAGCATTTATGTCCTTAATTGAGTATACAAAAATATTAATGAACTCTCTATGCGATGTGAAGGGACAGAGTCAGAACAAGTACTTATATTTGACTACAAAAATGGCTTAATGGTAGAAATTCGCAAGGAGCTAATAATGCAAAGGATTTATAGTCTTGAAGATGCATATCACCTGGCTTTAAGAGCGAAACAAATATACTTAGGACAACAAGTAACTAAATCATTATCTCTAATAAAAGAAATTTATTCTATATTCAAATCATAAATCTCTTAAACACTTTAAGTCTCAAAATAAATTGAACAAAAGGAATACCTTATGGAGTGAATTTTGGAGCAATTTCACTTGGTTATTAAGCATTAGATAAGAATTGAGAATAAGGAAGCAGATGCATTAAGTAGGAAGAGTCATTTGCTTAATAATTTAGCAGTAACAATTGTGGTGTCCGACAAAATAGAAAAATAATATGCTTTAGATCGAGATTTTGGAATAATCTGTTCAAAAATTACAGTTGGACAAAAAGACTAACACTTTCCTTTTGTGATCCATGATGATTATCTTTTCAAAGGAAATCAACTTTTCCTACCTAATACTTCTATAATGGAGTATGTGATCTGGGATTTACATCGAGGGGGAGCAGCAGGAAACTTTGGAAGAGATAAAACCATTACAAAGGTTAAAGATCACTTTTATTGGCCCTCTTTAAGGCGGCACATGTCTAAGGTCATACGACACTGTCGAACATGTCAATTAGCTAAACGAAGGAAACAAAATTCTGGATTATACATACCATTGTTCGTACCTCATTAACCATAGCAGAACATAAGTATGGATTTTGTCTTGGGAATTCCTAAAACTATAATAAGCTATAATTCAATTTTCGTGGTGGTGGATAGGTCTTCCAAGATGAGTCATTTCATTTCATGTTCCAAGACTTATGATGCTGTCCATATAGCTAAACTATTTTTTAAATAGATTGTATGTCTCCATGGATTACCTTTAATTACCATCGTCTTTGAATATGACGTAATGTTTTTAAGTTATTTTTTAAGAACTCTATAGAAAACATTGAACACTAAGCTTCAATTTTCAAGTTTTTTCCATCCTCAAACCGATGAACAAATAGAGGTGGTGAATAGAAGCTTGGGGGACTTGTTAAGATATTCAGATAGAAACAATGTGAAAAATTATGACTAATTCTTCCTGTGGCAGAATTTGCATACAGCAATTCTATAAATAGATCTACTGGTAAAAGCCCTTTTGAGATAGTTTAAGAAGTTCAACCAAGGAAGCCAATTGATTTTGTTTCTGTATCACAAACAACACGAATAAGTGTTGAATCTAAAGGTTTTGCACAACATATAAGGGACATCTTTGATGAGATACAACCAAAGATAACAAGCAGCAATTTGTCTTATAAAGACCATGCTAATCAACATCGTCAATTGATAGAATTCAATGAAGGAGATATGGTTATGGTTAGGATTGGTCCATAACATTTTTAAAAAGGAAAATATAAGAAACTTCATTCACGAAATGTTGGACCTTCTAAGATCATCAAAAAGATAAGTGTTAATGCTTATGTTTTGGAATTACCACGTGACATGGGAAATTCTATCTTTAATGTTGCGGACTTAACTATTTATCATGGAGTAGATGAGCAATCCCTTACTATAGTTATAAGACTTCCAGCCACTCTTTATTTTAAAGAGGAAATAGAGGATGTTCTTGATGAACAAATTGTAGCCACGAGACATGAAGGATATCGACAATTTCCAATTTTTTGTAGTACTTGAATTCCAGAGTTAGAATTTCAAAAGTTTAATCTAGATTTATATGAACAGTATTTATCACATTCTACATCAAGGATGACTTTAGATAAGCCGGGGAGAATTGATGCAAAAGAACTTACAGTATATAAAAGAAATAAAAGAGGAAAAATTAGTCAGCCATAAGTCTTATTAATTTAGTAGGATGAAAATTGGGAATTGAGTTGATAACAAAAGATAAAGGGTGAAATTTAGATTATATTCGGATTTCTTATTAGATAGGAAATAGTAATACGTTAAATATGTTACTCAATTTTACATATATTATCCTAGTTATTTAGGACTTATAGAATTTTTATTAGAATAGGATTTAAATTTGTGAGAAACCCTTTCCTAGTAGAATAAGGGTTTTAAACTCTCTATATATTTGTGTGTGTGTTTGTGTTGAGCTCTTCATCAATAATAAGCAATTTGAAATTTTTCTACAAACTTGAGATTTCAACTAAAAGATGTAATGCTTTCTTCTACGAGTGATTTTTAGATCCTAGGAGTGATTCCTAGTTTCGCACCTTCCATTCTTTGTGTTCCTTACTAAATTGCAACAAACCTAACCTACTTTCTAGCCATCTCAGACTTATATTCTAGCCAAATTAAACAATAAATCTTAAGCCTAAATTTTCAACAATCAAACCTTACAATTCTAGCTATACAAAATCTGAAATTTCAACATTCCTAGCCAAAATCTAACCTTAAAACTTGATATTCCAGCAGCCTAATATTAGTCATATTTCCTAATTTTGTGTTTTTAGCTACTAGTTAATAATTCTTCTATTTGTCCTATATTACCTTGGTTTCGAGCACACGAGTTAATCCAGCTTCAAGCAGCTTCTCAAAATGTTGCAGTTCCTCCATGTTTAGTCCTCGCAAATCCTCCCCTCTCAACTGCCTGTTACAAAAAGCAAACATCTCTTAATAGGACCTTAATAGTAAAAAGAATATGATTTGAAACAAAACTCTGTAAAGTCCCTCCATATCCTACATAATTTATACCTTAGTTGATGGCTCTTTTCAGCAACTTCCTTACTCAACTGGATGTGATTGCTATTTTCTAGCTATATTAAGGAATGCAAACTTCTAGTTAAGAACAATAGTAGTCAACAAAAACTGCTTGAAATTATTTAAAAGCCTTTCCCAGGATACGATGGCTCGTAAAGTTCATGTTCTATTACCTGCAATTCAAAAGATGGTTGGTCCAGTTTGGCCAAGTTACTTGATTGCAGATTATACCTCCCAAGAATATCCTCCATGCTACACAAGTATGAAACAACAATCTTAGGTTGATATTCCCTAGTACTAGTTTATAATGAAAGACATTCATAATTTTAGATTATTTTGGCACAAGGCAAAGAATCACTACTTATCTGCTCTGTTCATGATATATCCTATTTCTTTGACATGTTAGCTTCTCACCAACACTCGACCCCTAACATACAATTAATTGCTAGATTATAGTAAAGTTCCTCTTTCCTTGTCCACAGTGGCACGGGATCACCTGTGCCGTTTAGCCTATTCCAAGCTTGTGCCACTGATTTTTAACCACACATTTGTGTAGATTCCACATAAATGTGTGGATAAAAATCAATAGAATAGGTTTATGGGAACAAATGATCTGTTCTCGTCCACAATGTATACTTAAAAAGAGACGGTATTGGTACCCGGATAACATTAAAAGGAGTTAAATTGTTTGTATTAACTTTTTATTCAATTGGAAATTTTAATTATAAAATTATTTATTTGAATAGATAGTCGTAATAACTTAATCAATAATAGCAGTTTTTTGGTCTATTTATATTTAGAAGAGAGTTTCATAATTTCATGCCCATATTCCCTAAAGATTCAAAAAACTCATTATATTAAAGCTTACAAAAATTTGAGTAAATAATACCTCATTGTTATTAACCATAAAACACATGGTTGTCACTCTCTAAATTACTTGTACTTCCCAATATGGCATTTAATGTCTTCTTTATCTTATAAACCTCTTTCTCCTTCTTCCCGATTCCTTCTTTCTTTTTCACTTAATTTCTTGCTTCCTTAATATCATCATATGCAATTTCAAGCGTGTGCCAAATATGATAAATATTTTCACTCAATAACACTATTTAGCATATTTTTATCAAATAAACCAAAAAAGGACACACATTCTCATTATTTCATTCATTCAATTTGTCATCGTTATCACCCAACCCACTTTTGTCTACCATCTCCTATTATTAAATCTTTATTCACAAAAAATTTTAAATCCTATTTTTTCAATGCAAATAATCATTTAATTAAAATTGAGGTAACAGTAATATTTTCACCCTCTTAATTAAAAAGAAATTTGAAATGTGCTAAAATGATCTTTTCTCAAATTCTATTAAAACTGTATATGCAATAAATGAGATTCACTATGATATTAATTATTTGTCCTTGGATGACATACAAAAGGAGAGTGGTGTGTTCACTTTTTAGAATTTGGAGATATCAGGGAAGGAAGAGATTCTGTCAATGATGCACAATGTAATGCAGTTGAATCTAGGTGACAAGTCCCTGAAAGAGGTGATTGAAAGTATCAAAAAAATATCACCTACAAATTGTTAAGTATCAAAAAAGATCACTTATAATTGTTTAAATCAAAAGAAATGTTTGTATATCTTGAGGATGTTAGACAGTATAAAAGAGAAAGATCAAATTGATAATTTTAGTCAGATCATCTTAGATCTATAATGTGTTGGGGCTAAAATTGAGGGTGAGGATCAAGTAATAATCATGTTGTGTTTCTTGTCAATTGATGTGATAATTTTATTGATACCATATTGTACGGGAGAGAAATTATTTTTGTCAATGATGTGATGGATGCTTTACAGTCCAAAGAACTAGAGAAAAAAGTTTCTGGTACATATGAAGGTGGATCAGATTGTCAACAAAAGTAGAAGTAAGGAAAAGGATATCACAATGCAAATCAAAGGCAAAAACTATTTGATGTTTAACTATAAAGTGAAAGTGCACTTTAAGAGGGACTGTCCATAGTTAAAAAGACAAAAAAAGAAAAGATAAACATATGAAAAAGGATATATTATTCTAGTCCATGAGAATTCCAATGAAGAAGATGGAAGAGGAAGTGATGTTTTAAAAATGAGTAGATTTTGCAAATTGATGAGTGATATACACTAGAGTTGCTTATCATATGACTTGCAATAAGCACTAGTTCTGTTCTTTAAAAATATAGAATGGCATTTTCAAATAGGGTAATGAATTGATGATGAAAAGCAAATTATCAAAGGAAGTGGTTCAGTATAAATTAAGATGCACGATAGAATTGTTAGAACATTAGATACTTCATATGTTCTTAAGCTTCTGAAAAATCTAAATTTCATGGGTACTCTTGATAGTCAAGGGTATAATTTTTTGGTAGCTTAAGATAGTAAAAGATGCATCGACTATAATGAAAGAAAATTTATAGCATAGCATTTATGTCTTAATGGAAAAGACAACAATTGGATTGATAAATGTGTACCAATCTTTAGGGAAGAAAAAAAGTACTATGATATAGCACATGCAAGTGAGTCATTTTGGTGAGCAAGAGATAATGAAACTTTATAAGAGAAATTAAAGGATGTAAAATTTCTTAAGATTAGAAAATTAATTGCATCTAGTCAGATCTTGTTAAAAAGGATACACACCTTGGAGGATGTAACTAACATGTTAATAAAGCTACTACTCACATAGAAGCTCAAGTATAAATTGAACTTGGTAAACGCTTACATAACTTGAAACCCTAGGGGCAGGGGCGGATCCAGAAATTTTTTTAAGTGGGGAAAAAAAAATTTCCCCAAAATTTAAAATAAAAATTTATTGTGGGGGCAAAACTTTAAAAAAAATTTGTGAGGGCAAAACTTAAAATAAAAATTTTTTGTGGGGGCAAAACTTAAAATAAAAATTTTTTGTGGGGGCATTTTTTAAGGGAGCTAGGGAAATTTTTTGAGCCAGTGGAGGTAAGTGCCCCCACTTGCCTCTATTGTGGCTCCGCCCCTGCCTATGGGACTTGCGTGGTAGAGAGTGATTTTTAGTTGAATGTTAAAGAATTCAAGTTAAGATGGGAAATTGTAAAATATATCTCAAACTATATTGAAATAGAGTAGCATTACTAGTCATCTACAGAAATAGAGTTTTAATAACTTTAAACTTATGCAAAAATAGAATATAGTAACTTTAAGATTTTTTGACAGTTAAATTTCACCATAGTTAAAATTCTTATATGTAACCTTATAAATACTTTATTAAAGAATTAGTCGAACAACATAAACTTTTATATTCTTTATTTCTTTATATTTCATATATATCATCTCTATTTGCGAAACAAATATTATCAAAGCGTATCTTATGCATTATACAATTACTTCATGACAATGCATCCATGTCCAAGCGCATGCAGGTGATGGGACAGACTATAATGTCATGACAATGCATCCATGTCCAAGCAAATGAGCGTTAAAGACGGTTTATCTAGAGCTATACGTGTTATCAACTTAATGGCTTCAACGTCTTTTGTAAACTATTCGAGCTCTTACCTTTTATGACTTCATAAACAGAATATTATGCATTCATTGCATTCGGGTGAGAAACATATCGATATTTAATTAATAAGACCAAAGTATAGCTTTGGTTAAAATTATCAAAGCATCATAAACTACAACAGCTTTTGCCATCGATCTCATACTTGTTACCCAAACATTTATTTTACATGTGATGTTAAACACATTGATCATTGTTTGGAGGAGATAGACTACCTAGTTATTGCACAAATCGATATTATAAAAATTTATACTAAATACTTTAATTTGGTTTATATGAATTTTATGAGATATCTAATAGTATCAACTTAATTAGTGATAAATATGAATGTGTTGAATCATGAGATACGTGGTATATGTTGGGCTACCTAGTGAAAAAGAATAGTACTTAAAGACTATAGAGGTTTATCTTTCTTTAAACTTTCATTATCATAATTATCACCTCCTGAAAATTCTAAACCAAAGTATTATCTTCACACGTCAAGGGTCCTACCAATTCCTGATCACAACCAACAACAAATTTCCGATACTTTATCATAATAAAATTTCCAATTTTAGGTTGAACTTTAGGATTTCACCCAAGGAAATCACTTTGAATATCGAACTCGTACATATCAACTTCGTAGCATCATCATTTTGGGACAACAAGTTAGTCCCCTTAAATTGAATCCTACGTTGTAGGTTTAAGATTGGAAAAGAGGTCAAGCTTCTTCCCAAATGGCGGATTTCTCTAGCCGCTGCTAAAGTTTCCGATTCTCTAACGGAATCCATGATATATTCACGGCTCAAGCAAGTCATTGAAGCTACTAGATGCACACAAGGGGTGTTATGTACGATGAATAGACCGGAAAAGACAGTCATATAGATAGAAAACAGAATTATAACGAATACTATGTAACACGAGTCAACGTGCGTACAAGAAGAATTTGGTGATTACAAGATTTCATGTGTAAGCAACTCGTAACAGCATAACTCTCCAGATGGAGCCTTTGAAATCTCAGGGAGCCTCAAAGAAGCACGATAAGGCCCCCTTTTTCCACATGTGAATTACTTCGATTTCGGACAAAAGATGTCATTAGTAGTAGAGTTCCTAGGTTTACCTCTAAAAGACTTAGAAATTAGCAAACTTACTAATCTTGTTCGAGATCAGTCCACAGACCAACAAAACATTCTACAACTAAGGATTTTATGTACATAGATACGAGGTTTCTAATCCATAGAAAACCACGAAATCCCAGTAAGGCTCTTGCCTTTTTATCCTCTCCTCCTCATTTACGGCCATGAAGATAATCTCATCGTATTATTACTCTCTCAGTCCCTATGTCCCACACGCGCATACACTGTTTTACTAGTATAGGCTTGAGATAAGAAGAGTAATAATAATAGGGAAAGAAATCCTCAAGAGGAAGACTTGCGTTGACGATATACAAAGAGACATCCACCATGATTAGAAAAGAAAGGTGAAACGTACCTGGAGCTTGCATACTCGAAGAGCTTGCCTGTGGTAGAGAAAACGATGAGAGCGACCTCAGCATCACAGAGTACAGACAGCTCTTCAGCTTTCTTGAACAGTCCTCGTCTTCTCTTGGAGAAAGTCACTTGCCTCGCAGTAATGTTATCTATCTTCTTGATCTTGATCTTCTCTCTAGCCATCTTCCTCTCCTTAGAAAATATTCATAAATCAATAACTCAGGCATATGATTCGTACGTACACAAATACTAAAACCATAAGCATACAAATGGCAGGGAAAGAGAGCTTAAGGAAAATGGGGTTTCGTCAATCTGGAACGAGAACTGAGCAGAAACCCTAGAGAAAACACCTACTTAAGAGAGAGCTCAGATCCAGACAAGAAAATCCCAGAAGACAGAAGTGAATAATACACTACAATTGGCTATAAAATGCAAAAAATAAAGAACAGAAAAGGAAAAGATGGCATTGATGGGTTTTTAGTCCAAGCGTTTACCTTAGAAGCTGTAGCCTGAGCTAGGTCTGATCAAATGAATAAAAAGTTACCAAATGGAGAAAGATAAAGCTAAAAAGGAAGACTTGGTGTTTATGTGTTCAATAATGGAAAGATAACACTCCCTTTTATAGCTAAACAGGAGAGTCTCTTTTATTATCTATATTAATAGAAAGAAAATAACCAAAAAGAGAAGAGTCCAGTAGGAAATGATGAAGCCAAGGATGTGAAATTCTGATTAAATGGAGACTTAATGTAGCGTTTATGGGGAAAAGAAAAAGAATTTTCTATTATTATCTTATTAACTTGACCTTTTTATATGTGGACAATTGCTTTCCGTACATAGATAGCCATGCCATCATCACGTCCCGTTGATAATCAATTGCCCTGTAGTTCTTGACTGTCTCACTATCTCCTGTCGCGATATATTGGCCCAGCTTATCATCTGTTTCTTGTGTTCGTTACTTCATTAGTCTCTTTTATCGGAAGTAACTAACAAATGTATTTAGTAGCACGTACTTTAATTTATACCAAGTACCATAGTCATCCAGGCAAAAAAAACAGTCTCAACCATTTACCCAAAACGGAAAAAAAAAACAACAATCTCAGTCAAATCATGTTTAATGCTTAAATTCACCCCTCTAAGACACGTACTGAAGTATAAATTGTTGCAGCTGGATAGAAATAGCAAATGGAATTGAGAGGACTTATTCTTTCACGATTTTACATCATAGTTGTCTGTCATACTCGATTATTATCATATTTGAATGTATTTTAAATAGGGAAGATAATAGATTAGGCAATAATGAGATTGCTTTTTAACTCAATCTCAATTAAAATTTTTTAATTTTAATTTAAAAATTCTATTAAATTTAAATTGTTTGACCTAAACTCTACCAAGTTGAACCAATCAAAATAGCGAAATAAATGGCACGCAATTCACATATTAGAAAGTTTTTCTTCCCCTCTGTGAGCATGACTTACTAGAGAAACACCCACCATCTTACATTTCTACCATGGCCACCTACTAGGCTTACTACTACAAAGGTATTCTAAGCACCAAACTTCCATAAGTTGTGTCTACTCCTTTGCACAAAAATCTTATTTAAGTCTGTTTAAACGAGACTTAACTTTCCCAACATAATCGTCGATCAACTAACTCTTACACAAATGCCTCACAACCCTTACAGTGTGTAACTCTCACACTCTTGCAAGATTACTGAGAAAGCATTAAACTATCAAAGGCAACAATAAATGCACAAAAGAGATACAATAAATGTTAACTTTTATTACTTTCCTCAAAGTATACAAAAGAATGATCTCTCAATCTCTACCTGAGGAGCAAGGCTCAAATGAGTTATTTATAGACAACTCTGTCAAGTTATAATTCAAAATTCTAACTAATTTGATATAATGCTTACCCATGCTAAGTCTATTAGTTATGGTCTATTCATTTGAGCATACATTAAGTCCTTAGCCTATCAAAAACTTAGCCTTAGCCGCATTAGCCAAGTCAATTTGTACAGGATTCGAAACTCTAACAAAACTTGTATCATACTTGATTTAACTTGCTATGTTATTTTGAAGCTCTCACATGCCACTATCTTACATGTGATCCAACTAACCTTAAACCCAAGGCCCCTTTCTAATTAGTTATGAAGTGCCTTTATATGTTAAAGGGCTAACAAACCACCTCCACCAGATAAATTCAATGACCTAATCTAACTAGTCTAAAGGTACGCATTCACCTGATCCTCGAACTGCCATAAGTTAGTATCTTTCTCCAACGGGGCTTCCATCATCAGCTTTCCCTTCTATCGGATCAAGAATTTGGTCCTTTGATTCTTCTTATATTGCCCCATCATTTGATGATCCGAGATCTTGGCCACTTAATCCTCAAACAATTTTCTCACAACTATTGGAGCTCTCTTCACCTAACTCATATTCAGATCTGATGCATTATCATAGTAAGGTTTAAGAAAACTAACATGAAAAATAGGACTTACCTTCAATCTCTCGGGTAACTTCAATCTTTATGTCACGTTTCCCACTTTACTTAGCACTTCAAAAGGTCTGTTGTATTTGGGCATTAATCTTAGTTGTACTTGCTTACTTGAGATCTTCTTCTAAATATGTGGGGTAAATTTAAACAGTATCTTATCTCCCACGTTAACTATAACCATCTCCTCCATAAGTTTGCTTGCTTCTCATCCATTGAGAAGGTTTTCAAAGACTATCCCTCGCCCCATCCAACAATTTTTTCTTCTCCATTGCAAACTTGTATGCTGCAAGACACTTGCTAACTATCCTTTGTTATGCAATCTTAAGTGGAGTTAGATGTTATTATCCCAGTACTATCTTAAAGGGACTCTTCTCCATAGCAGAGGAACTGTGCAAGTTATAGCAAAATTGTATAGTATCAAGTAAACTCAACTAGTTACATTAATTTGCACTTACATAATGCCTTAAGTACTACTCCAATAAATTGTTGATCCTCTTAGTTTCTCCATCTATTTGTGGGTGATTTATAGTTGAAAACTTCAAATTACAACCCATCATGTTAAAAGGGGGATGTCCAGAATTGGCTCATAAATCTAACGTCTTGATCATTTACAATGTTTGTAGGAACTTTGAAATATTTCACCACATTCTTATAGAATAAATCTATAGCAATATCTGTAGGAAAAGATGCTAGTGCTGGCACGAAGATTGCATATTTAGAGAATCGATCTATAATCACCATGATTGTCACCATGTTGTCTACCTTTAGAAACCCACCAATGAAATCTATTGAAACTGACATCCACAATCTTTCAAGGATGGATAAGGACTATAGTAAATTGGCTTCCTTTTTTCTCTTCACTATCTAACTGACACAAAATACATGTCTTGACATACAACTCGATTTTATTCTCCATTTTTGACCAATAGTGGGAACAAGCTAAGAGCAATCATCCTTTAAATTCTAAAGTGACCATCCTACTGTGAGTCATGCATCTCCTTTAATAGTTGTTTCCACAAGCTACCAAAACTTAACAGATACACTTGACTAATTTTAGCCATAAAAATCCCATTATCATTGTGCCAAAACTTACGTACAACACCTTCCTTAACTTCTAAGATTAACTTATAGTATGTGTTGTCTAATGGAGTTACAACTTTGATTTGCTTCAACATGTTAGACTTCACCCTAGTAATAACATATAGGGCCATAAACATCTCCTTTATACTTAAGGCATCTGTCACATTATTGTGTCTCCTTAGTTTATGGTCCCACATGAAGTCATATTAAGCAAACTCCTACCATTGGGTTTGCTTCGTGAAAAACTTATGCTAGGTCTTGAGAAATGTATTGCCAACATTGTCAATACAAACAACAAACCTCGTCACTAACAAATATATTTGTCATGTCTCAAGGCAATGCGCCACTATAAGTATCTCCTTCTTATGCGTTGAGTATCGTTGCTCCACACTATTGACCTTTTGGCTCTTAAATGCTACGTGATGACCCTCCTATACTAAGACTCCACCAATTGCTTTGTCCGATGCATTTGTATATACCTCAAATGGAATATCAAACTTGAGCATTTTCAATACAAGTTTAGTTAAGATTATGACTTTAAGTTTCTCGAATGCCCCCTGAAACACATCATACCAACACCAATCTTTCTTTTTCTTCAGCAAGTCCATCAATGGCACCACTTTCTTTTGAATACTACATTATAAACTACCTATAGTAGTTGGTTATTCTAAGGAAACTTCACAACTCTCGTACTGTCATGAGAATTTTCCACTAAGCTATCAGCTTCACTTTCTTCGGATCCATCCTAACCTGACCTTCGTTCATAAAGTGACCCAATAATTTAATCTCTAACTGTGTAAACTTGTATTTCTCGAACTTCACATAGACCTTGTGTATCCTCAACAGCTTAAACACTTTCTTTAAATTCTCCATATGTTCTGCCATATCAGTGTTGTAGACCATGATGTTGTTATGATATAAGACAACGAACAAGTTAAGGAAGTCACACAACAAATTGTCAAATTGCAAAATGTCGTAGGGTTATTAGTCAATCCAAATGGTATGAGAATTTGTATGACTCATACTGAATCATGCACGTTGTCTTTTGCTCATTAACTTTGACTATCTGCACTTACCAATACTCACTCCAATCATCAAGCTTCATGAAAATCGTATCCCTTGATAACCTATCCATCTAATCTTACATTGAAGAAACAAGATACTTGTTTTTTATTATTACCTTATTTAAAACTCGATAGTCCATACACATTTGAAGTGTTCCCTGTTACTTTTTCTATAATAACATCAGGGCACTATATGGGGCCTTAGAAGGTTAGACAAACCCTACCTCTAACAATTCACTAAAGTGTTTTTTAAGATGCCTCAACTCTAATGGGGACATCCTATATGGGATGCGTGTAAGTGGGACAACTCTAACAGTCAACTCGATCCTTTGATCAATCTCTTAAAGAGAGGGAAGAGTTTTAGGCAACTCTTTCAGCATCATATCACTATTTAGTGCTCATCAATCTCCTATATGGCAGCAAAATAGGTCTCCTTACCTTTCTTTAACCCTTTCTTAATTCTCATAGCCAATACAAGTGCTACCATCATTGTATCATCTATCATTGCATTACTAGACTTAAAACAGTTTTGCTCGCCCTCGAGCAACATATTAAACCATCAAACTCAATCAATTCATCCTTCAAAAACCAAGTGCACACAATCCATCAACTTAGGCTAGCAAGATCCAATTTGCAACACACATCATAATTGCCTTTCACTA
>JAOSBP010000006.1:6492147-6503774 GCA_027563825.1 Erythroxylum mucronatum
ATCGGGATCTCACCCCCGACGTGCCTTCCTTTGTTTTGCAGGTATCAAGACAGTCATCCCATGGACCCAAACGGCAATGCACCGTTCAGCCAAAATCCGGCAGAACCAAAATATAAAAAAGGAAAAGGAACGTAAATTTTGCTAATATATTTTTGGAAATTACATAACTATTGTTATTTATAAACATAAAACATGATATGATATTAAATTTTAACAAATAAATTACAATAACACTTTAAACCATACATATAGATAATTGAATAGGCCTTCTAATCTTTATGTTCTACAAGTAAAGGACGCGCTTCGTCGTGAGCTTGGTTGCTGATCTTTTTGTATTTTTCTTTTTATCTCTAGTGATTAGTGCAACGGAGAAAGAAACGTGTATGTTAAGTAATGCTGAGAAGAAGTATAAGATAAAGACAAAAAGATAAAGAACAAAAGAGAGAACTGAGGAAGATATAAAGCTCAAAGCTCCCTAATAAAAGCTTTATTTTATTCTGTCTCCATTGAAAAGGCTAGGTCATCTTGAACTTGATTTTTCATCACTTTTCTTATGTGAGTTTTCTTTCTCTGTGCTCATTATGCAATTGTTGGATCGAAATTCAACACAAACAATTGTGATGTGCTCGTAATTTCAAAATCCTTTTTGTCGCTTCCACTGCTCTTTTATCTCTGTGTAAATTGCTTAATTCATATTTAATAATTGATTTTAATATAGTTTTTGGTGCATTTTTTAACAAATTATGGCAATCATAGTATATATTTAGCAAATTTCATCAGTTTAGTATATGATTATCATTTAATTGTAAATAGCTAATTTCCATGGATAATTTGAATGGTTGTTGTTTGTTATTGATTTAAAATAAAGTTTGTTTTATTAATACTTTCAGATGATTTTTCCCTTCTCTACTATTAAAAAATGAATTAGGCAAGTGCCTTTTAAGTTTTGAGTTTGTGCAACATTTTGGGAATGACCTGCTATGCTGGGTGACAGGCACTAGTCTTCGTGTTTGAATGGGGGCGGTTACTTAGTATAGGAGAATTTTAATATGAATGAGAATGAATATAGTGAGGTATAGGAATTGATATTATCATTATAACTATGATGGTTGGTTAAGAGGAAGGAATGATTACCATTATAATTGATAGTGATTAGTTTCTAAAAAATATTGTAATTAATTAATTACAAAATGAATTATATTTTAATTAATTATATTGTAATTAATTGCAATATTTTAATTAATGAACAATTATATTTTAATTAATAATATTATTTTAATTAATTATAATGTGATTAATTAAATAATAATAATAATAATATTTTAATAAATTATATTGTAATTAATTAATTAATTGCAATATTTTAATTAATGAATAATTATATTTTAATTAATAATAATATTTTAATTAATTAATTAATTACATTATTTTAATTAATGAGTGAATTATATTTTAATTAATTATAGTGTAATTAATTATTAAATTAATTTCACCATAAATTTGATTATTGAAATTAAAGCTTTATTTATGAAGTTATTTGGTTCATAATTATACTTTGGTACTTTTCTAATTTCTACCTTTTATCTATCTTCTATACATAAAAAAAATTAAAAACATAGTAATCACTCCCATTCCTTTGAATTATGAGAGGTACGGAGGATTGCCCAAAATCAGGAAATGAAACTCTTAACTCTTCAATGAAGGTCCATATTAAACATCAATTTTCATTCATACCTATACCTTTTTTTCCATACCCCCAAACAAGCACACCCTCACTAAACAAATGATAGGCATTGATTTTTGAGCTTTGAATTTGACATATTGGACTATAATCTTTAGATCTTAAACAGTTATTCCAATATTAAACTGAAATTCGTCTGTTATGGAAAGATAGCCAACATTATCTTGTTTAATAATATGGAAAGGATACAACTTCACACTGTCATGTTTACAGAAAAGTCTCATTGGCTTCATCACATATTTTGATTTCTATATCTTCCCGCACGCATCTTGACCTTCTATTTCCCTCGAGAGTGTTTGATTATTGCATCTTATTTGTTTTATTGTTACGTAATTACAAATCTTTTAGTTAAACAACGAAATGTTAAAAAACTACTTGTGAATACGGCTTGAGATCTTCTGTCCCCATTTTGGTGTACCTATCCTGTCCCATTCAATCCAAGCTATCCATTTATGTGGGTCCTACATAAATAAATGGCTTGGATTAAGTGGGACAGAGTATGTACACAAAAAGAAGTACAGAGGATCTGTGCTCTTGTGAATACCACCAATTGTCCAGCTCAATGAACACTTGAAATATAGGCTTAGGAAATAAGTAGGAAGTTGCCTTTTAGGAGATTGATTTTATCTCAATTACACTTGTCTCTAATCATGTCAAGCATTAAGTGAGGTAATTTCAAAATTACGACAGTACCTAGAATTGATCATAACTTTTTTGGAAAATTTCACATTTGTCGTTGTAAAAAGTAAAAACATCCCTTTCTTGGCCTTTCTAATTTGTAGCTTAAAAGTATTTCGAATTCTTATTCCATCATAAATAAAAAAAATCACATAAACTTGAGAAATTGATTACTTACTCAAATGAGAAGAATAGAGAAATTAAAGCTTATCACCTTAATTTCAAGTATATACATGTTAAAAATAAACTATCTATAAGAAAGAATCCTAAAAGCAAAAGTATACAAATGACATTAATGGTGTTGTCTCAACATAGTTTAACTCATGCTAGTTTTGAATGAACTGATGAATCATGTTTAGTGCTTGTTTGTTGTGATATTTCTTTGTACTTTAACGGATGAGTGATTTTCTAAACTATTGCATGAGACAATTTTCTTTCTATTGTCACTCATATTTAATTACTTTAGTGCTGAAAGCTATGGACAACATGAATGATTCAAATAATTGCGTGAAAATAAATGAAAATGATGTGATACGTAGTTATACAATTAAGATGCATTTTAACTCATTAATATTTAAAGAATTGAAGAAGAAAAATCAAACAACTGCTACCTTTTCCAAATTAAGTTAAAAAAAATGTTAAAAAGACATGTCTATGAAGAAAATTTAATAAAGAGTATATTGATGACTAGTTAAAGAACAAGTATAATGGAATGAGTTAGATTAAAGAATTTTAATAATTTACTCAAAGAAATAAGAATTAGTTACAATTCCTTTATCGATAAAGTTAATGGATATTGGAAACTTTTATTTAAGATAAAATATTGCTTTGTTTATTAATGTATCCTTTATAATTTTTTTTCTCGCATACAATTTTTATTGTTATAGGCGAATAAAATGACTTACATATTCAAGAGAAAGGATGCAAGGTATTCTCATACTTGTGTCAGATTTTTTGAAATACTACTACAACCAATTTTTATGCATATCCATCAACTAGAATCTCTATAAAATAGTGTAGAAAACGAACATAGAAGTTAAGTTGAATTTTCTTCATTCAATTAAAAAAGATCAAGTTTTCTTTCTAAGAAGAAGAAAGCAAAAATCATATACTCTAACATTCAAAAAATTTCTTGGTTACAATTGTTAAACAATTGGAAAAACGATTTAATTAAAAAAAAAAAAGCTAGCAACATCATCCACTGTAGATGATGAATTTGAAGCTCCATAAATTAATCAAGGGATTAATACAAAAAATGAATGTTTGAAGTTCTTGCATGATTTGGATGTAAAGAATACATAATATGAAAAAATAATGAAAGCTTTATATAATTCTCTGCTCTACAAGATTTACTCCAAAAAAATCTCTACTTTACACGGGATTTTTTATCAATATGCTAGATACAAGAAAGATGGATTGGATTATATCTCTTTAGTTATATTTTCATGTTACTAAGTATTGAACTATTATTTATTTAGGCATTTTTATATTAATAACTATTCCATAGCTTAGACATCTTAAATGTATACTTTGTATAAACCTTCTGACTGAATATTTGATATAAACTTCTTAAATTTATGTTAGATGTTTTGGTGTTTGAGAATAGTTTTAGTATTATATTTTAAATATTTTTATTAATTATTAATTTTGGTATTATAGAGACATGGCTTCCTTGTCAAATTTTAAATCAGATTTAGATGGTGAAATGATCAAAATAGTTCTAATTTCTCTAATCATGGAAGAATATAAATATTTACACAAGCAATCATATAGAATTTATGTTCTAATAGGTAATGATTGGATACAGAAACTTTTAAATGAGAATCATATAAGGATTTATAAGAATTTAAGTATAAGAAAGACAATATTCTTGAGTTTATACGATGAGTTGAAAAGTTTAGGAAGCTTAAAGTCAACTAGTCATTTGGTCATGAAGGAACAAGTTGTAATTTTCTTAATGATAGTAGGCAATAATGAGACAACTATAGTGTAAAGCGTTATCAACATTTAACCTAGACAATTTTAAAGTATTTTTACAAAGTCTTATATTCAGCTCATCGTCTTGTAAAAAGATTCATTACTCCATCATCGTTTGCTAATATACCACTTGAGATTCAAGATAATTCATATATTGTTCATATTCTTAGGGATATTCATATGCTTTATTCCTATTTTGATTATACGTTCATATTTAATTGACCATTTGAATAGTATAATTTTATTTTGTAAGATTTTATAAAAGAAATAAATGGTAACCATATTGATTCATATATTTTAACCTATGAAAAAATATCATATAGGTGTGAATGAATTAATTCAACCCAAAATATTATATTATATTGCTCATTTGACAAGTGTTTCATATATAAAATAGTTGGATAAAAAGGTTTTGTAAATGATTCTCGAGTTCTTTTAGAAATAATAATAAATCTAGTGAACCAATTTTGTATGCCTCTACAAGGTATTACATCATTTTAAATAAATATAGTAATTATGATTATTTTTCTTAAATATATATCGAAAAAAAATTGGCATTATAAAAGCAAGATTCTCCATACTTTTCAACATTCCCAATTATAATATGAAGAAGCAAAAATATATTTTTATTACTTGTTGTGTAATACAATAATTTTATTATAATATATGGATAACATGAAAAAATTATTTGAAGATTATAATGAAGATAAATAACAAATTATGAAAAGTGTAACTGAAGATACAAATTCTCAAGTAGATTGTAATATCACTTGAACATGTGTTGGGCACCCCGCCCTCGTGAGACACGTGCCTGATGTTTTAAGTGACATTCGAATGTGCATCCCATAAGGACGGCATGCCCCCACTAATCAATCACCTTAATCAAACTCATTTTTCCTATTTCAGAACATATTTTGGGAAACCTCAAACCGGAATTACAATTTGACTTCTTTAGAACATTTGTTCCCCATTGTCTTAAGTTTCTAATGACACCAAAATCATTCAATTTGGTTCAGAAATCTGAAAGTTAGGGCCTAGACATTTTCTAACTGTTCTTATACTGAAACAATATTCTGCTGCTAACTTCCATCCATAAATTGAAATTCTTAGAGACTAAAATAAATACGACTTCTCTAGATAATTTGTAGTTCTATGCATCTAGTTTATTTTGGAATAAGAATCATTTCATTCGGAGCTCTTCAGATCAAGATATCATCAAAATATCGAAGTATGTTCAGTAAAATATCCAATTCATACTCTTCCAACTGATACCCTTTCTTTGATTCAATCAATTTTTTCAAATCAACACCAAAGGCTATAAATTTTTATAGAGAGATAAAAAAATGTGTTAGGAATCTATAGGTTAAGAATCACTTCATTTGGAGGTCAAACGAAGAAGTTATGGCCAAAGGAATCAAACATGATTTTGCCCTTAATCACATTGTACCTGTTTCGGGACAATTGGCATAACTTTCACTAAAGATATTGGATTAGGGTTGTCTTAGGACAGTTTATAAGAGGAGTTCTAGATCTACAACTTTCACGAAGACACCGAAGAGAGATTTTGTCATTTAGAGGGTCAAAATTGGATCAGACGAAGATTAGATGAAGGTCAGATGAAGGGCTTCAGTCTAAGATTGAGTCAGACGAAAGGCTTCAGTCTAAGATTGAGCCAGACGAAGGGCTTCAGTCTTAGACTAAGATAGACGAAGGACTTCAATCTAAGACTGAATCAGACGAAGGACTTCAGTGTAAGACTGAATCAGACGAAGGCATATATCCTATGCGACATCACTAACTTCAAATGATCATAACATTCAGCTCTGATTTCCAAAAATTTCATACTATATACCGTTGGAAAGCTAGAAAGACAAGCTACAACTTTGTAGAAGAAAACTTTGTCTAATTCAACCTAGATTAAACTATATTTTCCCCTGAAATCAGTACATAATTTCTTACCCTTATGAAAACTTGAAAATGCAATATACAAACTTTGAGAGTCATGAGGAAAAACGCATCATATTCCTTTAGCATCAAAAGATAGGAATTTTTACAAAGCTTTAATGGACATTTCAAGCCGCAATACATCAATATCTCAAAATCCCAAAATACAAAAAGATTCATGAACAGTAATTTGCTCAAAATGTAAATAAAGCCTTGTTGTTACAAATATAGCCTAAAACATAGAAAGATTCAAATTTTGGAGTGATGCCTCGATTCTCTTTCACTCGATCTCTTGCTCGTTACCTGGAGATGGGAAAGAATGGGGGTGAGCTTAAAGCTAGTGAGTAACAATTTTATAACTAATAACAAGCAAAACCATTGAAATAATCATTTCTATTTTAAACATTCACATTAATGCAAAACATGCATGCATCACTCTTATCACATATCATAAGCACATAATCACATCAAAATAGTTTGGGTAGATCCATAAACATGAGGAACTATATAATCCCACATAATGGTCCTATGTAGTCGTAAACATAAGGGAGTCCATGAAGGAGCTCCGTGCCTAACGGGAGAAGCCTTTAACTTGGTCAACGTGGACATGACATACTTGAATGGGCTACACCAAACCCACACAACATGTAATTCATGGATTGAAAACAGTTTGCCCAAAAAGGCACATTTTGGAAACTTGATTTCACGCACTTGCTATCCTTTCACAAATCATTTTCATTTTGCATTTGATAATTCATATACTACACATTTAGCACATTTTCAAAGCATTCAAAGAGCAATAAATGCACATTTAAAAAGTAGTTGAAATCATTTATTTCCATTTCTTGAAAGAAACATTAATGGCTTATTACTTAATTATAAAAAAGTAATCCGCCTTGAATTCCTTGCTTATAACTTGCTCAATTGTGCCTCTCCTCTTGCTCCTCTTGTCTTTCTTGATTCCCTTTTCATAGGCGAAAATCCCAACTTCAATAGGGTTGAAAAATTGAAAACGCATAAAACATATTCAATAAAATTGATCCTAGAATACTTAAACCTATGTATTTCCTAAGCTTCATAAACCAAAACCCTTCCATAAATCCAAAGGATTAAAATCGAACTTACCTTGAATCTTCACCAAATGAAAAAATTATTGGCTCCAATTGAAGCTCTTATCTTCCTCTCTATTTTTCCCTTCTTGGACAACTCCAAAATCTCTCTAGAAAGCTAAGAAAAATGAAACCCTAGCTCAAAACTCCATTCTTTTCTCTACTTCACCAAAACCTCTCTTCTTTTCTTCTTATTATTTTCGTATTTCACTCTTCTCTCTTCTTATTCAAGTTTTTCTTCCTTCTCAAATACAAGACAACACTTCCTTCTTCCATTTCTACCCTTAATGAATGAGAAAAGTCCACCTTGCCCTCTATTAATGCCTTATGTCTTAAATACTTTAGTGATCTTCCAAAAATGCCCTTTATGCATTCTTACCACTTAAATTCAATTACACCATACTATACTCTAACTTAATTTTAATTTCTTCTTATGCTTGCAAAATCATGGACTAAATTATGAGAAAATGAATAAAGCAAAATAACTAAAGAAAAAATTTTGGGGTCCAACATATATGCCAATGGTCCTATCCTCTAAATGATCTCATAAGAACCAATGTACCTAGGGTTCAGCTTGCCCTTTTTACCAAACCTCAACACTCCTCGCTAAGGCGATACTCTCAAAAATACTTTGTCTCCTACACTGTATTCCATATCCTTTTGATACTGATCTACATATCTTTTTGTCTATCTTAAGTCGTTTTAATTCGACTTCAGATCAGTTTCACCTTATCTACAGTATCTTGTATCAGTTCTGGGCCTTCAACCATTCTCAAGCCCTCTTCATCCAAATATAGAGGCGACCGACATTTTCTACCAGACAATGCTTCATACGATGCCAATCCGATACTACTGTGATAATTGTTGTTGTAAGCAAATTCAATCAATGCTATATTCTGATCCCATGCTCCTTGAAACTCCAATACACATGCCTTGAGCATATCCTCAATAGTCTTGGTTGTCCTCTCAGTCTATCCATCTGTTTGAGGATGAAATACAATACTAAAGTTTAACTTTGTGCCCATAACTGACTACAAACTCTTCCAGAATCTCTAAGTACCTCTAGGATCCTTGTCTGATATAATGGGCACTGGAACCTCATGCAATCTCACTACTTCATTCACATATCTCCGAGATAACTGGTCTAGTAAGTTATTCTCTCTCACTAGTAAGAAATGGGCCAACTTAGTCAATCAGTCCACCACAACCCACCCATTTAACATCATTCTACCTCAGATTCTTTGGCAATCCCATAATGAAATCCATGGTAATTCGTTCCCATTTCTACTTCGGAATAGGCAATAAATGTAGCATTCCAACTGGAGCTTCATGCTTAGCCTTAATCTGCTGGTATGTTAAACACTTAGAAATAAATTCCGCTACTTACTTCTTCATCCTAGGCCACCAAAATTGTTGCTTCAGCGTGTTATACATCTTGATAGTACCAGGATGCATAGCACAAGTGGCCATATGAGCTTCCTCTAGAATTTCCTTTATCAATTCATCCATATTAGGCACACACAGCCTTTGCTTCAACCACAATGTCTCATCTCTCAGTTCAAATTTAGAATCTGGACTCATTTTCAATTTCTCTATGAGCTTCACCATTTTGGGATCTTTATTCTGTACCTTTCTAATTCTATCACGCAACACTGGACTCAGCTTTAATGTAGCAATTAATGCCTCGTTCTGCTATTAATTCAACTCCACATTTAAAGCTCTGAAATGAATTAAGCTCGATAACCTTTATAACTGAACTGAGCTACACTGCTATTTGACTTTCTACTCAAAACATCAGCCACCACATTATCTTTCCCTAGATGATACTCAGTCGTACAATCATAATCTTTTCACAACTCCATCCATCTCCCCTATTTATGTTTAATTATTTCTGACTCAATAGATATCTCAAACTCTTATGATCAATGTATATCTGGAATGTCTCTCCATATAGATAATGTCTCCATATCTTTAGAATAAAAACAACTACAGTAAGCTCTAAATTATGCACCGGATAATTAATCTTGTGAGACCTTAGTTGTTAGGCCCCATTCTGTAGCCCAACATCTAGAGTCATAAAACATGAGCGTATTACCCTTAAGGGTTATTACAGTGAAATCTTATAGCAATCGTCGATTCATCTTCATTCTCTGATACCATAACTTGTTGGGCACCCTGGCCTTGTGAGACACATCCCTGTCGTCCTGAATGACATCCAAACATGCATCTCATGAATATATTATCAAAATTCATATCTTATGCTCATTTTCATTTCATAATTCAATCACTTATCATTTCTTTTATAGCATTTATTGCTCCTATTATCAAATTCGCATTCACTTTAACTTGATACACTTTACTCCTCTTCTTTAAATCACAACTTCAATCATATAAATATCTTTATTCCCAAACAAAACTCATACCTTGGGTACTTTGATATCAACCATTCATTTGCTAACGTTATTCCAAAATTACAAGATCACACATCATCCAAACTCTCATTTCTTCTTATAAATCTCTCCAAATCTCTAAACCTTTAGGTCTATTTTCCATGAACATTCTGACAAAGAAGGTGAAGTAATTTGATAACACTTTCCTCTAGAAAAATATTTCCCATTGTCTTAAATTTCTGATGACACTAAAATCATTCAAATTGGTTTAGTAATATGAAAGTTATACCCCAAACATTTTCGGACTATTATTATACTAAAACAGTACACTATACTTAATTTCCATCCAGAAATTGGAAATTTTAGGCACAACATTAAACTGTGATTTCTTCAGATAATTTGTAGCTCTATCTTTTTAAGTTATTTAGAAATAAGAAGCATCTCATTTGGAGCTCTACAGATCAAGATATCCTCAAAATACTAAACTATGTAAATATCCAATTCATACTCTTCTAGTCGATACTCTTACTTTGATTTAATCAATATTTTTCAAATTAATACCAAAAGCTATAAAATTTTACGGAGAGATAGAGAAATGTGTTAGGAATATATTGATTTAAAATTTAGGTCATTTGAAGATCGGATGACAAAGTTCTGGACAAAAAATTCAAAGATGTTTAGGTCTGGGAACACCTGCTGGTCGCAAAAATTTTTACAGAGTCATGATCGTGACTTGTCACATTTTCTGCTTCCCGACCTGTTTTGGAAAAATAGACCTAACTTTCACTAGAGATGTTAGATTAAGGTCATTCTTAGACCTTTCGAAGAAGACTTCTAGACTTACAACTTCCATGAAGACTCTGAAAAAAGTTTTTGCCTCTGAAAGGGTCAAAATTTCCAGTTAATGTAGCTGTCCCGTATGTTCATCCCATACAACATCACAAACTTCTACTGACCATATCTCCTAATTCTGATGTCCAAAAATTCCATACTATATAGCTTTGGAAAGCTAGAAAGATAAACTAGAACTTCTAAGCAGACAACTTTGTCTAATTCAACCTAGATTAATCCAGTTTTTTCATGAATTCAAAACACAGATTTTTACCCTTATGAAAGACTTAAAAATTGTCCCAAATTCACTTCCTCTAATGCAACATCATTTATAACAATTCAATTACCAATTTTTATTTCATTGAAATCTCAAATCTCAGCTCATTTGACTCATCACATTCAACTACATCTCACTTATATATATATATACATATGTCAACAATTCATGTTCAAAAATCATCATCTCAAGTTGATAACTTTCACAAATAAACGTAATTCCAACTCCACATCATCCATACACAAATCATATTTCATTAACAACAAAAGATAACAATTTTACAAAACTTTAATGGCATTCCAAGCCACATTACAAAATCGGTATCAAAATCTAAGATACAAAACCTAATAATTCTCGAAATGCATTTAAAGCCTTGTTTTTACAAAATCTAACTTAATTTACAAAAACAAAGCAAAAGTAGCATGATGCCTCGGATCTTAGTTACTCAATCTCATTCTCTTCAGCTGAAGATGGGACGAAAAGGGGGTGAGCCTAAAAGCTCATGGGTAACAGTTTATAATGGAAAAATAAGCAAAACTTTTGAAAACATTCACTTGTCATAGAAAATTTTGATTGAATCCATAAAGCACATGTTTCAAAAAGTTGTAGGAAAATCCCGGGAGGTACATCACATGTACCAGGTGCGGAAAACAAAAATTTTTGTTGCTGGGACCTTCCCG
>JAOSBP010000006.1:6508721-6519336 GCA_027563825.1 Erythroxylum mucronatum
GGTATACAAGGCGACTTGTTAGTACCGAAAGGGAACAAGGCGACTTGCATCTCTATACAAGGCGACTTATCCCTACAGGTGTGTTATCTGAATTAGTGATAGTAGAGATAAAGTTGAATGAATCTTTCAATGCTTCTTGGTATTGGGTGAATTTGGAAAATTCATCTGCTAAAATTGTAATGGTCTTCTCAGCACGTAAGCTGGATGGCATAGTAGTGGCTGCTACATAAATGGCATGAGTTTTTTGTTTTTATTTTGTAGTTTCTACAAGTGTATTTCGTGTGACTTAGTTTATGGAAATATCAAGAAATGCTTCCTCTCGTATCTTGATTCCAATGTCATGTTCCTCCTTTATTAATAATCATCTAGGATGATTTTCTATAACTAGTATTCTGATTCACAAGAGCACTAAAGGTCTTATTAGGGGGAGCAATTAAGGCATTACTATATATACAAAGTATTCGATTAAAGACTTCATATAGGGAGAAGATTTTAATGCTGGAAAGAATCTATGACATAGCAATCTCAAATTATGAGTTAAGTCCATCTAAGAAACTCATGATGACCATCTGTTCTCATTGGGATTGTTGGACTTTAATATCGGGACTAAATGGTGATAAAACATTTAGTTTTCATAAATCTTTTTGAAGTTCATAAAATAAGCTCGAAGGGATTAGTCATATTGTTCAGATTGATATAATTCTTTACACAAATCATATATTCAAGAAATTTTCCCTTTTCTAGAAAATAAAAATTGCAAATAATACATTAACTCTTTGGCATATTCATAGTGATTAATGAAGCTAATGACTTTGTTGTCAGTAGAATTCTAAATTTATAAGAACAATTGAGCATAATCGTGTAGCGACTCCTTATGTGTATCTTCTGTTGGAGATCATCAGTAAGGTGAAGATCTTTAGAAATACTTCGTAGATAATTCAAACTGTCTTACACCAATCAAAATAGTTGAAGCCAGTTAATTTATATTCCATGATTTTTGATATCATATAAATGATATCCATGACAATGAGACTTTTGTTATCATGGCTAGTAGTCAAAACTAAGATAAGGGAGTCAAATGCCAAAGAAAATGCTCTAAAACAAAGCAAACTTTAGAAGAAGAAAAAACCAGTAATAGACCCAACCTAGAGATCTAAGAGAGATGTTGTGACAAGCCCATGGGAAATTCTTACTGAAAACACCAACGAGCAAGAGAAGCAGTAACAATATGGTGGTGAAACCATGGAGTCAGCCGGTGGTGAGAACAAGAGATCACCAAAATGGTGACAAAAAATGATGTTATACTCCCTGGACTGAACTAAGACAGATCTCTGTTCATTTGGGCAAAAAACTAAACACTTAAAAAACCTAAACCAAACTCTAATACCATGTAAGGATAGAAAAGAGGTTTTCTTTCATATATTTATTGTGCAGAAGTATGGCTATATATACTTATTTACAAGATTAATTTAAGGGATGTAATTCTTATGATTAAGGAATTATATTCCTTGTAATAACGACTACAATCGATGACATTAATGCTCAAATAGGAAAATAAAATGAACTAAACTAATGAAGACAAATTAAATCAAATAACCTAAAAATGATGAAAGTGATGAATTTGTTAGGGACCTGGTCATCGGTTCAATCTCATCCTACACACAATTGAACATATTCCATTGAATTATAGTTCTTATACCTCTCCTATAACTATTAATCATAGGTTAACAATAAGCTTTGTTAACCCCGGTTTTCTCTTAGGTTTTGTTTAATTAAAAAGAGCTTGTTAATTGAACCTAGCTATCAAACAACCTAGAACAAGCTCTCTAGATTTAATTAGACAACCATATTACGCATTAGGAAAACAGATTAATCAAGGCAACATTCACACAAGCTCGGGTCATTTAACTTAGGTTATATTATCCCTAATGATTAAAAATCATTAATCGCCACAAACGAATATTAACATAACAATTATGGATTATATTGAAATTCTAGCAATGGATTCTTACATAAAATAATCAAATAGAGCATTCAGTCATTCTTACACAACACCTAAATATTAAATATAGGATAACACAATGAATCTCTAAGATAAAGAGCAATAAACAATGAGAGAAATGCTTAACTGGGTTCTTCGACATTGATATCACCTCTGAATCGGCGTCAGGAAGCTAGCCCTCCATGGGTCTCCAAAGGAATGGAGCTTTGCCCCTTCTCTTCTTCATAACCGAGGGCTCACACTTTCTTCAAATGAAAACATAACATCTGCCGTCATAAAAATGATGTTTGTATACTAAAAAGTATCAGGTGAGCTGTAAGTGTCTCACGACCGTGAGACACCTTGCATGGGCATGATGTGGGTTCTCACACCCATGAAACTAGTGTCACGCCCATGACACAAGACACCTTGCATGGGCATGAATTGGGTTGTCACGCCCATGCAACTAATGTCACGCCTATGAAAAGTAAGTCATGGGCGTGACATACCTCTCACAGCCATGACAAATTTGCCATGGTCGTGAGATGCATCTTATGGCCATAACTTGTACTAATCTTCATTGGTCATAGTCGTGATATGCATCTTATAGCCATAACTTGTGATAATCTTCATTCCTTTTAGTATTTTCTTGTCTCCTCTTACTCTAATCCTTCTCATTCTTGCTCTATGAAGACAAGTAAATGTGATTCTCAAGAATAAGTGTGATTCTCAAGAAAATGACTCAAATATAATGTTTTCGACTCACTTTAGCTCTTTTGCATCCGAATTGTACCTAAAACCATATAAGAACTAAAGTGAGTATCTTAAGCATTTTCATATCATTTATCACTAAGTGCAAAGGGTTAAATGTATCAACAATTAAGCACATGTTATCAATGTTGGACAAATCAAATAGAATATATCAGAGTTATAACAAATTTGCAAAAAGAAGCTCATTTAGAAATTACTATACATTTTAGAAATTATCATCTAAATGGTTGAAGACAAATATATAAAAATAAATCATGAAGGATTAAAAATAGAAACTGATTTGGCAAAAATTTTAAAAAGATAGAAAATGAAGATTTTATTCTAATTGATAAATTTAAAGAATGCTCTTATGAAGAAAGCATTTTTATAGTAACAAATATAGAATATGAAGAAACTTCAAATTTTGAAATAAATAAGTGAAATAGGAGAATCTTCTAACATTAAAATTGATACTCAAATAATAGATACTATAGTAGAAACATCTTAACAATATGGAGATTGCAGTCAAAAAACTCTTATTGATAATGCTTAAAAAGATTCAGAATAATGTATTCTATAAATTCTTATAGTAGATTTAATATGCATTATTAGAAAAATATTATTAAAACCTAGAAAACATCAAATGTTTTATGGTATTAATCTTAAAGAAAAAGCCTCAAATATTAGTTTAACTTCTAATAAAGTAATAATTCCTTTGCTATCTAAAAAAGATATTTCGTGAAAACTTGATCACATCTCCAAAGAAATTAGGGACAACATAGGATGGGTGCATATCTAATCCATACAAATGATAATTAGATTTACGTTCAAAGAAGGAATAGATAGTCCTATAAATTTGGCAATATTAGATGATCAAATATGCAATAGAAAAGAAGCCTAAATGGGAATTTTGAGAGGCAATGTTCGATGTCAAATATTTTTTCGATATCAAATATTTTTTAATATCTATCCTAAGATGGCTTATAATATACAAGATAAAGATTTTGATAGGACACTCTTTTTAATCCAAGACTATAAAGGAAAATATTTAATTAGAGATAGAAATAAACCATATTCTATTACCTACATGATATCTTATGTCTAATTTAATACTCATTATAAAAAATGTTTTGCAAATAAAGATATTATTGACTTTCCAAAATTATTTTCTAAGTTGAAAGAATATATCCTCCTTATATAGCAAAAATAGAAGAGATAGAAGATGGCTTAATAACTTCTCATAATAAATTATTGCCTATATTATCTTATTCTGAAATTGCTGTTTCGAGTTGTCAATAATATGTTAATACTTTGATAAGAGCAGATAGAAAGATAAGTTCTAATTACAAAATTAAAGAGAATATTTTGTTGGTACAAATTATGTTACTTATAATATCTTAGTTAATATAAAAGCTAGGATGTTACATTAATCATAATCTAATACATAATTTTATAAGTTTCCAACTAAATGAACCTTATCAATATATAATTTCAACGGTGAAGTACATCAGATAGATATCGCCATAGAAACTAGTATTAACATAGGAGATAATAAAATACCTATAAGATTATTAGTTGTAATTCAATTTAAAGATAATGTTAGGAACTAGTTTTCTTGAGCAACTCCAACCTTATAAGATAACTCAATATTGAATACAAATATCCTATAATAACAATATAATATATATTCCATAATAATGACTAGTCTTACTGGTATTTATATTCCAAATAACTTATAATGATTATATAGCATAATACTTTATTGCCTATATAAACAGTGGAGCTGGTTCTTGTTTATGTAAAGCAAGTTGTTTTCTTTTACAATAATTTGAAACCTTTAAAAAATATAATAGGATTAGATATTTCTAACAATAAGATACATTTATTAAAAGGTATCAATCAACCCCAAATACTATTAGGATCATTTTTAACAAAATATCCACCATTTTACTTTTTTGATACCGAAAATGATATTCTTTTAGAAAATAATTTTCTTCAATTATTTCATTAAATATTATTTAATACTATTAAAAAAATATTTCAAAAATACTTGTGGTGATTGGATCATAGTTAATCAAAATAAAAATGCCTATACACGAATCAAATTTAATTCTCACATAACCCAGTATGGTGTAAGATATAAAGAAAATTTGATCCTTGAAAAAGGAAAATCTTTATTAAAAATAGAAAACATTATAGAGAATAAGTATCAATAGATAGAACCATCAAAGATTGTCTGATAACCCATTACAATTTTAGGATAAAAATAAAGAAGTAGTAAACTTAGAAATGATAGATAAACAAAAAATTATTAGAGTTACTACTATGAAATATAATTTAGAAGATCAAGACGAATTTATAAAATAATTTCTTGAACTAGAAAATGTAAAGATAATTAGGCCTAGTAAATCCCCTCAATTCTTCCCTAGCTTTTACGGTTAGAAACCATGCAAAAATAATTAGAAATAAAGCTAAAATGGTAGTAAATTATAAAAAATAAATGATAATATAGTATTTAACGGATACTTCTTACCCCACAAAGAAACATTAATAAACTTAATGAGAGGAAAAACAAATCTTCTCTAAATTTGATTGTGAGAGTAGATTTTGGCAGATAAAAATGAATAAAGATATCATCCTATATACTACTTTCTTTACTTCACAAAGTCATTACGAATGATTACTAATGCCTTATGGTTTAAAAAATTCCCTACAAATATTTCAAAAGAAAATGGATAATATCTTTAAGTATCATAATTTTATACATGTTTATGTGGATGATATTTTAATAGCTAGTAATAATATTGCTTAACAAATTATAAATCTCAATAAATTTGTAGATTTATATGATCAACATAGGTTAGCTCTCTTTGAGAAAAATGCTAAGATACATCAGACTAAAATAGAATACCTTGACATAGAGATAAATGGTAAGGGAGTTAAAATTCAACCTCATATCCTTGAAAAAAATCTCACAATTTCCTGATAGGTTAATAAATAAAAAACAAGTTCAAAGTTTTTTAGGGGTATTAAATTATGCTTTAGATTTTATTCAAAATCTAACTGAGATAAGAAAACCTTTACAAAAGTTTTTAAAGAAAAAAATCAAAGATTTGAATTTTCACTCTATTTGATTTAACAAGCAAAGAAAATTAAGATTTTGTGTACTACATTGCTAAAACTTTCTTTACCATCCGATGTTGATGGTTTAATTATTGAAACTAATATTTCTAATCATGTATGGAGTGGAGTATTAAAAAGGATAGATTATGATGATTCTAATATCAAGATGAATAAGTCTCTTTATAGGTATACTTCAGGAACCTTTATAGATACTCAACAAAGATATCCATAAATGAAAAGAAATTATTGGCAGTAGTATAAAGTTAAAAATTTTATTAAATTTTATTTCCTAAAAGATTTTTATTAAGAACTAATAATACTCAAGTTAAAGCTTTTCTTCAAAATAATTTACCCTCTAAACCTAAATATAAAATACATAGTAAATGACAAACTTTATTAGTAGAATATACCTCTGATATTGAGATTATCAAATCTAATAATAATGTTCTTACAGATATTTGAACTAGAGATGGTCAACCTTAAAGAAGAGATATTTGACTTATTGGAACAAATGTCCAAAGATATCAACAGTTACCAAGCACAAATTAAAGATTTACTAGATATTGCTACCTTTAACTCGATACCTAAAGAAGTTGCAAAGCTACTTCTTTCATTTTGTCATCTATGGCGAGTCGAGATAAACCATTATAATTATTTAGAATAAAAACTTTATAGCATAGTCAACAAGGCTAAGATAGTTGAAGATTCATCATCTACAAGCTCTTCTTCCCTGATAAATGAATTTACTAGTCAGCAGATTAAGCCGAAAAAGGTTACTTTTGATAATATTTCTCTAAGGCTTGATATTACGTGCAAATTGGTGGTATAGTGAAATACCATGATTGATGGTCTCCCAAAGAGTCATCTTCATGTTCATGCACATGATATGGTAATGAGAGACTTATACACTCTATAAAATAGTAATACCTATTATATTGATTTTTCTGGGATAAATCCTAAATTTAATTTTTTACAAGGATCTCATCCTCAAGCTATTAGAGATGGGTATGATTTTGGAATGACAAATGTTATATACTTGACTAATCTAGAGTTTCCGGAGATATCATTACTTCTCAAATGGATTTAAAAATTGGTTAAGGATTGTTATCTAAATAACCTTACAATGAGCTTTAAAGATATCTTGGTATTAAAGATATTATCTGTTGGTCTAGATTTTCATGTTGATGCATTTTTATGCTTGTGCCAAATCTTCATTGCAATTTTATGTTCAAAGATTATTCCTCTTGTTACTTCAAACTCTCACTATAGAATACAGGAGTTTCTCTATTACTCCAAGCTAGAAGGATCTCCTCTCATTGTTCATTTTTCTGGATTTTTGTCCCTAACCATCATCTTCACCATTATAATCAACACTTCAAGCTTAGCCTTTTAGATTGGATCCCTTCACATTAACCCATATGGCTGCATTGAAACCAAAGTTTCTAGCTTTAACTGCATATAGAAGAAGGATACGAGGAAAAAACGATTTTTGTTACATATTCATTGTTGCATTACCATTGTTATTAGATTTACGCTGCATATACCATTATTGATGCATTTTTGTGCTTATTACAGATCTTCATTGTGATTTTGTGTTCAAAGATTGTTCCTTTTGCTACTTTAAGCTCTCATTCTAGAATACATGATTTTTCTCTGTTACTCCAAGCTAGAAGGATCTCCTCTCATTGTTCATTTTTCTGGATTTTTCTTCCCTAACCATCATCCTCACCACTATAACCAACACTTCAAGCTCAACCTTGTAGATTGGATCCCTTCACATTAACCCATAAGACTCCATTGAAACCAAAGTTTTTAGATTTAACTACACATAGAAGAAGGAAAGAGGAAAAGAAATGATTTTTGTTGCATAATCATTGCTACATTTACCATTTTTGTTAAATCTACGTTGCATTTACCATTGTTGATGCATTTTTGTGCTTTTTCCAAATCTTCATTACGATTTTTTACTCAAAGATTGTTTATTTTGTTGGATTTGCCTCTTGGGTTTGCTTTGTTTCGATCACTTTGGGTTTTTTTTTGTGGGTTTGGTTTGTTTTTCAGAGATCTAAAGGTTATGTATCTGGGTCTATACTATATGATATTACTCTTTTATTTGTTGCTTTTCATAGTGAGATTATTATACGTTTTGGGATTTTGGTTATTGTTTCCTATAGAGCTTTGTTTTGTTTTTTTTGTGGGCATTTTAGAAGTTGCAATCTTTTTGTTCTGGAAAAGGAAAGCTACAATCTTTATTAGGCCTATGAAGGTCGCCTTCCAGTTCTCTGCTTCGATTTCTTTGGTGTTTTTTTACTCATGAAAATCTTGACCCTTTAGCTTTCAGTCAATAAGTTAAGCCATGGGGTATTGACCTCCTCTCTATCTCTCTCTCTAAGATTTTACCATTAACAATCGCCAACATTCTTTAATAAGTAGAGTCTTCACCAGCGAAGACTTATCATTAACAAAAGCTCCATTAACGGTGTGGGGTGCTGTCGAATGTTGCGCAAATCTCACCATTGACATTATCAGTCCATATTATCCATTGTTGCCCATTCACGTTGGCATCTATCCCCTCTCAAGTTTACCCAGCCGTAGCTCATGTCACTTTCATTCCTCTAACGTTTACTATAGTTTTGTTCTGGTGATTTTGGTGGCAGGGGCTAGAAGTTTTTGCATAGAGAGTTTTGAAAGATTAGCTTTGACATAGGGATTAGAAAGAGTAGCTTCTGAGTTCCTTTGTTTCCACTTTTTGTTTTCCTATCCATATTTTTTTTCAACAAACTGGTAGATTTTTCTTGTGCTCTCTTTCTAGGTTGTTTTGGAAACTAACCGTTGTGAAAAGGTAAGGGCCCACCCTCCCATTTTCATTTCTCTCAGTTTCAAAAATCTCTCTGTCGGATCTGGGTTTTCTTCTCTGGAACTTTCTGAGCTCCTTATCTCAAACTGTTTACATTGGCTAAGACTTCAAGCTCCGTGAAGTCGCAGTTAAGGATTCTTTGACATAGGAAGTTGATAACACCTAGTATTTTAGGCTGATTTTTTTCCTTCACATATTTTTTTTGCGATGAAGTGGAGTTTTCCAAGTTCTAGGAGTGTGCTTGTCTCTTATTCTAGTCCCATTCCCAATTTTATGTTTTATATTTGTAAAGGCTCTAGTAATGGTATATCTATCCCCTTCTAGTAGTTTCATCTTTCTTGCTACATACATTGTGACTACTGCTTTTAACTCTTAAATGCATCTTTATTACGATTGTTTGCAAGTTTTGTTTTGTATGTGAATCCCTTAACAAGTGCATCTTGTTGACAAGTTGAACATCTTTTTGATAAATTGTTATTGTGCTACTACATTTTTATTTTATTTTATTTTTATTTTTATGAAGTTATTGTTTTATTTTAATTACTTATCATTACTTTATTTTAAGTATTTATTAGTTTTAATGTATTTAGTTATTTTATTGCATCTTGTATTTTTATTTGAATTTCTTAGTAATATCTTCATATCACGCTGCATGTGGGTCTATCAAAAACAACCTCTCTATTAAGTAGGGGTAAAGTTGCGTACTATCAGAACTTCCTAGATCTCACGTTTGTGCGGGATTCAATTGGGTGTTGATGATGAAAAATATGATACATATCATTTCATAACTTTGAGAATGGCATAACACTTTGCCATTATTATAGATACTAACTTAAGAAAAGAATTTTCTAAATTCATTAAACATGATATCTTTTACAAAAGAGGAATCAGCATGAGAATTGTTATTTCTGATTTCAAACTTATGCTAAAATAAAGGAAGATAAGTATAATTGGAAGAGGAAAGATAAAATCTAGTACTGAGGCACAAAAAAGGTTCTATCATCTTCAAAAACATGTGGAAAATATTTTTCTTTCTTATACAAGTGGTTGGAATACTTATAAAGGAAAAGATAAAATTGAAGCACCAGGAGTATCCACATATAGTAATGATTCTGAGTCATAAAGATAAGAAAATAACGCGAAAATATATCCAAACACTTAGATAAAAGAAAATTCACTATCAATAAAGATATAATCTACTATTTGAAAAGTTTATATGATATAATGTTTTTAAGTTAGAATCTAGACTTCAAGTCCCCCTGTATAAATAAAACCCCTAGGATGGTAGAAAATATATTGAAAATTTTATATGATGTAATGTTTTTAAGTTAAAATTTGGACTTTAAGTCCCTTTGTATAAATAAAACCCCTAGGGTAGTAGAAAATGTACTGAGCATTCTCTATGTATATCATCTTTATAATCTCCTCTCCTATAGAATAAAATTTTCCTTTCTACAAATACAGTTCATAATTTTTATTTAAAACCTTACTCTCTCCTAAAGCTTTAATATATGCCTTAAAATAGGAAACCAGTTAATACCATTTTGGACTTTGCTAAAGAGGCATCAAAGGTAATTAACTTACCCTAAGGTTAAAGCTAAATGCTAATTAAAAGATTCTATGAAAATTTGGTAAAACTACAGTCATAAAACTAAAGATACAGGTACGAAAGTATAATATATAGGCTCTTTAACTCGGAGATTTGAAACTGTATAATTATAACATAACTTCTTATTTTCTAAAAAAATTACATATTGTTATAAAACCAAACTTAAAATTTCAGAGTATTTGGGAGAGAAGAATTATTCTTATAAATTCATTCATTTCTCTCTTACATCAAACCTTCTATTTATAGTACATTTCAAACACCTAATACACATGTGACCATCTACCCCATATGTGTA
>JAOSBP010000006.1:6526883-6544006 GCA_027563825.1 Erythroxylum mucronatum
CAGTGTGATGTTTGGTTTTGTTTGTTCTGTCTTGGGTGGCATCCATGTATCCTCCCAGGGGGTATTTGGGTGTTACAGATCTTTGAAGTTGAAGTTGAGAACCAATTAGGCAGAGCACCAAAATTATCAGATATGATCGTGAAGGTGAACATTATAGTAGACATGGGGTTTTAGGATAAGAAAAATATCATTTTGCCAAAAATGTACAATCATGTGAAATAGTGGCTCAACTCACTATGTTATTGAGCAAAACAGTGTGGTTGAAATATGGGATCATACCTTAAATGACATGATGAAGTCAATGCAAAACATAACTAATTTACCTTATTACCTTTGGGGTGAAGCCCTGAAGACTACCTTATATATATGCTTAATGACTTCCCAAGCAAATCAATTTTAAAAATGCCTTTCAAAATCTGGAAGGAGTGGAAGCCTAGCCTCACTCAACTTCGTGCATGGGGTTTCCTTGTTGAGATATGCTTGTATAATTCTTATGAAAATAAGTTGCATTCTTGTTTTACTCATTGTTATTTTGTTGGATATCCTGATCACTCTAAGGGATATAGATTTTATTGTTGATATGGAGAATCCAAAATAGTGAAATTACAAGTTTCTAATGCATAATGTCTATGATGAGGGTGATCCATCTCATCTTGACAAGGGTGGTCATTCTTACCCTTCAGACAATAGAAGGGTGGATACTAAAGTTATTTCATTTTCATCACTCATATAATTAGATGGATCAAGGTCTTAGTGCCATACTAATGCAGGTATACGAACCTATATTTGTACAAAATGAGGCTCATGAGGTACAAGAGCATACTGAACCAGTTCAGTTAAGAAGATCCATTAGAATTAGAAGACTTGTTATCTTATATGATTACATAGTCTATTTAAGTGAACAAGATTATGATATTGGACGTGTAGTAGATCCAGTAACTTTTACAAAAAGCTATTTTTAGACTTCATGCAGATTTATGGTGGGATGCAATAAAGGATAAGATGCAATTCATATAACATAATAAGGTATGGAAGCTTGTAGATTTACGTCATAGTTGCAAACCTATCAGCTGTAAATGGATTTACAAGATCAAAAAGGAATTTTAGAGTAAGGTTGAATGATTTAAAGCCTAGTTGGTTGCTAGAGGATTCACTTAGAGAGAAGGGATTGACTTTAATATTACCTTTTCTCATATATCCTTTAAGTATGCATTTAGAGTGATTATGGTAATATTGGCTCATTATTATATGGAGCTACATCAGATAGATGTCAATCCACTTTCTTGAATTGAGACCTTTGTGAAGAGGTCTATATGGGACAGCTTGAAGGATTTTAGGATCAAAATAAAGTTGGCATGTTTAGTAAAGTTGAGGGCGTGCTTGTTGATCCTTTAACTAAAGGACTTTGCCTAATTATTTTTTAGGAACATGTGTAAGTATGGGTTTACTGAAGTCCTTAGACACTATTAGTTAGGGATCACTATATTTGCTCTTGATACATTTGTACAGATTTCACGTATTATGACGATATATTTTTATAAATATTGATGATCATCATTTTGTTCTCAGTCATACAATTTGTTGTACATTATTATAAAAAAAGTGAAATCTTAAGATTTATGTCGATCTTAAGCATTTTAAAAGTCATTGGACACACACACACACACACACACACACATATATATAGATTGACCTTGAACTTATGTCTTCAAGACACAAAATGATATATGCATAAATCCATAAATTTGATAAGACATAGGGGGATATAAGTATTTAATCTCATTAGGGTTTTCTCTAATGCAGTTTTAAATCTAGCGAGAGAAAACAAATTTTTCTAATGCAGTTTAGCATAAAGTTTAGAGAAATTGAGACCGAAAAATGGAACAAGGTTACATTTGAAACCATACAAGTATCATTGTAGTTTGTCACACTATATTTTTTCATTCATGTTAGTGAGATATTAGATATACGTGATTATATTGAATATGTATCACATATGACACATGTATTTGATATTTTTTAGTATTGAGAACTTTACGGGATCGAATGATAGACTTTCATTATCTTTGAATCAAATGTTTTGAATTGGTCACCTTTACATTGATTTTGCTTAACCACTTTTACTGTTTTTATTATTGTTACAATTGTTATAATTAATATTTGTCTAAAGAGGAGAATGTTGGTGATTTTTTATTGGATAGTTATTAATTATAGGTTATTTATAAAATTAAAATTAAGAAAATCAAATTTAAACCAGATTAAAGATATTAAAGAAGCTCAATAAAGGATCTAGTTAAATAAGTTGAAGTTTAGCAAAGAAAATGGGCATTAATTAGTGTGGGTTGATTATTTATTAGGCTTGTAACGTGGACGCCTAATAAGATTATTATAAATAGTTGTTACAGTCTCCTGCTACCTGTTTAAGTAAGTATATGGACGTTTAGTTTCTCTAACCTGTTAAGAGACTCATGCATTAAAAAAGCTGTAAAAAGACATTAACAACGTAAGGGTATACGATTTTCATAAAGGTCAATCAAAAGTTTTAAGAGCTTGATCAAACACTGAGGAGCTTGTTCAAGTAATTTAGCAACTTATTCATGGTTCAATAAATAGCAAAACAAGTTTTTTTTTTTTCCATATTTTCTCCATTAATACACGTTTATGGTTGATTATGCCATAATTAAAGTCCGTGCTATACTAACATTATGCAAATCAAAGCGATACATACAAATAATAAAAATACCCATTTGGTTTAGGTTATAATGTTGAAGATATTATTTTTGTTGGCTGTAGAATAGATAAAGAATACGGACAATTTCCTGGATTCTTTGAAGAATACGTATGTGTATATTCAATTTGTATTAATTAACCATGATGAGTAGTCAAAGGGAGAATAACACGTGTGTTTTCTCGTTAAGATGAGTTATATCCAAAACCAGTACAAGTCCTCCTCTGTGTTATCCAATTACAAATATGCTAGATATTTTTTGTACCCTCTAGCATTTAATATCTCAATCACCATCTAAAGAGCATCTTAAAAGAGAGATGGTCAACATTGAAGAAGAGAGACAAGGATGTTAATCAAATATCTTACTGGCAGACTTGCTCTATGGCTGCAGTTTATAATATATCAGAAGAAATTAGGGTAAACTTAACTTTCTCTTTCGATAGATGTCTATAATAAGAACTTCGAGTTATAAACACGTATATGAGCATGACGCGAATCTGAATGAAGATATGTACATTAGATAGATTAAGTGGTGAAAATGATATTGAACTGGACCAAATGTTGGATTGCTGCTGCTTTCTTGTACAACATGAGAGATTCTTTATTTTTTTGCATGCTTCTTTGTTTTTATAATTGATTTGGAAAAAGGTAAAGCTACGTAGAGCATGCAATTTAACTCTTTTTTTTTTAACTTTTTGTCTCATCTTTACATTAGTAGATGATTAACCAACATATCATTTTAAGCTATTAACATAAATATCCTTTGGTAAGGAAAATATAATGCAATATATTATCACCATCTCTTTACTGCGGTGAGCTAGCACTTGAACTGATTTTTAGTAGTTTAAACCCGTTAAAATGCAATGCATTATATCCCTTTGCATTCTTTCTTTTGGTCAACTCACATCCAAGAATGTGTTCCCATATGAGACATACAATCTATAGCTTCTTGGCTAGAACAGTGTCTGTACATGTTTTTTGAATTTGATCGATGGCGGCTTGTCTGCAACAACAACTAGACACTATCCGACATGTAATTATATATAGACACACACTTTAAGACCACGAGAATAAGTATGAGCATGGTAGGTAGTTTCCGAGAACAAAAACGTAATCCAACTTGTCAACTGGTGATGACGGGAGAGAAAATGACACCTGCTAAAAACAGGCATGCAAGTGGGCATGTGGAAGGTGGCTAGTTGTACAGAGACGGACATGCCCCGAGCCGAGCCACCATTAATGGATGGACGGATCTGTGTGGCTCCCACCCTGTATGTATGGGGGTTGGAGTTGGATTGGTGCTCAACCGAGTGGAGGCCAGACTAATACGCAAAAGTGGACACCCAAAGTCAATTCAACTAATTCATCCCTGATCCCTCCCCTCTTGTCCTCTTATAAAATTCTCCAAGCCCTTATCCACAAACTACAAAGTTTACAAAACCAAGGCAAATTGTTTAGATACATACATATATACGTAATGATCATATCGGTGATGGGTCCTGCGAGGCGTTGTCTGGTCTGATCTGGTCTCAATTTGGTGGATAGTAGTTGAACCACCTTCATCTTCTATGCTACGCCCACGTACATGTATCGACTGTTCAATCGTCGACTTCGAAAGTTGATATGCATCAAGGTTTGACCCAGTTATCTATTAAGTTTACTAGGTGAGATTAGCAAAATGGAGAACAAGTAGGTTGCTCTTTTTTTTTTTTCCAGAAAATTAATTAATGCTATAGGTCGACAATAGATAAATGATACTATGTAATACACAAATAAATCCATTCTGCAAGCAAAGGGATAGTGATACCCAACTTTAACTTTATTTTAATCCTATCATGCTACTGTTTGAAAAATCTCGCTGAGATCGTCTACTAGTATTATCCATCAACATTGTGTATAACAATATAACTAGAACGGTTGAAGTACTTACAAGTTAGCAATAACACATGATATTCTAGCACAAAGGAGCAATTGGGCTCTTGGGTGATCGTTGTAGTGTATAGGATCTAATGTTTCACAAAGGAAACTTTAGTGTTAGTTATTGAGATGTGATTACTGACTATATCTTATTATCACCGATTCATAATAAAGAGGTGCTTCTGTATCAGGCCTGTATAAGACGGACACAACAATTAAATCAAAAAATAATTATAATTGGGCTCCAAAAGAAAAATAGACTGATCGGCCTAGTGTTCCTCGTGCTATTTACAGTATTTTGAGGACTTTATGACCGGGAAGGGAGGGAGAGAGGAAACACTGGATTTGCTGATTGATATATTCTTAACTGATGCCAGCAGAGAGGCAGAGACCGAAGTACAATTACATACAATCCCTCCCCCAGAACTCTTATTTACAGGTCTAAACTAAATCCTTCGTCATAAATATATATATATATATATATATTTTTAGTATGTCCTTTCACTGGTTGATCTTCTTACATCATTTAAAGGGCTTGTCAGTCCTACTTTCCCCGAGTCAGTTTTCCTATTTCTACTACTACTACTACTCGACAAGTTCCTACGCTGTTTTACCGTGTTAGACTGCAAAAAAGGACCACCTGGTCCACCTCCTTCCAAATCCATCAACCTCCTACTCTCACAAGGTTGTCTACCCGAAAGATCCCCATGCTCCATCACTGAATCAGAAACTGCATGATAAGTTTGAGACCTGCTCCTATTTTGATATGCATCAGCAAGGGGTATACACTTGTAGTACAATGGGGAAGAAGAGGAAGATGAAGATGTGTCAGAATCAGACATATTCATCCAAGAGCTGTTCCAACCACCAAAAATGAAATCAGAAATGTCATCAGCACTTGTGGAATCCCGGGTACTATCAGTACTGTAAGAACCTTCATCAGAATTGCTGCTAGTAAATGAGGAGTTATCACTAGAATCTGCTTCTAAAATCCTCTGAAGCCGATGGAACTTCAAATGGGAAGATCCAACATTGGCCAAATTATCTGGACAAATTGAATCAGGATGCAATTGGACTACATTTGATCGCGTAGATGTGGATCTTGAATTCAACGTGTTCTTCCCAGTAATGCCTTTATTTTTTGCATCCGAAGACACCATATTGCTCCTTATCAATCTAGGAGCCCTTGGTGAGCACCTGCAGGAAAACAAATTAGTCAATCAACGTAAGAACAATGATGAAAGGTGTAATTCTCCCAGTCTAAAATCTGTCACCTTGCATAAAGAAGCATGTACGCGCCTTTTGTTAGGACTCTCTCAAGTTCCACAGGGGTTACCTATCAACCATCGGAAACACAATAATAAGCTTAGAAAGAAAGATATATGCAAGGGCAACCTCCAGGGAATCAGCCTAGTGGCCATATGAGGTAGAAGCAGCTCCCATCTACTAGGGTTCAAATCCTGGTATGTATGTAGAGTAAGGGAGTGTGCTAATATTTATTCTTCCAATGTACTAAAATGTATATGCAAGGACAAATACAGGGGGAAAAAAAAGGTGGAAGGGAAAGGAATTTATTAAAAAAAGGTGGAAGGGAAAGGAATTTATTTAACAAGTGTAGAACTGCAGATTCAGCAGCTAAAGGAAAGAGCTTGAGATTCATAAATCAATGGCACAACATGGGAAAAAGGTAAAAACCAAGCAATGCAAACAAATTTCAAAGTCCTAGAGAGCCTATCTTAATAAGTTCCTTACAGAACAGACTTCCTAGTTTCTATGAAGCTGAACAAATTACAGATGCAGCATAAGTTTATGACCAAGAATCTGAGATTCTTCAGAAGTATCAGAAAATCAGATTGAGAGAGAATCAAAGTCTGTCTTATTTCATTCAAATGAAGAGTATTTATACACGTGAAAGATGAACTAAATTGATAACTAACAGATAACGAACAAAAGCATATATAATTCTAACAAGAAGCACAAAAAACTAGACATACCTTTCCTAAGATCATAAAAGAATTAACAAAGATCCTTTTAGCAAGCATAATTTATGCAAGAATATTTTGCAAAGGAAGGATGACAATCTTTGACAGTATTGTTGAAATTTTATATGGAAATGATGCATGGAAATATCTTGAAGTAGTTCTACTATCTAGGTAAAGAAACAACCATACTTTTGGTCCGTTAACTTCAATAATTTTTCCTATTTCAGTCCTCCAGCTCTCTTAGGACTTCCGCTGACATTCTCAACAGAAATCTTACGTGTTAACCAAACTGGACATACACGTCCCCCATGTCCGGCTTGGATTTTGTTGATGCCACAGGGGATTTCTGTTAAGGACATTATGAGAAGTCCTAATATAGAGCAATTACAGAAGTTTTAGGACTGAATTAGAAAGTTTAATAGTCGAAGTACTCAAATAGAAAAACCATTAAGCTGAAGGATTAAAAATATGTTTATCCCATCCAGGTAAAAGATGTCCAGACAATATTCAATGAAGTTGAAGGTCCACATTTTTCCGAATCACATAAAATGAAAACCGAATATTTGCGTCAAGGATGATTGTCTGCAAAAGGAACATACCGTGCTGTCATCAATTTTGAACCACTTGTTCTGGATATTTTTAACATAACACACATAGTGGCCAGAAAATGCAGCATTCATTACATCCAAGTGAACAATCACTCCATAAAGCCTGTAAATTGGGGTTTTGTCACTTGTCCCACTCATATATGGTGCTAGGTCAAGGATCTCCGGGAACCAAATTGGCTTATTGAGCTTTCCAAATTTACCAGACTGTAAAACCAAGTATTAAAAGTAGATAAGAATCTTTTGATACACAATGGAAGACATCATTATTGATTAAACTACCTGAAATCGCTTCAATGCAACCGTAAGGATATTGGGAGCTTCCAGAATTGTCAACTTCTTCTTGGCCTTCTCATAAGATTTGCATCTGAATTAAACCAAAACAAGCAAAAATCAATGGCTGTGAAATAAAAAAAAGATTCAGATGCCTGGAAACCAGATGAGCAGGTTGCAATTAATACAGCTATGTAGAATTTTAATTCCAATTCACACCTAATGACAGCCCAACTTCCCTACCCAAACCTCACTTCCCTTCTCTTTCCCAAAGAACCAACATCAAGGTTCTGCAATGATGTTTGCAAATATAATAGCTCAGATTTTCCAGAAACACAAAGCAATAATAAAAAGTAACACTTTCAAAAGATTACATAGAAAGTAATATGACCCACCTGCCACATTTGTATTTGTTGTCACCATCCAGTATCTCGGTGCTCGTGAATCGTTTGAGAGCATCTTCAAGCTTCCCTATCTCTCCTTCTATTTCAACAGCAAGATCCATCATTCTTTCTTGCCTCTCTGATTTGAAGTGGCACTTCAAGCATTTAATCTGTCAACATTGTAGGTTTCAATTGTATAACCTAACAAATACAAAAGTAATAGTTGCAAGTTCTCAATGGCAACTTTCCACTAGACAATAGTGTTTACCTTAGAGCGAAGGTATCCTCCAAATGTAAGGCCAATGAGAGTAGTTTCTTCTTCAGAGGATCCGGAGGCATTCACCCCAGCTTCCTTAAGACAAACTGATTGCATTGCATCAATAGCATACCTGTTAATGCATTCAACTAATTATTCACAAATATTTTAAAATTCAAAATATATAACATGGAAAAATATTTCAGACATTAAATAGCACAAAAACCGTCCACACCTTAGAAATTCATGTGCATCCTCCTCTTTTCCATTACCAAGCCGACTTCCTATATTTGGCAGTTGGGATAATATCCCAATTGGAGAAAGTGGTGATTTCCCTTCCTTAGCCTTAAAAATCAACCTCTCAAACTCACAAGTGAAGCACCATTCCTTTTGTTCACCTAATTTAGAGCACAAAAATGAACTTATACTGCAGAAAAGTCGTCATATTATTTGAAAGTGAATCTTTTGAGTTTCAGCAGGGTGAAACATACAAGCTTTAGAATGGAATCCTTGAACCAAAAAAGCAGTCAAAGGCGGGGTGAATGCCAGGCATTGCAGGACAGCATTAGCATAGCAGCTGCAGGATATTGAACCAAAAAAAGTTATAAACAAAGTCCTTGGGACTTGAGCTACGTGAATGTTCAGTCAATTGCTAAAGCAGTCCAGAGAACAATGATGTCTATGCAAAGAAATTGTGCATAGGATAAGTACATAGTTGTTTATGCATGTTCGTGCAACAGTTTTGATTTAAAGTAAGTTACCATTTATTGTGTGCCTGCAACCCTGATGGCATATCGAATAATTGGATCTAATGACAAAACTAATGATTACACTAAAATTAAGGGAACACTAAAATTAAGGGAACTACAAATCCTAGTATAAATAAAGGCAGTGCCTCATATTGTTCAGATCTGTCAGGCTTAAATCAAACTCAGAATGAAAAGTTAGTTATACCTGTTTCCACAATTGATAAGCCCAAAGGGTCGAACTTCTACTTTGTTTGAGGTATACAACTTTACGAAAAGATTGTAAGGAAAAAGACCCTGAAAAGCCCAGGCAAACTCATAATAAATTTAGTTGAATCTAGGGTAAGTTATAGAAGAAAAAAGAAACAATGACAAAACCTTATCACTGTATCTTCCACATTTAGGTCCCCTGAATTGATCCACAACTTTCTGCATTGAAGATTTCAGACCATATATTGAACTTGTTGAGAAACTTGCAGTATGGGTCACATTAGAAGGACAAACATCAGCATCACAAACTTTACTAACTGAACGTCCACTTGTATTGACAATCAAATTGTGTTGAGAACCACCAGATGACAATTTTGACTCAGAAAGATGAGAAGTATCCACAGGATCAGTAACAGTAAGATTTGAATTGTCAAAGTTTGCAGATGAAAATCTTTTGACTTTTGAAGCATCTGCAACTGATAAACCTTCGGATCTAGAGCGCAAGTGTGAAAAGTATGATGACCCGGATTGAAGCTCAGTGAATTTCGGTGCATCTGAATCTCTACCAGCTCTGTTATCTATTATGTTAGAGTTATCAGAACTAACAGATGAAGACTTCCTGGCAGTTATCTCATCATTGCCAATTTTCAATGATGAAGATGCTTTATCAATAGGCTTACTGTCAGCAGCCTCATGTGAATCATTGGATACACCCTTTGCGACGGACCTTTCCGTTGTCAACATATGATCATTACTTCCAGATAAATTGAACTTAAACTGGAGGGGTGATTCAGAATCAGATAACTTGGTAGCTCCATTGTTACTGGACAGATCAGAATCATCTCGGGCATCACTGCTGGATGCAACAGAGTCAAGAGTTCTCCCCCAGAAGTCAGAAGACTTATGTGGCTCTATAAAACTTCTGACCACAGGAATGGTACTCGTACATGGAGAAGCAGAAGTAGAAGTCGAAGATAGATTATCCTCATGTTTATCGTTAGATTTACTTTGATTTAGCTTGCTCAATTCACCAAAACTATCCAAAGAATCAACCAAATCGGTAAATTTTGGAGATGATGGCTTAGTTTGATCCCCCTTGTCCAAATTGAATCCTTGAATATCAGTAGCAATGTGAGCAGATATATGTACTTCAGATTCCTCAGATTCATTAGAACTGATGCTCTCGCCAACTGAACTATCATCAGATGATTCACAAACAGGAGGTGAAGAAGAGAATCCAGAAAAAGAGGTGCCTGAGGATTCAGATGAAGAGCATGCTCCATCTGTATCAGCAACTGAATCAACTTTAACATGGTCTTCACCATCATGATTCTTCAGATTGAAACCTGATAATGATGGTTCTGAATGAAGTGGTACAGTATTTTCAGTCTCATATATATCGTCATAAAGAACATGTTGCTCTTGTTTTGCCATATTGCATCCGGCATTGCTGCCATTGTCACTATCACTGCATGAGACATCAGGAGGACGGCATTCTTCTTTATGACCTTGTCTCCAGTGGATTATTTGACACTTACCAGAGCTGGCACAGATAAAATGTCAATGTAGAAAACAAAGGAAGTAAAGATTAAATCATTCATTAAAAAAAACCATCAGTTTTATTAATGTTAATGCATATACATTTATGAAGTAACATGAAATTAGAGAGCTGTACCAAAGAAAATTTCTTCAGAATAGAAAAACCATCAACTTGTTCTGTTGCATAGTCATGTAAGATGACACAAAGGTATACTACATGCATAAGCAGGACATAATTATCTGCAACACCTGGTTCATCGAATACAGTACCTCAAACAAAATACTTACAGTAATAAACAATGGGGAGACCTTTGATTTCCCATGTGAACCAACTACGTATGTTTTATTATCCATACCCGGTAATGCTCAATGTATAAGGATATGACTAAAACAACCTGACCGTGTCTTAAATCCTTTGATTTCTAATCACCGGACCGGATTTCAGTCATAGGGTGCCACATTTTACTTTCGTCCACTGTCTGACTCAATTAATCTGAAGTAGCAAATCACATTCTTCTAAAACTACTGTTTAAAATTTTTAAAAACTCTTTTACAACAAATTCTGCAATTACCACCAATTAAATTAACAAATAAATTCCACATCCACTAACCAAATTCAGTTAAAACCCAATAAAAAATCTAAAAGAATAGGAAGGGAAAAAATCATCTAAAGATAACATACCAATATTTAACGGATTTACATCGGGCGCAACGGGTAGTTGTCGGGCAATAACAAACAGCGCATTGATAATTATTCCTCGAAACTGGCCCGGTGGTGGTGGTGGTCGTAGCGGTGGTGTACGAAAATGTGGCCTCTAGCTCCGCCCTAGCAGCCTCCTCCGACGCCAAAACCAGTAACCGTTTGATCTCTTCCTTTCTGGCAACGGCTAGCTGCCACTTGCGGCGGAGCACAAAAAAGAGGACCGGGAAAGCAGCGCAAAATACAAGGACCAGGCTCGAAAACCCTAGATCCGCGCTCACATGCATTTATACCTCCGTACCTAACACGACATCCAACGAATTTTACAAGGCCCAAGCTCAGACTCCCTCCGCCGCACATAGGTGAGGCGGCTCCGACGGTGGCAAGGACTATTGCACGGATTGCAAGCGCAGGGTCGCAGGCATGGAATAGTCGGGAAATGGAGGGTGGAGATTGAAAGAGAAGAAGAAATGTAGCTTAACTGTAGAGGCAAATGATCGGCGGACGAGGATGAAACAATGAAATGTTTGCGGAGGTTGGATATTGTATTCGGACAACAGATCGCGATTTTAGGGGTTTGGGATTTGGAGAGATGACTTGAGCCGGAGAAAGAGAAAAAGGCATAGACAATTAATAAAAAATAAATGGGTACGAACTCCACAGCTAGTAAGGGAGTCTTTTGGTTTAAGTGAGGTCGCGAGTTTAAACCGTTTTTATTATACAACTGTTTAAAACTTGAGGTTAGAACTTTGTCTCTTACAAAAGACCTACATAATTTGAGCAGGAATTAATATAAATGTGAATGATTTAAAAGTTCCAACCCTTCTAAAACACCTCAAATGCGGTATATTCTTTGTATTTGGAAAAAGAAAATTGACACAGCTCAAGCAAGCAAGGAAGGGAATTTTGTACGATTACCAAGAAGAGAAGGGTCGGCCATCAAACCAAATTATTCCCTCGGTCCGACCGGTTCGGTTGAATGAAAAAGATTCCTGGCTGGACGGTCTGCTTTCGGAGGAGTGTTTATATTTGTTGTTCTGTCATCTGTGTGAGAGAGAGAGAGCAGTTGATTGCATAACTATTGCCAGTAGTACTAATAACGCCAATCATATTCGCCATGGGATGGGACCATCTCAGTTTTTTTTTTAATAAAATTAACATTAACGTAAAAAACAGACAAAAGGAGAAAAAGTAAAAAAAATGAACCCAAGCTAACAGACTTATTCCATACATTCGGAATCTAATAACCTTTTTCCCTCAACAATAACAGAAGCCGAACAATCTAAATTTAAAATGGAGACTAAACAAGAAGGACGATCAGTCCAATAATGTGGGTTTGCATGTAATAAAGCTACCCTAACTAAAGCATGAGCCACCTTATTGGCAATCCAATGCGTCCATTGAAAGGACAAATGAAGGAAATGTCGCTTGAATAATAAACAATCAAGAGTCAAAATTTCAATCTCAGACCGATTTAGTAAAGGAGCTAATATTGATTAGACAGCTGTCAAACTATCTTATATGTTTTGATTTTTCTTTTTATACGTAAATTTGGGTTCCCAAAGAAATATTACCTTTTCTTCTTCTCGTGCATCAATACTTACATTTGTGTTTATTGGTTTTAGCTGCAAAATTTACGAATTGCTCACAGTGATGTCTGTTGGTTTGGGAAAGGTACGATTAAAATCTTCCCAAGTATGGAATCTGCATTATTATGCCCCAATCCCGAGCCCATAACAAAATATTTAAAGCATCATCATCTAGTTTAGGCTTCCAATATCTTAATCTGATATAACTCAATAAAATATTTTTAGAAAAGTATGATCATTTCACTATTTAAACACCTTACTTTACAAAACCATCAAAACTCGTCTAAATCATATGCTTGATAATACATATCAATTGGACAAAAATCATATTAAAATACATTTAGATCTACATCCCTTCTATTCTGCATCTCATAAATATTCATAATTATGTCTATATGGTACAACTAATTTCTCCTTAATTCATAATTTTGTATGTCACATCTGTATGTGGGTTTACCGGAAACAGTCTCTTTACTATGTAGGGGTAAGGCTGTGTACTATCAGACCTCCCCAGACTTCGCCTCAATGTAAGATTTCAGACTGAGTGCGATGATGATGATGATGATGACGACACATAGAAGAAACTTATGATGTAATCAAAAAATTCATATAATAATAATAATAATAATAATAATAACAAATGCATCATATAAATAGGGCTAACTAAACCATACAGTTTCCTGTATATGCCCATAATAGTCATTCACTAAGTCTTGCAAACATCATATCTAGGCACTCTCAAACCTGGCCTTGAATAATATATCTCAAGCAATGAAATGCAATATGTCTCATTCTAGTGCTTGCCAATATGCCTTAGCCAACCATCACACCAAGCACAATCATGCTCCTTAATGGCCTCGTAAGACATCCAAACAAGTATAAAATAAATAATGTATTACACAATTCAATGAGGAATACATAAGCACTTACACCATGATATACAACTACACACATCTAAATCATCAATGGTATATCCTAGACACCTAAAATACTCTTCACTTGCATATCAGCAATTATGCATCAATAATAACACAATCTTACTCTCAATAAGCATGCCCAATCCCCTAAGTCCGTTCATTCACAAAACCTTAAAGCTACTATATCCTTATATGGGGTTTCTACATTTCTAACCTATGTTAATTCAATCTAGTTATGCAAATACTTCTTTAACACTTAATAAAGTACTTAATATGCATAAATAACATAATAATTTACCTAAAATGTCCTATTTGAAAGTACCTTTCATAAGAAAGATACTTTCAAACTCTCTTTTTGAAGTGAATAATTGCCTACAACCTTTTCAAAATATGTAAAAGTCAACATCCCCTACATTATTGTATTCTCCTTTAAAATAACCCCTCTTGTATCCTTTCCTATCCTTTTTTGCATTTTTGCAAGCTTTATCTTTGAAAATCATTAAAGAATTGATGATTGTTTTCAAAAGTTGAAAATTATATGGTTCAACTAGCTTATCAATTTGTTGGCTAGTCATACACTAATTTAAAAAAGTTATGCCACCAATGATTAGCTGATGGTAGAACTCTAGCTAGTCGATATTAGCTTTAGATATTTTTAAATATTTGTAAATAATTCTATTATCTTTCTATAGCTTTTTGAATCATCTCAATTTAATATTCCTACAAAAAGTTTAGAAAAAAAATACCAACAATATTTGGCGGTGACAACAAAATGAGCTCGTAAAATTCTTTCACTTAATTCTCCTATTTGAGTTTAACATCAGTCTTGATGTCTTAATGTGAAATATATATATATATATATATATATATATGAGCTCGTAAAATTCTTTCACTTAATTCTCTTATTTGAGTTTAACATCAGTCTTGATGTCTTAATGTGAAATATATATATATATATTCCTTTTAACTTTTTATAACTTTTTTAATTACCTCAATCCAATGTTTCTATCAAAAGTTTACTTAAAATACCAAATAGTATTTAATTTTGATAACGTATTAGACTAATATGTCTAGTTATTATACTCTTCTATATGTGGTTAATTTAGTCACATCTTAACCACCCTTATATTGCATAAACTTAATAATATAATTAACCATAAAATGCATCACTTTAACAATAAAGTCATAATTAAATCATAATAAAAATCAATAAGTGTTGCCCAAAACTCGACTTACCTAGAATATCAAATAGTTGAGGGTGCTTACTTCTTATCTCGTCCTCTACTCCTAGGTGGAGTCTTTACTCTTTCCTCACACCACTTTGACATAGGGTATAACTGTACTCCCCATCACTTTCTTCTTATAGTCCATAACTTACATCGATGGCTCCACTTAACTCAAGTCATCTCCTAGCTCCAACTTAAAGTGATTTACAATATAAGATAGGTCATATGCATATCTCCTAAGCATGGAAATATGAAACATGTCATGAATATTGGTTAATGTTAGTGGTAATGAGAAATGGTATGTCATTAGATTTATTATCTCTAAGATCTCAAAAGGGCTTACAAACTTAGGAATTCACCTCCATTTGAAATCAAACCTCCAAATCCCTCTTGTAATTTACATCTTTAAGAACGCGTGATCATTCACCTGAAATTTCAGGGGACACCTCTTTTGATCTATATAGCTCTTTTATCCACCATGGGCAACATCAAGCCTGCTCTGTATTAACTTAACCTTCTCCGTCGTCTCATAAGCTATCTAATATCTCAAAAGTCTTCTACCACCTATATCATTCCAACAAAAAGGGGATGCAATTCCTCCCATACAAAGCCTTAAAAGTGTCATTTGAATGCTGACTTGAAAACTATTATTACATACAAGCTCCACTATTAATAATTTTTCATCCCATTCCCCCTCAACTTAATATATCCTCCAGGATTCATATCATCCTTTCTCACTACCCATCTATAGCTGAAAAATTGTACTAAAATTTATATTAATCCCTCAAGATTGGTACTAACTCCCCTAAAAAATTGGGTACAAATAGATGTAATGGAAACAAAAAAACTCCATAAAATCTCAGGATCTCTCATATGTATAATCTAGCCAACATATCTAATGATTAACTCGTCCCAATAAGTAACAAAGAGATAACTTGATCAATATGTCTAATATTAAGGATAATTACTAAAGACCTCTCACTTTCCTCGAAAATGTTTTAAAAAAATCCATATTAATGTGCTCTAACTTTCATTCAAGAATGGGTAAAGTTTGTAACCCTCATGTTGATCTCAATGCTTTGTTTTGACCTATTGATAAGTTATACACTATATTACAAATCTGGTTATCTCCTTCTTCTTGTAGTTCCATCATAAATTTCTCTTTAGATTCTTATATATCTTGATCCTAAAAGTATGGGTCCCTTCTATAACCTCCCCTTTAATTTTATATCATATGGAACTCACAACTTGAACTTAAACCTCAACATTATCATTAACTTGAGAATATGATGTTATCCTTATGTCTTCTATTGTTTGAATTCTCTTAATTTGTTAATCACTTTAACAAGCCTCTTTGATCTTAGAAATTAAAGTTGAATGTAACCTCAAACTGCTTAATCATGCTCCCATCCCTTGAGTCACTACTCACCATCTATAATGCTACATCAACTCTTTATGTTACTCCCATTGCAAGATAATCAACATGGTAAGATTATTATGATCCCCTTAACTCAAATCATTTGCCACTATATTGGTTTTACTTGAATGATAGTACATTATATCATAATATTTTAGCTACTTCATCCATCTCCCTTGCCTTATATTAAGCTTTTTCTCTATGAACAAGTGTTTCAAACTTTTATTATATGTATATGCCTAATATCTTCCACTATACAAATAATGACTCCATGTCTTTAAGGAAAAAGCTATTCTTGCAAGCTCTAAATTATTTGTAATGATAAGTTATATATACTTAGTTTTCTAAAAACATAAGCCAACATATTTTCATTTTGTACCAAAGCATATATTAGCACATATGAGTTGTTATCAAAATCTTCTTTAACTATTGAAAGCTACCTTTGCAATTTACCATCGATTAAAATTTTATCCCCTTCTAAGTTAATTAGGTCAAAGGTCCACCTAGCTTGGAGAATCCTATCATAAATGCAACATCCCACTACCATAAAGCAAATACTATCACACTTGCACAAATTCATAATTGTTCTTTTATGAAAATCAAAGTATAACATGTATGCACAATGCATGATCAAT
>JAOSBP010000006.1:6544106-6555384 GCA_027563825.1 Erythroxylum mucronatum
TTCTTTTATGAAAATCAAAGTATAACATGTATGCACAATGCATGATCAATGACAATTCCGGGGTACTCTATTACGATTTCAAATGGGTAACCAAACATTTAGACTCACCATTACTAATGAATAAAGAAACTTGTTATCTAATTTTAAATAATAATAAACTTGCTAGATGATTTATCAAAATTTGGGACAACAATCATCTTTTACTTTTAGAGTTTATCACTATTTGATAAACATGTGCTTACTTGAAAATTGTTGCTTTATCAATTATAACATGTAATATCATTAAATTTTAGAATTGCATCTAGAATTGTTTGTCTTTAAAGACTAATTATGATTTGAATATTCTTTCATCATCATCATCATCATCTTGATTGTTAAATATTTATCAAAGTATAAATATATATGTAAATGTCCATGAATAACTTATATAGTCATATATGTTGATTGTTTCAGATGGATGATCATATTCCTTCGGTGGAGAGTTCTAATCTAGTACTAGAGTGTATACTATGAGAGACTTCTAACCCAGTACCAAGTGAAGAAATAAGTCATGTTAAAAGATCAGGTTCATTAAGAAGTGAAGCGTGGAATCACTTTAACAAAATTAGATCAATGGAAAGAATAAGTCGAATATAAATATTATCATAAGATGTTAGCCGGAACTTCAAAAGGTGGAAACTATCACTTGAAGAGAAATAAGGTAAAAAAGGAAATTTGATTATTTTTGTTTTGGTTTAACTAATAGAAAGAAGCTCATATTAGGAGGTCAAACATTTTTGACCCCTAACCTAATGAGAGGGAAGAATGAAATGATTACTACAACTTATAACAGTACATATTAAAGTTTTTACTATTGGTGATGAACATCCACTCTCTATAATCGATAGCTAAACATTTAGGATGTTGCTCATCTTACTCTAACTGACCTTTGAGATCCGAACTCAAAGTACCTTGAAGAAAGAAATTTTTAAGATATAAGAGAATAACAAGAATGAAGTATTAAAAATATTATCAAGTATTGAAGTACAGGTTGCTATCACATCGAATATATGGACAATTGACAATCAAAAGAAGGGTTATATAATGGTGAAGGCACACTACATTAACAATGACTAGACTCTAGATAGTAGATTATTAAAATACATTGTATTCTTTAATATTGTTATCAATTATGTTTTGATTATATTATGATTTATATTTGTTTATATTGGTAAAAGGTAAGTTTATTTATATGTCGGCATCATATATAGTGAAAGATTGACAATCGTTTTTGTCAAATATTTAGTGGATTTGAATATCGATAGTAAGTTGTCTACCCTAACACTTGACAATTGTAGCATGAATAATGCAATGATCAAATAGTTGAAGAATAATTTACAGGTTGGGAATTTATTGGTTGGTGGGAGATTGTTCCATTTTTTTTAACGTATATTTTGAGTTTGATTGTTAAAGACTAGTAGGAGGTGATAAAGGAAGAGGTAAAGTTGATTCGGGATATTGCAGTGCGAGTGTAACATCTAAAAGAGTTTTAAAAATTAAGAAATTGTACAACAACTACGCATTTCGAGCTCGAAGAGATTGATATTAGATTTTCATACTAGTTGGTCAAAATGCTGGAGTCAGCAACACAATATGTTCAAGTGCTCACTAGGTTAAAACAAAGAGATTTTCAATATATTTTCCTACTTACAAAAAAGTAATAAGAGTTGGCTAAAGCACTTTGTGTGAAGTTTGAGATATTTTATACTACCAGAGCAGATAAAAAAGAAGCTCAATTCTTACTGGTGTATGGTGGGATATATTGTGACAGTCATTTATATGTTGGAATATAAAATAAAGGGGGTTAATTTTTATTATTACATGTTGTATGATGATCAAGGTCAAGAACATGTTGATATCATTAAATAATTCTAGAATGATTTGTCTAATGATTATCAACTAAGATTGGACAAAAATAGGGACAACAATAGTTGAAGCTTCAAGTTTAGGTTTAGGTTTAGGTTAAACTTTTTTTAAGAATAGTATGCAACCCTCATTTGCAAAATTAATGAAAGAAAAAAAGGTTAGTACTTCTTATAGTATGATGGAGACGGACAAATATTTAATGACAGATTGTATGACCAAAGTTAAAGGTGTGGAGTTCAGTGTATTGTTATAATGAAAGAACCATGGAACTGATTTTTCGATCATACAAGCAATTACACAAGATCTCTTAGCAATTACAGCTTCTACTGTCACTTCAAAGTTTGTTTTCAATGTTGGAAGTCAAATAATTAGTCTTCATTATGCTCGACTTTATCATAGGATCGTGCAAGCCCTTATATATGCCCAAAGTTAGTTAGATGATGAAGATATTAAGGGTAAACTCTATTATTTATGATATATAAATATATCTTACATTCTTTATGATATTATCATATCTTATATTGTCTTTTTATATTAATACAAATACTAGTCATTCACTAATTTTTTTTTAAAAATATTTGATGATAAAGGTGTATTTAATTGTTGATTATCATGTGTTTTATATTCATTTAATATAATTATTGTATTATTAGGTATAATATACATTATAATGTTTCCACACATAGATAAAGTAGTGTAAAATGTTGACGATCCTAATTATAACGATTAGCTATCCCCTATCTTTGTTTCTTGATTTACTAATTTTCATGTGATTTCTTTCGTTTTTATAAATGAAGATATAATTATTTACTTGTGTGTTTTTATGTAGGTTCAAAACTGTTTTCTTTGCTGTTTCACTCAACTTTAATCTCTACTCTCTACTCTCCACTCTCCAGCTATAGTTGATAATTTCATTTATATTTTTTGTAAATTATAGTATTAAACAATTTGGATAATGTTAGCACGATAATACTCTTTGCATTGGAATAAAATGATTTTTATAATATTATGTTTTATTTGTTTCAAAAGTATACTCATAAGTTTATAGTATTCACTATATGTATGCTTAGATTGTATAACTAGTAACAAATATATTTAAATCCAAACTAGTATCAAAACCTAAAATATATATGTTGTTGATCTTCTATATGGATTAATATTTACTTTGTAGCTAAGAATATTTTTAGGAATTCAAAGATTCCATTAATTACCTGTTATATTCTAAATAGGTTCAATTGTGTTTATATACTATAAAATTTTATATACAATAATAACTTTACAATTAAGTTAAGGCTTATCACTAATTTAGATATCATATTGAGAAAATTATATTTAAGCATGATTAATATGAAGCAATTATGTTAATTAAATGAATGCGACATTTTCATATAACATCTTTTGATTAGTTTTCTTTTAAAATAGATTCAGTTTTAACTTATTCATTTCAAAATTTTATGTAAATTTAATATATACATTTTTTATAATTGATTTTTATTAAGTAATTGTGTTAATTAAACGAATATGACATTTCTTATATTACATCATTTGGTTCACTTTCTTTAAAAATAAAATTAATTTGAACATGTTCACTTCAAACTTTTATGTATATTTAATATATACATTTTAAAAACTCATTTTTATTAAACAATTGTGATAATTAAATGAATGTGACACTTCTCATATAACATCTTTTGATTCAATTTCATTAAAAATAATTTTAATTTGAACTTGTTCATTTCAAAATTTTATGTTCATTTAATATATACTTTTTTAAAATCATTTTTATTAAGCAATTGTGTTAATTAACTGAACGTGACATTTTCCATATAACATCTTTTGGTTCACTTTTATTTAAAAATAAATTTCGTTTAAATTTATTTATTTCAAAATTTAATATGCATTTAATATATATATATATATATATAACTATTTTAATTAAGCAATTGTGTTAATTAAATGATTGTAACATTTCTTATATAACATCTTTTGGTTCACTTTCCTTAAAAATAAATTTAATTTGAACCTGTACATTTCATAATTTTATGTACATTTAATATATACATTTTTCTAAAACCCATTTTATTAATTAAGCAATTGAATTAATTAAATGGATGTAATATCTCTCATATAACATCTTTTGGTTCAATTTCTTTAAAAATAAATTTAATTCGAAATTGTTCATTTAAAAAATTTACATATATTTAATATATGCATTTTTTAAAACCCATTTTTATTAGAACAATTTTCAAGTACAAAGTGGGGTACTATTCGTATTGTGTGCTAAATATGGCCTTCTAGGTTATTTAATCATGTGTTTTAATTGCCTTATGGTATATTATTTAACCATTTATACGTTTCAATTCTCAATTTTAGATAAAATTGTGGAAAACCCAATTTGGGAATTTTTTAACGTACTATATCTGTTATAGAATTAATTATAATTATGAATTGCATGGATTGATTGACTTCGAGCATCATGTAAAATTTCATAGTATTACAGTTAATTGTGAATTGCATGGATTGATTGACTTCGAGCATCACGTAAAATTTCATAGTATGACAGACATTGGATATAAACTTTTGTCAGTATTAGTTCATTGTGTGTTGGTGATGTGATTGAGATATATGAAATTTGGTGTTATTGAGACGTATACTTTAGCGTTATAATATATGAATCATGTGATGAACAGAACAGACAGTGAATTCACATGCGGTTTTCTGTTTTCTAGTGGGTGCATGTATATACTGCATGTTCTAATCAACAAATCTGAACAATCTGCTTTCGATGGAAGCTGTAGCTGTTAATATATGGTCATAACTATCATGTACGACTCTGTACGAAACATGATGCGTAATTTATTGTGTGTTTAGGTTTGGTTGGAATGGAAAGCAATAAGCGACAAAGCAACAGTGTCTTGATGGGAACAACCTGAGAGCAGAGTGAAAACATGTCTTTGTTTTGGGATAATTCTAACATATTTCTGTTGTTTATTCCTTTTAGAACTTATGCATACGAAAGTATGGAGTGAATGCAGACACCCTACTCTTTGAACTTCTTTGTTTACGTCGTCCGAGGAATAGCAGAGGGTCTATTTTGTTAGATGACGGAACTTTCATTTACACTGACTTGTCTTTTCTACTGATACTTGATGTCCATCTCTTATTGCAGAGGCAATATGTGCTACTTGGACCGACTAATACAGTACCTTAATCATTTTCTCAGTAGGTTTGGACCATAAATCCCTTTATGCACTTTTGGGATGCATCTTAATTTGTCTAGCTTGCTTCCTATATTTACTAGACACCTCAGCATCTCTCATGAGGGACCTGTTTGCCGCTAATGAGTGTAAACTCTCAACTGTAGCAAGCTGTATATATGAGGAGTGGCATGATTAGGATTGGTTATGAAGATAAAAACATGAAATAATTTCGTGTCCTTGATAATAATGCCTATAATTTGCATCCGTTGGGATGATACAATAACAGTTGCATTCTAAAAGATGACAAGAAAGAGAGAATCTTAAAATTGCCAGCTTTTAAGCTGCTGGAATACAGATAAGTATGTGACGCCATTCAATTGACTCTTCTGCGAAAGCCGCCAATTTAGCATTTGGTAATGTAGGATAAACATGAGATCCCGTGATTTTGGTAGGGACTATCAGTAACCATGATAATTTGAGCGACTTCATCATATGGTGTGTCTTATATGGTTTTGTCCCTTTCTCAATCCTTTCCCCTGGTCTCGTCTCTTCGATAATTGTGATGATTCCGTTGTCTATGTGAGGCATTTTTGGTCTGTATTCTTGAACTCGGATATCTCATTCTTAGCTTTTTTTTAACGTAGAAGTCAAAACATCTGCGTATATCCGGATGGAAAAGTAGTGTCTTCTTTACGTTGAGGACAAGATGATGTAGTCGTTACAAAGTTGTTCCTGTTAGAGACTTAGGTTTATCCGATGGGCCAGCTACTGGGTCAAGTTCTCCAGCCCCAAGCCCATCTGCAATCTCACTCACCAAATGCCTCTCTACACCTACAAGCCTACAAGCAGCAGATCATCTCACTCTCAACAAACGTCCGGATATAGCTGATAATAAAATTTTCATGTATATATTTTCTGTTGTAATCGAGTTATCTATAATCATTGTAAACTGTATATAAAGTCCTACTGTACACACAATACGGCTTACAGTCAATACTACAATACAAATTCTTCTTCTCTTATTCTTTACAGTTCCAAGTGCTAAGAACACGAGTTGTCACTCCAGTTTATAGCTGAAATCTGCTAGTGTTGAAGAATCTTAATCAAATTATAAGACTTAGAAAGAAGACAAAGGAAGGGTGTAAGGGAAGTTGGTGAAGCACCATGCATGTCCTCTCTCTTACCCTGGGAAGTACATAAAATTGTGTTAAAGACAGCAGTCTGCGAATTAGCAGGTAGTGAGTCAGCTAACATGTGATATCTGTAGCTAAATGACAACTTCAAACAGAAAATAAAAAGAAGAGAAGGGTTCCTTTCCAATACTGATTGTAAGTAAACTGTAATACCATAGAATTGGATGGAGATGGAGGCATGTTTGTATGTTATGCGAAAGTCTTTGCATTCCCGTGACTGAGACCGACAGCTTGTGGTGTGCATCTATCGTCATCCCATTACCATCTATAGACAAAAGCTTTCAATCATATTTTCACGAGCTGCCTGTTGGTCCCTTAATGTCAGTCCGTGACTTTATACTTCAGCTCATACTGATTATTAACAAGGTATGTAAAGCTATCTCTTCTTCAGGAATTACTGGAGATTTAATGAGAATGCTTCCATTCATTTACAATTTATTTCAAAGAGTAAAATGCTTTCTTTTGTCTCCCATTGACCATTACTTTATTTGGAGAAGTTGGGTTTTCTCTAATGTGCATTTGGGGGACCCCAGGTATAGCAACCAATGTTCATCACCAATCCCATCTCCCTACCAATGTTCATCACCAATCCCATCTCCCTTTCGATTGATTGACCATGCGTATAATCACAAGGCAATAATAGCCAGGGTGTTTGAGTCATTTCTCCCGCTCTTAGTTACACTATATATATGTGTATGTGGCCAACATCCTACTACTAGTAGTACTAGTAGTTCAATTTCAGTCTGCTTCAAATTAGGCAATGGACTTCGCTGCCATTGTTTTCCTCCTGTTTGCTCTCATAATCTCCAACACCAATGCTGTTGATCCTTGTGCTTCACAAGTGGACGGCCCAGATCTCTCAGTCATTCCAATCTACGGCAAATGCTCCCCTTTCGTGGCACCACCAAGGTCCAACTCATTGCTCAACACTGTACTAAACATGGCATCCAAAGACCTCGAGAGGCTTAAGTACTTGTCAGCCCTCATCAACCAAAAGACCACCTCCGTCCCGGTTGCTCCCGCCCACCAGCTGCTCAACATTAACAACTACGTGGTCCGGGTCAAATTCGGTACACCCGGTCAATTGTTGTTTATGGTCCTAGACACGAGTAATGATGTTGCATGGATCCCATGCTCCGGTTGTATTGGATGCTCCACCACCACCGCCTCATTCCAACCCAATACCTCTTCCTCTTTCGGGTCTTTGGATTGCTCCGTGCCCCAGTGTGCCCAAGTCCGCGGGTTCGCCTGCCCCACCACACCGTCTACGTGCCTCTTCAACCAAACCTACGGTGGAGATTCCTCTTTTTCGGCTAACCTAGTTCAAGATTCACTGAAATTAGCAAATGACATCATTCCAAATTTTGCATTCGGATGCATCAACTCCATCTCAGGAGGTTCAATCCCACCCCAGGGCCTATTGGGCTTGGGTCGGGGCCCCATGTCACTACTTTCTCAATCCCAGTCACTTTATTCGGGCGTATTCTCCTATTGCTTGCCCAGTTTCAGATCATTTTACTTTTCTGGCTCTCTCAAACTCGGCCCAGTGGGTCAACCCAAAACCATAAAGACCACTCCCCTCCTGCGAAACCCACATCGACCTTCACTCTACTACGTTAACCTGACGGGAGTGAGCGTCGGTAAAGTTCTCGTGCCCATTTCGCCGGAGCTTTTAGCTTTTGACCCCAATACCGGAGCTGGAACAATAATAGATTCCGGCACCGTGATAACCAGATTCGTTCAGCCCATTTACACAGCAATTAGAGACGAGTTCAGGAAACAAGTGACGGGCCCATTTTCAAGTCTGGGAGCTTTCGACACTTGCTTTGCTTCAACAAATGAAGAACGAACACCTACAATAACGTTTCACTTCTCAGGCTTGGACTTGGCGTTACCGACGGAGAACAGCTTGATACATAGTAGTTCGGGACCGTTGGCGTGCTTGGCTATGGCAGGTTCACCCAACAACGTGAACTCGGTGTTGAATGTTATAGCCAATTTGCAGCAGCAAAATCTCAGGATTTTGTTTGATGTGGCCAATTCTCGCCTTGGAATTGCCCGCGAGTTATGTAACTAAAAGTTCTTTTTTCTCTCTTTTTTGGTGTGTAGTTGAATTATTGTGTATGTAATAGAAAACACGACAAAGTCCTGAAGATGGATTTTCCATAACATGTAATGTGTATAATGTATTCGTTCTGGTGTTTGTTGTGTATTGAATTGACATGAAATTCCTCTTAAGAAAAAAACATCTATATAATTTATTAAAAAGAATAATTAAACTAAAGCTGATATTATATAAATATCCAAATTAAAATCATTCTTATTTTGATTAAATCTAATTTAATTTATCTCAAAATCAAAATCAAACTTAAACCAAAATCTAAATTCAAGTTCTACTTGAGTTTCATATATAAGGGTATTTCATCTCATCTACTCAAAATATTTTATATTTTAGTCTTCACCCTTTAATCTTGTTGTTTAAAAGCTCTCATGTATGATGTCTTGGATTATCTCTTGTCATTTTGGTAAGCTCATTACAACATCTAATAGGCAACTTTTTGAGTTTCAAACCAACATTTCCGTTCTCATGATGGCATCATTTTGGCATTGTGTCTTTCACCGCAGCATTATTTTGAAGAAAAATATCTAACACATATATACATAAATTATCTTTTAAATTATATGCATTATTAATCAAATCACTTACTTAAATTTGACTCTATTTTACTAGTTAAAAGATCTTTTTTAACAAACTTGTTTTTCTCTCGCAAAAATACCTCTTTTAATTATGTGTTCATTTCAAAAGATTAATATTATCCGTTTCAATTGATCATTATCTATTTTCGATAGATAACATTAGTAACTACACCTCATAGTGAAAGATGATAAAAATCACACCTTTTAAAGTTATTAAGAGTGTCCTTTTATTATTATCTCTCATTCACACATGATGAGCTTAGTTAATAAGATTTTTGCGTATTGTCATACTTGTCCAATAATTTGTGCGACTAGCATATATATGACGAGAGCTTATAGTCAAATATCTATTAGGAATATATGATGCCCTGATTAATGAATTGATCCTTGTGTATATTTTATATGCTATATCCTAGGTGATATCTCACATTTCATTCTCCTTTGATCTTTTTTTTAATCATGTCAAAATGTATTCAATTCTATTAATAATAGTCAGTACCACCTTTGAATATGTAATTTTCTTTTGCGAGTTAAAAAATGAACTTTTTCTATTCTCAGTCCTCTTTAGATGAATTTTATTTGTTTTCTTATAACTTTCCCATAAGGTCGCATTAATCATAATCTTCTAGTAACATTCTAAAATAGCAAACTTTAAACTTAATCCTAAATAATTAGATAAGAGCCATAAGGGTTCTAATATGAGATTTGCTTAACCTCTAAGGTCTCACGCAATATAAGTTGAGATCTTATGAGTTGCATTATCCCTTTTATGGTCATTTCTGCACACGTAATGAGCTAGGTATTAACTCCTATTAATTCAAAGTGTATGTCTTTTATAAATATAATACCATATAGATGGTTCATACATAATGTATAGATGTTTTACTTGTCTAACTGTTATCTTTTTGAACTCTCATGTGGCAACTTAGGACAGATACAATAACCATATGATTACTCCAAACCAATTTTCTTTTGACATAAAGTCGGTATTCAAGGTTTAATTTCCTTACTTTAACTTTTTATTATCCCCTTGATAATAAACTTACAACCTGCCTCATCTTTAGTCATCACAAATACCAAAGTTGATTGCCCTTGTGAGAAGGCCTGTCTTTTATCTATCTGACATACTATTTGATTCATATGAAAAATAAGTTATACAAAGTAAACATATTTCATAATCAAGCATTACAAGAAAATCGTCAAGTAGCGACGGAAAATTACCGACGGAATCCTTACCGTTTGAAATTAGCGACGGAACACACAATACCGTCACTATATTTGACTAATATAGCGACGGAACAAATGTCCCTTGCCAAATTTGGAGGAAAAAATTTTCGATAAAATTTAGCAACGGAAATATACCGATGTAACTATAACCGTCAATAAATTGCTATGGAATTACGTATCGGTCGGTAAACCTGTCGTAGAAAAGGAAATTTTTGGCGACGAAAATTTGTCCGTCGGTAATGTTAATGACAATGACATCGTTTTGGTGAAGTTTAGAACGTTGTTTAACTTCACTGAAATGACGTCATTTCGATCATTTGGTTTAATAAAAACGTCATCGTTTTGTTGAAGTTAAACAACGTTCTTAACTTCATTAAAACGACATCATTTTTGTTAAACCAAAATGACTTCATTTCGGTGAAGTTAGAACATTGTTTAGCATAATAAAAATGATGTCGTTTTGGTTTCCAAAACGACGTCGTTTCATTATAATGAAAGAAAGTTATTTACCTTGACCTAAACGACGTCGGTTTAGTTTAAAACTAAAACGACGTCGTTTCTGTCAAGTTAAGAACGTTGTTTTACTTGACCAGAACGACTTCATTTTGGTTTTAGATCAAAATTACATCGTTCCGTTCAAGTTAAGTAACATTCTCATTTTGGTTAAGTTAAAACGCAGTAGCCTTCCTTTCCCGCCTCTTCTCTCGCGCAGTGGGCTTCTCCTCCTTCCTTCCGATGCAGCTCAATCCTCTCCTCCGTCTTCCTCCTCTAATGTTAATTGCCGTCCTTCCTCCGACCACGTGGAGCATCTCCGGCCGGCGGTCCTTGTTATCTTCTCTGGCGGTGAGGTAAGGGCGTCATCTCCTCCGCCTCTTCCGAAGGTAAGCTGTGGGTTTTGATTAAAATTTTGTTTTTTTGGACTGAGTTAATTGCATTGGTGTTGTTTAATTGGGTTTGATGTTATTGTGTTAAGGTTTTACATGTAAATAATGGGAAAATGTAATTAATTTGTGTTTAGATAGGGTTGAAAATTTTGTGCACTCAACGTGTTCGATG
>JAOSBP010000006.1:6577720-6600460 GCA_027563825.1 Erythroxylum mucronatum
TAATTCCATCAATTTATAAATACCAATTTAACAAATCAATAAATATTAAGTCCAAAATATTTGTATTTTAAATGACTTAACAAAACCGAGAATTAGTACATAGATGTTTGCGTCCTAAATGGGTTCCACAAGATAACTAGACATATGAGCATATCCACACGAAAGAAGTAACCCCACTCCTTGTCATAAAACGAAGGTCACATTTTTCCTATATCTCATATACATATCGTCTGAGCGTAGTTGTTCATAGTGTTCATGCCTAGTTAGATGTCTCTGTTACGTATATTAGTCCAATACAAACGATACACATACTCGCTCCCAATTAGGCAACAGACAAAACCAGAACCGAAAGCCTCTATATATGAAGGAGAGAATCTACAAGCAAAGTCTTGAGGAATGAGAAAGATGGGAGCACATGCTTCTCACTGTGTCTACACAAGCTGCTCTTTGACAATGCTATCAGGTAACTTTTATGTTTGCATACACAATTAACGACTTAATTAAGCTTCAATACAATTAATCATTCATAATAAAGTATTGATGTTTCAAAATTAGTCTAATAACAATTAAAAAATAGGAGGTTGGTCCGAATAAAAATCCCTTGTAACATTCTAAACATAAAACCAAACAACAAATGGAGGACAATGTCCCGTCTCTCAACAATAGATAGAAGAATTTATTAGAAAAACAAATTTTGTCATAGTCACTAACTAGCTTAGATTAAGTGTTGGCTATTAAGGACAAAGGCAGTGACATAGACGACAAAATTAGGTTAAGGGTTGTCATTTCCTTCCATTCTGATAGCCTTAGATATTGTGAGATCGAGACACAATCATATCAAACTTGCACTGAAGTAAATAAAATTTTTTCATAAATTTTTTGAGAAAAAGATCATTTTAATTTTATAATATAGTTAACATAAACAATAAAATTACTCTTTCTTACACATGTTTAATTGTCCTTTCAACATTTGATTATTAAATAAGTTACTAAAAATTATGTGATTTGAAGCCCGAGAGAGATTTAAGGAATTACAAAGGAGCTGAGCCCACAATAGCCTACTGAGGGAGTTCCTTTTGCAAGCATTCTACAATGGTGTGAATCAAAGTACAAGGGGAACCATAGATACAACTGTGTCTTTGATGAGAAAACTATTGATGCAGCTTATGACCTTTTGGAAAAGTTAGCAAGCAATAGCTACATGTGGTCAAATGAAAGGAGTAGACAAGGGTCCAAGGAGTAAAAAGGGATGATTCCAATTGACTCGGTGATAGCCATGTAAGCACAGATTACCGTCCTCACTAAGCAATTGAGCAACATGCAAGGAGTTTCTTCATCCACAGTTAAGGCCATGCAATTACAATGTGAGTTATGTTGGCAGGACAACCATGGCACAACTGAATGCTTCTTACTGGGAGTCAGTGGTACAGAACAAGAAAATTACTTAGGTCAGCCACAAGGAGGTAACAATCCATACTTTAACACTTACAATCTTGGGTGGAAAAAACTACCTAAATTTTTTGTGGAATATTAACAATGCAGGTGGCTAAGTGAGAGCATAAAGACCTCCCGGATTTCAGCAATACTGACTTGGATCTTTAGAGAGCAAAATGGACAACTTAATGGATGTATTAGGTTCAAAATTCTCAAGCCAAGAGGAAGGTCAAAGAATACATGAAGAGAGACAGAAGAGAATGGAGGCAAAGTTTGAATAGATTATGAAGAACCACTCTTCATCCATCCATAACTTGGAGGTACAGGTAGGTTAACTTACTAATGCTTTATCTTCTAGGAATGCAGAAAGTTTCCCAAGCAATACCGAGGCCAATCCAAAGGAACAACTCAAGGCGGTCACACATAGGAATGACAAGCAATTGCAAGAGCCAAGTGTGTAAAAGGGTAGCCAATAAAAGGAGGAAGGTAAAGGCAAAGAGGTAGAAGAGAAAGAAGAAGAGAAGCCATATGTGCCACCACCACCCTACAAGCCTAAGATTCATATCCGCAGAGGTTGAGACAACATCAAGTAGACAGTCAATTCTCCAAATTCTTGGAGAAGTTGAAAAAGCTTCAGATTAATTTGTCTTTGGTGGAGGCATTGGAGTGTATGCCTAAGTATGTAAAGTTTCTCAAGGACATATTGATTCATAAACACACTTGGGAGGACAATCAAACAATGACCTTGACGGAGAACTATAATTCGATCATCACAAACACAATGCCTTCAAAACTACAATATCCAAGGAGTTTTACTATTCTATGTGTTGTTGGTGATTTTGAATTTTCTAAATGCTTATATGATTTAGGCGCAAGTATTAACTTCATTCCTTTGTCTATTTTCAGGAAATTGGAGCTAGGAGACTTCAAGCCAACATCCATGCTTATCTAACTTGCGGATCAATCCATTAAGAGGCCATTTGGGGTAGTAGAAGATGTTTTGGTAAAAGTGGATAAATTTATAATTTCTGTTGATTTTATTGTGTTGGATTTTAGAGAAGCTAAGAATTGTCCATTGATTTTGGGTAGGCCCTTTATGAATACTGGTAGGCTATTAGTTGATGTGCACACAAAAAACTAGTTTTGAGAATTGGTGATGAGCAGGTTGAATTCAATACGACTAAATCTTTGAAGAAGTTAGTGGATGAGAGTGCATGTATGAAGATTGATGTTGTAGATGATTGTGTGAAGGAAGTAGAAGAGGAAGTTAAGGAAGTTGTTGAAGTGCATAAGGATGAGAGTGTGAGCGAAGAGGAATTGTGTAAGGAGGGTGAGCAACAAAAGTTAAAGAGAACAAATGCACCCCCACCACCTCCATTGTAAAGCCACCCACTGTAGAACTAAAACCCTTACCTTCCTACCTGAGATACATATTTCTAGGTAAGGATCATGCCCTACCCATCATCATTTCCAACCAATTGGATTTTAAGCAAGAAGAGAAAGTAATAAAGACCATTAAGAAGAGGATGAGAGCCATGGATGGCAAATTTCTGACATTAGGGCGATTAGCCCCAATGTGGTGATACATAGAATTAACCTTGAAGAAGGATGCAATACAGTGAGAGAGAGGCAAAGAAGGTTAAATCCAAACATGCAAGAGGTTGTGAAGAAGGAAGTGATGAAGCTTTTAGGTGCGATCTCTGTTTTGAAACCCAGACCGGACCGGCCAGTTCGACTGGTTCGACTAGTGACCGGTTGGCTATCCTATTCGGTGACCCCTAAAAACCAGTCTTAAATTGAACCAATGCAAACTAGTAAGAATTGGTCAATTAATCGATTAAACCGGGACTGGTCGAACCGGTTGGCCACTGGTTTAATGAATTTTTTATTTTTTATTTTACTTTTTTCTTTCTAAAACACTGATGTGTTTTTTGATTCTTTCAAAAGTAAAACCCACATTTTCTCTAGAAATCTAACAGAAGTATAGAAATTTATATTATTTGGTATATTTTTTATTTTTAATATTACTAATATTATATATAATTATTGCGTAATTATGACGTCACACTGATTCGACCGGTGGTCGAACCGATCGAACTGGTGACCAGTAAGGCCTCCGATTCGACGTCCAGTACGGGTTTCAAAACCTTAGGTGCGGGAATTAAGTACCCAATTTCAGATAGCGAGTAAGTGAGTCCAGTGCAATGTGTGCCTAAGAAGGGAGGCATAACAGTGATGGAGAAAGAAAAAGGTCAAAAGATTTCCACTAGGACCATCACAAGTTAGAGAGTGTGCATTGATTATAGGAAGCTCAATTTGGCCACCAAAAAAGACCATTACCTATTACCTTTTATGGACCAAATGATTGAGAGGATGGTTGGCCATACTTTTTATTGTTTTCTTAATGGATATTCAGGGTACAATCAAGTGTTCATATACATATACCCACAGGATCAAGAGAAGACTACTTTCACTTATCCTTACGGGACTTTTGCTTACAAGAGGATGCCTTTTGATCTATGCAATGCACCAGCCACATTCCAAAGGTGCATGATGGCCATCTTTACGGATATGAATGAAGACTTCATTGAGGTATTTATGGATGACTTCTCTATTTTTCGAGACTTTCTTGATCATTGTTTGTTTAATTTGGATAAAGTGTTATAAAGATGGGATGAGTCTCATTTAGTCTTGAATTGGGAGAAGTGTCATTTCATGGCCTAAGAGGGAGTTGTTTTGGGCCATAAGGTCTCATGCAAAGGGATTGAGGTAGATCAAGCTAAGGCTAAAGTGATTGAAAAGCTCCCACCTCTTACCAACATCAAGGGCATCCGAGCATTCCTTAGTCATGCAGGGTTCAACAAACGATTCATCAAGGAATTTTCTCTTATTGCTAGACCCTTGACTCACTTGTTAGTTAAAGATGTCTTTTGTGTTTAATGATGATTGTTTGGATGCTTTTAATAGGTTAAAGAAGGCACTTACAACACCGCCTATTTTGACATCATCGGATTGATTACTTCCCTTCGAGATAATGTGTGATGCAAACAACCATGCCATTAGTTATGTACTCGAACAACGGAATTAGAAGAGGCTACATGCAATTTACTATGGTAGCAAGACCTTGAAGGGAGCACAATTAAACTATAACACTACTGAGAAGGAGTTGCCTGCAGTGGTATTTACATGTGAAAATTTTCATTCTTATATTTTGGGCTCACAAGTTATTGTTTTTACAGATCACGCGGCGTTGCGTTATCTTTTTGCAAAGAAGGATGCCAAAGCTAGGCCCATCTAATGGGTGCTTCTGCTCTAAGAATTTAACATTGAGATTAAGGACAAGCAAGGAGCATAAATATTGTAGTAGACCACCTATCGAGACTTAAAGGGGTACAAAATAAAGAGGAAGAAGAAATTGCAGAGCGTTTTCTTAACGAAATCCTTTTCTTCCTTGGTCTGTAGATATTGCCAATTATCTCTTAGGTGGTATTCCTCCCCCTAATCTCTCACATCAACAACAAAAGATGTTCTTATTTCAGTGTTCTCGTTATATTTGGGATGAACCTATGTTATATAAAACATATGCTGATAGTTTGATTCGTAGGTATGTCCCTGAAGATGAAATGCCTGAAGTTTTAACTTGTTGTCATAGTTCAGTTTATGCAGGACACTATAGAGCAAACAAAACGGCTTCTCACATTTTGGAGTATGGATTCTACTAGCCAAACTTGTTTAAGGATGCTCGAGATGTTATATTGCATTATGATAGGTGCCAAAGAGTGGGCAATATTTTGAAGAGAGATGAGATGCCATTTTCAATCATCATGGAGGTGGAGATATTTGATGTGTGGGGCTTAAATTTCATAGGACCATTCCCATATTTCCTAGGTAACTCTTGTATATTGGTTGGAGTTAATTATGTATCTAGATGGGTCAAAGCAATAGCTACTCTAACAAATGATGGCAAGGTGGTGCAACGGTTCATCAAAAAGATCTTTACAAGATTTAGGGTGCCTAGGGCTATCATAAGTGATGGAAGGAGTCACTTTTGGAACAACCCTTTGAGGCTTTTCTGAGGAAATATAATGTTCATCATAGAGTGGCAACCCCTTACCACCGGCAAATAAGTGGCCATGTAAAGGTGGTGAATAGAGAGTTGAAGAAGATTTTGGAGAAGGTAATGAATACTTCAAGAAAAAAAAATTAGACTTTGAAGATGGATGGTACATTGTGGGCTTACAAGATGGCTTTCAAAATTCCCATAAGTACAACACCATATCGACTCGTGTATGGAAAGGCTTGCCATTTACCATTGGAGTTAGAGCATAATGCCTATTGGGTAATTAGAAAATTGAACATGGATTGGAAGCTAGCAGGCAAGAAAAGATTGTTACAACTTGATGAATTGGAGGAGTTAAGGTATGATGCATATGAAAATTCCAAGTTGTATAAGGAAAGGGCTAATAAATGGCATGATGCCCACATCAAAAAGAAAGAATTCAAGAGTGGGGACTTAGTGCTTTTGTTCAATTCACTACTTCGGTTATTTTCTGAAAACCTCAAGGCAAGATGGAGTGGCCTCTTCGAGGTTATTCAAGTATTTCCCCATGGAGCTTTGGAGTTGGAAAATGATAAGGTGAAACTTTTAATGTTAATGGGCATAGGTGCAAGCTATACTTTGGAGGGCCACACTCACAAAAAAGGGAAGTACTTTCTTTCCTTTCACTCACTCTTTCAGATTGCATATGGAATGGTTAACCTAATGACCTTAACTTAGCATGTTTGTCTTTCATTTGATTGTCTTTGTGTTAGTGTAGTTTTACTTTAATTTGATAGTGTTTAGTTTGGTTTTGATTAGGTTTTAACTTGTTTCTCCCTTCTATCTCTTGTTGTTAAGGTGCTCAATAATGTGTTTTATGGTTACTTGAAGGTTTGTTGTGCATTATAGCTTGTTGGAGGACCAAAGGACGAGAGGAAAAACATGCCACCTCCATCACCCCCACCACAATAAGCCCATCTTGCCTTTAATCTCTTATGTTATTCTTTTTGTGTTTTATGTTATGTTTTTCATTGTGTTTTTTGTTGGCTTTGGATGTTCTCCTTTTCACATTGAGGACAATGTGTTGTTCAAGTGAGGGGAGGTAGTCTTTGCACTTGTGTTTGCATTTTTACATGTCATTTAGGATGTATGTTAGGTTGTTAGTAATAGGTGTCTCATTTCCTTTACATTTGAATCTTTGTGATGAACATGTTGCCATGAGATTCTATCATGCTAGTTGGAATGAGGTTAAATGCATGCGCGAACTCAAATTAGGCTAGTAGAGAGTGAACCATGTGGAGTGATGAAAGTAGTTGGCTGTATAAGCTTACTCAGAACTTGAAACTTGAGCTTTGAGATAGTGTATAGAAGCATAATGGATTTTCATTTAAACCTATATGAGGAATTGAGCCTTTATGACTCCATTTTATAGTCATTTCATTTGCTTGTTTGTGGTATGCTTCCTTAGGTAATTACCTTTAGAATTTTCTTTGAATCGGTTTAAATCTACCGGATGCATGCTAGATAGAAATGATTAAGGTCCTTTTTGTTTTAACCTTTGACTTAAATGACCTACCCTTTTATTATCCCTTGCTAGCTCCGTTGAGCGTTTAACCTATTTTTTCTTGAAATCACCCCATTTTAAAACCCATATAAACCCATTAGCTTGCACAATCACAAATTAATAGAGTGCTAAGTGATACTTTAGTTTGGATTTTTTTGGCTACATTTTTTTTAACCTTTTTGAGATGCTTTAAGAACATTTGAGTACTTCTACTCTTAAAGCACATTGCATATAGTTGTTTTCTGGGTAAGAACATGTATTTGAGCTTAAATTATATATAAATGAGGTGTCGTAATGAGTTTGCTAGTGTTTTAGGGCATTCGGAGGAGAATCGGAGAAGACTCAGGCAATAACCCAGGGTCACGATTGTGGCAATCGTGATAGAAGATCGAGCATAGGGCCACAATCATGGGGAATCTGCCATAATCGAGACAAAGAGCAAACAAGCTAGCCACGATTGTGTCACTAAAGGCCACGATGGTGGTCTGCGTGCAGACAGACAGGGGGTCGCTTCTAGATTCAAGTTTTCGAGGGACATTTTGAACCTTGGAAAGACACTAGGGTTAACTTAATTGGAAAAGACTAGAAAAGCATTATGATGTAACCCTAGAAAGAGCTTTACAATCAGCCTCCATTTGAAAAACCTAAAAAGAGAGAGAGAGAGAAGAAGAAGAAGAATATGAAGAAGGAGGAAGAAGTATATCTCAACGTCGTTGCTCCCGGGATCAGGTGGTATCCCGACGCTGTTGTCTTCCCAATTTGTCCAACCTAAGTTCTATTTTCTCTTAATTTCCTTTTTCATTTAAATGTATAAAGTTGAGATGGATTGTATGGAAATGGATTTCAGGTTATTGATAATGTTCTAAACTCTCCTTCGGGATTTTACTTTGAGTTAATGTTGATTTAGTTATTTTTGTGTTTATTGGTTTGGGTGTTGTGATTGATTAATATATTTGCATGTTTCAGAAACAAACTGAGAGGGTGAGCCAGATAAAAATGATTAGATCAGATTAATGAGAGTTAAGCGATCTAATTGACCACTTAATCAATATAGTCGGTAATTTCATGGAAAAAGATCTCATGCAAGAACCAATTGTTTATTAGAGAGCATTAGAAATAATTAGAATTGTGGGTAATTTGTAAATTGAGATATTGCAAGTTCCATCATTCAATTAGGGTTTACAAATTAGGGTTTAATGGTTATAACTTAAAAGAGAGTAATCAACCTTACGACCGTCTAAAACCGACACCCCATAAACACGTAAATAGCTAGATTAGCATTAATGATAGGAAAAATCCCCTCTCTCAGAACTTGATTAACTCTCTTAATGGATTTCCATTGTGACCTATGTGACTGCTCAGTTTACATCTGTTTTGTTGAAATTTTCACTTTGCAATTCTTGAATCAATTTCTCGTATTTACTTTCCGTGTTCACTTGTGCAGTTTTTATTTCTTTTTATTATTTTCTTTTAGCCTTAGATGGCTTAGGATTAGGCTAGTACCCTCCTCGTGTTCACTTGTGCATAAAACAAGTGGTTTGTTTTTGCAATCAACACTATCCTATTCCCGAATCCCCAAAAATGCTATATGTTTATATTTACGCCATCACAATGTATTTATACTAAAAGACTAGGTTTTTGGGGTGGACAAGTGGCAAAGTCACAGGTATGACTTGGTGGCTCATGGTCGTGAATGTCTGAATGACCTAGTTGAGGCTCAATAAGTCATGGTTGTGACTTATTTCTCATGACCATGATAACTCCGTGAGCCTCTCTGCATGGCTGTGACATGGTGTGTCACAACTATGCAGAGTTATCATGGTCGTGAGAAATGAGTCACAACTATGACTTATTTGTCATTTTTCATGGCCGTGAGCAATAATTCATGGCCTTCATTATTCATCTTCTTTGGCATTTTCTTATCTTCTCTTGTAATAATCCTTCTCCTTCTTGTTCTTTGAAGACAATTGAGTGTGAATCTTAAGAAGATGGCTCAAAGAGTGTACTTTTAACTCACTTTAGCTATTATGCTTCTAAATTGTATCTAAAATCAAATATGAACTAAAGTGAATGTCTTAAGCATTTGAAAGCATTAATCACTAAATGTCAGAGATTAAATGTATCAATAATTAAGCACATATTAGCTTGGCCCATTTTCATCATTTTTTAGCTAAACACTCATCAAAAAGAGCCTCAATTTGCCCTAGAATGTGATAAAATCCTCTACTGAATGCCCAAAAGCTCCATCATGATATTCACTAGTCAATTATAGCTTATAACGTTGCAAGTATATTGGATCTAACTATTTATTAGGCACTTATGCAATTCTCTTCTAACTTAGGAGACTTTTGTAAGTCTCCAATAATGGCACTGGCATAGGTGACAGGGGATCTCTCATCCTTTACTCAATCTGGTTTCCTTATTTTTATTATCTTTGTCATGCCAAGTTTAATATGTAATTAGTATATAAGATTATTAGGGCTTAGGAACAAATTTTTACAAAGTTATTTTGTTGGGTGGTTATTTAGAGCTTGGGGAATTAATAGTTGTCAATATAGTGAGGGCATTGAATTGTTATGATATTGAGAATGATTGAGATAATCTTTAACATAAGCTACTTGGGGTGTAAAAGGCATAGGTAGTTAAGGCATACAAAGGTAGATAGATATAAGGAAACTGCATATAAGGTTTATTGTTGGGAATCTTTGATTCTAAGATTTGGGTTGGTATTACTAATTTGTTTCTTTTTTAATGGAAGTCATTTCTACGTGATGAGTTTCATATTTATTTTTCATCTTTTACAAAAACTTTCTAGCAAGCTCTTACACTTATACTTCTATCTTGCCTTTTCAAATGGCACCATGCAACATTTCATATTGTCTAACCAATTCATTGAGAGAGAGATTTGAGAAATGTCTTCCGATTTTTTATCTCATGATCTTAACCAATGTTTTAAAAACTGAACCGTTTCGATTGATTTAATAGTTAAAATTTTGAATCGACTAATTTTTTGTTTCGATTTTTAATTTTTTGATTTAATTTAGTTTAATAATTTTGTTGTTAAAAATCGATCAGTTAATTAATTAATTGGCTAGTTTTTGTAAACTAATCGATTTTTATAAACAAAAATAACTCTCTTTTTTTAATTAAACTTTAAATTTTTTATAACTAAAGACATTCTTTTTCAATAATTTATCAAATTCTTCAATTTTATTCAATATTTAACTTATTTATAGATATCTAATACCGGTTGAATCTTTTAAACCTTAAATCTTTTATCTTCCCGATTTATCTTCCTATTTGACTTTGAAAAATTTGTTCCTAATTCCACATCTCATTTCCTAAATGCCTTTGATTCTGCCACGTGTACAGTTTCAGATCCGTATCCAATTGTGAACTCTTGTTGTTAGAAGCACCAGACCCAAAGGACTATTATGGGCTTGGATATTGGATTTGTCCGCCAAGAATCAATCGCTAGGCCTTTAAATTTTTCATGACTTGTAATGGTAGTTGGAGTATGCTCAACCAACTACAAGACTGTTCGGTTTTTAGGTAGAACTACGAGGTTGTTGGGTCGCCACATTTTTCTACATGTGTTGATGTTAGAGTCATGAAATTGACATCCCTTCTATCCATATGAAAAATAAAAAAGATCAACTCAAAGGGTTTGGTCCACTCAGATCCTATGCCAAATATAAATTTTCCTCCCACTAAGCTATATTGGAATCTGTAAACCCCACTTATCGTATATAAAGATTCAAATCAAGCCCGTGAAGAACAAAATCCTCTTTGACAATCGTTTAGAACTTATACTTGATATGCCAAATACGTGAAATCTCCTTAAACAATCTATTATAAATTTTGGGGTTGTAATCAAGATATCAATCTTAGTGGATGCTGTGATGCTTAGACGATACCGCTCCTTCGTTTTGCAACTCATATGCATATGCTTTCATACGACTAATGCCAGATATTTAGATTCTTCTGCAAGTTTAGAAAATGGGTAGCCAATGCAGACAAGAACTGCGAAGACAAACTTGCTGAACTGTAGTTTGATGCTTCGTGACAGGTTGGTTGATATGGCACTTTCTTGATTGTTATTTTCCATCTTATCATCACTTGGAGTGCGTCCTATGCTCTGCATAGAGTTGACATCACTATAAGGTGATTATTAGGAACACTTGGGACAAATTTCCAAGTTGATTTATTGAATGTTGTATGTACCAGAGCTCATATGATAATTCTATAACTAAATAGGAATATCTAAGAATGGTTCAAGCGGATAATAGATTCTCTGTTCCGATTATGGTGTTTCTCTTATGTTTCATTAACTACATAAATATGTGAATGAGATTTAATAAAACAAGATTAAAACACTATAATCGGAATAGAGGATTTCATGTGTTCAAGTGGAGGAAGCTATAGAGGAGTTTAAGATTCAAATAGGAGCAAGTGTAACTCACTCTAGTCTTTAAAAAGGTAGTGGGTTAAAAATGAAAATATATTAAAATTTGTACATTTTTCATAATTTGTTAAATAATTTACCTAAAATACATAATTTGTAAATTATTTTATCCATAAATAATAATAAGACCGAATTTTAGAATATAAAATAAAATAATTAAATGATAGTTATATATAAGTTGCATCATTTTCATACTCATTAATTTATATAACAAATAAGGAGATATTTATTTAAAAAATTAAATACAGCTTAAAATAATATATATTAGTATGATAATTGACTCTATCAATATGTCCATTAATCTATCATTCAATTGGTTGATTATTCGTAAACTATTGTCTTTGACTTTCACATTAAAATTTTAGTTTAATTATTAAAAGTATAAAGATACTTTTTAATATCTTAATTTAATGTTGTCTTTTATTTTGGTCCTCCAGATTATTAAATCTTTTAATTTAGTTTTTAAACTTTGTTAATTACTTGTCATTAAAACTTTATTAATATCATTAACAGAAATTTTAATCAGCATTTAAGATAACATGTGATAGAATTTTATCATTATTTTGTAGACTAGCATAATAAACATAATTTTGTACAAACCCCGATTAATTTGATGTCAAGATAATTGGGCTTGTTAATTCTCTCTTTAATGTGTCATTGGGCTTGTGTTCATGGGCTTGCTATGATGGGTAGGCTTGGCTCATGTTTTGCAGTGCACAGGAGGCCCTACTGTTAGCCAACTTTTATATACAGTCGCCTCATTAAAAACTGTACGTGTGCTTTTGCTAATCAGGTTTGGAATAGCGGTAGTAAATCCTCTGCGTCTCGATCACATCGTTTCACGGAAAATTACAATGAATTTAATGTTTCTCCAATTTTCAGGTATTTATCCATCCAATTATTGAATATGGTATGTTGCAATTTTAGGGTTAAATTAAATGTGTTGATTAATTATGCAATTAATCTGTAATTTCGTGTTCAATTTTCTTTCAGCATGTACATCACTTTTAATTGTAGTTAAATTATATTGATAGCGTTTATAATTTTCTTTTGAGAATAATGTACAAAATTTTTATTAAAAATATTAATAAAGTTTTAACATAACATTATTTATAAATTATAACGATTAATAGTTGGAGCACTTAAATTAAAAAATAATGTCAAACTTTAAAACTAAAAATATCATGTTTGTCTATTACCTAGCCATTGATTAGACGTTACAGTAAGTACTTCTCTCACAAAAAAAAAGGACCTTTTTTTCAAATACAATGTACGCTAGCGTACAGGCATAACTTAATCAAGTACAGGTGAGTTTGCCAGCTAAAACCTTTCTTAATCACTAGCTGAAGTGTAGTGGGGACCAAAATACTGAAAAGACAAATAACACCAAACTAACGCTTGGATCAGATACCAATCGACGTTGGAAATTTTCCATTATTTCAAAATTTGTCATGTTCGCTCTTAGTATGATTAAGGGGTGGCATTAATTAGTGGAGACACTGAAGATACGGCGGATGTTCTGGTGGTTATCTGTGGCGGACCACGGCGTTGGAAGTGTTTGTTGCACATGACCTAGTCTTACAAGCCTAGTTGATGATCTTTAGTGTAATTTTTGTTTTACTGGTAGCCCCTAAAGTGTTGAGAGATTTTGATAAAATATTCAAGGGGGTGAATCTCAAGGACTGTTCTTAAGTTTTTAAGGGGTTAAAATAACCTGTAGTTTAGAGCTTTGGATTGGTCTAACTGACCAATGCCATTAGCATACATATTCTGGGAATATTAATATTTTAGAAATAATATGAATATAGTAATTCCTTAATCAGTGATCAATGCTTGTCTAGCGAAACAAAATGCTATTTAACAGTAACCCCAAACTAGAATAAGCCTCAACTTGGGCTATTTTGTATCGTGTATTGTCAATTGTCAGTTCTGAGATTAATGCCAAAAGAAGCACGCTTAGTCCCTATCAAGAAAATAATAACAACAAAGTTTAACGTAAAAACCAAAACCCAGGAAGGAACACTGCGCTGTTTAAGAAGATCCATTCTAATTCCAAAGCTGTGGGTGGTGTAAATAATGTATTTTGGTATGTGTGAGAGGGGGAGGAAAGCGATTTGAGTCAAACATTGGAGGGTCGGAGTGGTGGAGAGTTAAGCCACTGGTCATATTCCCTGAACACATGACACTAGTCTTGGGTTTCTAATCTTTTACAGTAAAAAATGAATGGGAAAAAATAAAAAAGAAAGGAACCAAATCCTCAGTTGGATTAGCTAAGCAAACAACAGTGGCAGTGTGGGGTGTGATGTGAAGGACACTCTGTAAAAGCTCGAATCTCAAACGCCTTAACAGAGACTTGACTTTTTAGACCAAGAAAACGGAGAAGCCCCTCTCTTGCTCGTGCTTCTTCCTCCATATTTTATTCCTGACTGCCTCTATACGAACCTGACATCAAAAAACCACCCATAAGGGCAAAGTTAAGTTTGTATAGAATGGTTGCTTGGTTTCTATTTTTTTAATGTGAAAAGAATTTTTGATAGTGAAAACTGCAAAAGTGGCAATTTGAGAACCAAAAGTTGAGAATTCAAAGCAAAGAAAAAGAGCATTTCAAAGATGGGATGAGGGCCAGAAAAGGGTTAGAAATTTGTGTCCCTAAAGTCTCTTTAGGAACTCCCTCAATTCATTCCCTTTTCATTTTTTTAACTACTCTTAAGCACATGATCGTGAATGCCGAAAACAAAGCATCCTAAGTTAAACCCCATATTCTTGTCTTGTTTTTACCGTTTTCTTGTTGATAATAATGTGTGTCGTTGGTCTGTAACAAATTCCTACGTAGGGATCGTCACTTGTACCATTAAGCAGTGTCGCTTGTCACCCACTTGTTTCATCTTCCCTCTGCCACCGCATTAAACCATCTCGTTTCAGGTCATTTATAGACACTCTTGCTCTTGTACTGATCTTGGCAACTCCATTTCTCTTGAATTCCAACAAGAAATACCTGTATCATTAAGAACCTGATATTGACTCCAATGTGTTGGCGATGTAACGGATCAACGACTTGGTAGACAAAGACCGTAAAGACCGCCTTACCTAGTCGAGGGGCATCTAATGAGCTCAATTTAGACCGAATGGTTTCGAAAACATTAGACTATGACCATCTAAAAGGTTGCTCTTGACTTGCCAAGATCGGTGATCTACACACAACGTTCTCTTTTCGCACCATTCCCAAGTAAAATTATGGCCATTGTTGGACACCGACTACAAGTCCTAGCTACTGGTCGTGGCCTAAAAATAGGCTTTATCAAGCTTACTTATACAGACATAATAACCATGTAAGCATTCAGTGTTAGCCCATACTTAAAGAAAACTTGTACTTGATAGATTTCACGTTTGTTAAAATTTATAATAAAGTAGGGGGATGAGACGCTCCCAAAAGTGTAAGGAATAAAAGAGAGCTAAAGGGCATCTATTTTTGGCCAGTGAAAAGACCGTCCTTTAAATTTCACACCATTAGATTTTGGATGATTTTGAGAAGATTTCCAAGTTCTCCATCATTCAACCTATGCCCCCTTTCTTTCTTTTATGATTTTTACGGAATGGGCCTCTGCGGCCACAGGAAATGTAGACATTTGGGGTTCCACCGACGACATGTGTCAAGCTACAAAACACATGCAATCCATGCCTTTGACCTTACTCTGATCCTCGAAAATTAGAGATTCGACTCGCCTGCATAAAACAATCCAAGCATAGTAAAGCATGTGATATTTCACACCTCTACGTGATAATGAGGGTGCAATATTTACATTAATACATGCTATGTATATAGCAGAAGCTTTATACTTGTTGAAAACATGAAGCTTACTTACCCTTGTGCATATTCGGTCTGCTAAGCTACTTCGTGCCAAAAGTTTACTTAGAGAGATGACAAAGTCTAGTAGTTAAAAGGCATATAATGACATAAGTTCCAATACTATACCTTTTTTAAGGATAACTAGATTTATCTGGCATGTGAAGTTAACTAGATTTATTTAATAACTCGATGTATAGCTTATCCAATACATTTTACTCCAAATTTTTGTAATTTAATTTTAGGAAACTGTTTTCATATTAGTAAATGGAGAGATGGCATGTTTTTTTAAAATTAGCTTAAAAAACAATTTTAATGGGTCAATACATTTTAAAATGTTGTTAATATTTAAGTCTACTAATAGATATTCATTTTTTAGGTGTAACGATCTTATTCTTATTAAAAGATCACTTATTAACGTATACTCCCCGACATATAATCGATGAGCAGGTGAGTTAATAAGGAGCTCTCTTGACTTAAATGAGATCGCGGGTTCGAACCGCCCTCATGTATGCAGCTGTTTAAACACATGAGGCTAGAGCTTTGCCTCTCGCAAAGGACTTATTTGACTTGAGCGAGGACTAATCTGAGTGTAAATAGCTTAAAGGTGTCTTCCTATAATTGGGATCTTCCTAAAACACTTCGTAGGACAAAAAAAAGGGCGGGGCACGAGGTAAAGCTCCTTGATAGATTGTGACTATTGGCTCGTACATTGATGATGTAAAGCCTTAATTGCTAAATTCGAAGTTACTTTTGGCATGTATATCTTGGATAAACAATTAAAGGATGAAAAAAATGATAACAAGTTATTACAAAATGAACATAACAAGTTTCATCCACAATGCACAATTAATCTACTTTGATAAACTATTTGGTTTAATTAATTGCATATTAATATGCTTAAAAGCTTGAGATAAGATGCAACTAAAGAATAAAAATACATGAGACCTCATATTTTTATTGATTTTTAAAAATTTTCATGTATTTTTAAATTATTAAGCATAATCCCTTATAATCATTATCTTAAGAAGACATATACTCCTTTTTGTTATTTTTTTGATTAAAATTATCGACATAAAAAACACATTGCAAACTTTTGTCATATTAACAATTATGTTATGTTACTATGGAGTAATTGGTAATTAACAAATTATACGAGTGTCATTTGTTAATTTTATTAATTTATCATATTTTAATATCATTACTTATAGCAATTAATATATTAGTTGATACTATATATTAGTTTTTTATGATAATAAAGAAAGACTTATATTAAGTTTTCAATTATTATGTATTCGTATTTTTATATTTTATCAATAGCCGATATAATTTATTTTATTTTTACTATTAATAAAGTTATATTATATTTATTTATCACATTTAGATATTATTATTTATATTAAAAAGAACCATATATATTTAATATATATTTAATATATAATATCAATTTCCACTTTATAAATGAATACACATTTACTTAGCATATTAATTATATATATATATATATAATATTTTTATTATAACAATATTAATAAATAAAATAATTAATTTATATTTTTATAATCCATTAATGATTTATTTATTGAATTCTGTTAATCATTAATGTTTTAATTACTTTTTCGTGAATTTCAATTTTTTGGTTTGATAACTCATAACAATCATTCTTAAATGAAATCTTATTAGTGATATTTTAAAATGTTTTAGATAACATAATATTATAAAATATCGTAATTACTCTCTAAACAAAAAGTACGTATTACACAATCCATCCAAATTTATTGATTATTTTTACATAATTACTTAAAAACTACGTCCGTTTTTACTGAATTGTTGTGGTTCTATTTAAACATTAAAATGTCCCTGAGAACAATTTTTCTATTATAAAAATAATGAAGTCGATGAGAATCTAAAACAAAAACTCACATTGTACTGGATTTTAATGCAATAGACCATTATTACAAGTGTTTGACCGTATTATTGCCCAAAAATGACCTTAAAACATGAAAATAGAAAATAGCTTGATTAGTATATTAAAAGGAATTACGAGTTATTAAAAAAGGCCAAAACCCAAGAAGAAAAAGTGGAGCCAAAATCGTAATTTCCGCGAGAAACGGATGTTGCCAGCGAATCACACGACAAGTGTCAGCACGGGAAGAAAAGAAAAGACACAGTTAATGCTGATTGGTCGCTCTCACAAATCTCCAATTACGATCTTGTCCTATATCTTTCCCATAATTGCTAAAACAAACCAACGCGTCCCTTGGCAAGTTTTCCTTCCTAGTTTTGGCGGGCAAGAGTAATTCTCTTACCAATTTTAATTTCTCAATTCTTTAATTTTATCCACTTAAATCCTTTGACCACTATATCTCTTTTTTTTTTTTTTTGAGGAAATCTCATAAGTTGATCAAGCGGGCACACCTTTCTGAAAGTTTAATTGGCACACCACTCCACAGGTAAGTCAAGTGGGCGCACCTTATCATCGAGGGCCCAACTAATTCTCTACTTACAGGTAAAATTTCGACTATTCCAAGCTCTTACAAGAGGGACTAGTATGAAATCCAACCTGGGACCTAATCGAAATTAAACTTTACTCTCAACCATCAAACCACATCAATTAAGAACTTGGCCACTGTATCATACAATGAATAAAATATAACTATACCAATCATTTTTTCAAGTGATCACTTGAAAAGCTGAATCCAACCATTCATAGATGATAACGTTTTGACAAAGTTGAGGTTTATTAGCTAACTCAAAAGAAGAAAGAAGAAAAATTCTGCATTTAATGCTCATAAAAGTTTCCATTGACAAAAGCAAAGGTGTTAAATAGCAAATGGGCATTTAAAGGAAATCTAAAGGGAGGATTAGGAAGTGGGGCTAAGAAAGAAATTAAGTATGATTAAATTAATTAGGTCTAAATTCCAAGTTAAAATAGCTACAAAACCCTCCATCAATGGACAACGGGTGCCTACGACACTTCCTTCTTGTACAGACAAGATACACGCAAATACTTTTGTTTTCTCTGTTTCAAAATCCATCCTGTAATTGCTCTTTTTTTCCCCCCTGAATATCTCTGTCACTCTCTCTCTCTCTCTGCCTTTTACCCTAAAAAAAAGGCACTCATTTCTCTTCATAAGCTTATGCTTGGAGCAGTCTTTTCAGCCCCAAGCTGTATATGAGAGAGAGCTAAGGGAGGGAGTGGCTGTGATGCAATAGATTTTTTGTTCTTTTGTACTGATAAAAAAAGTTCATTCTTTGTTCTTCCTTCCATTCTTTGATACAGAAAATATTTTGTTTTTGCTTATCACAACCTCAAAATCTTCAACATATATACACACGCATGTAAAACGAAATCAACCCACGATTATATTGCCGTTTCCTGCTTATATATGAACTTGATCGCTTGAAATCAGTCGTAAAAGAGAAAGCTTTACAGAGAGATTTCATTTCAATGGCACCGAGTTTTGACTGTGCGGTTTCGAGCCTTTTGTGCGCGGAGGACAGCAGTTGTATTCTCGATGATACCGACTACCATGGTGTTGAGACGGAGGAATTTGAGGTCACGTGGCGCCATAAAAACGATCGGTTTCCGTACAATCAAAGCAGGGCCTGTGACGGTAGAGATGCTGGTCTGCCATTGCAGAGTGAGGAGTGTGTAGCTCTGATGATTGAGAAGGAGTGCCAGCATCTGCCCAATGCTGATTACTCTAGGAGGCTGAGGACTGGAGAGTTGGACATGGGGGCGAGAGAAGAGGCTGTTCACTGGATTGGAAAGGTGGGTTCTTTTTTTCTTTCCACCTTGTTTGATGGGTTTTATTGGGGTTTTAGATATATGTATATTGTGTAAATGAATGGTTGATGTGCGCATATTTTCCCAGAAGCACTTATGGGGGATTCATCTGTGGATATGTTGTCTGATTAGTTTCTTTATACTTAGGATTTATGTTCTCGTGTAAAGAAATGGAAGCACTTTTTAATCTGAATGTGCGACCTTCGTTTCAGTGGGTTCTCACGTTTTCTTCATCTTGATATTGGTCGTCTAGTGGTCTAGTAGAGTTTTGGCGCCCAATACTTGGAGATGGTTGAGGAATATCTCCATTTTGATTGATATGAACCTGTTGGACTTACTGTGGATTAGTTATCTCCATTTTGATTGGTATGAACTTGTGGGACTTACTATGGATTTAGTTTGTGCTCTTTTTTATTATTATTGTTGATATTGTTAGTACATTGGGGGGTGGAAAATGAAATGAGTAGTGGTATTTTGTTCCTTTTGTTTGATATTCTTTTTGACATGCACTTAGTTTGAAGTGGGTTCGGTCCCCTTTTCCCCTTTTATGGGCCTTAATCGCATCTCAAGGTGTCTTTTTTCTATCCCTTTTTCTCTATCTAATGAAGTTGTTCGTGCGTGTGATGTTGCTTTTAATCAGTCTCATCAGTTGGCCTAGTACTGGTAATCAATATGAGATTTTTCATTCAGGCTTGTTTTTTCAATGCTAATTGTTCTGTTTTGATTCAACAGGTTCATGCTTATTTCGGATTTGCACCACTTTGTTCATATTTATCGATAAACTACTTGGACAGGTTTCTATCTGCCTATGAATTACCTGTAAGTTCCCTGATCATTGTCCATTAGGTGCCTATCTGGCAATACCTGGCTTGTGTTGCACCAAGATAAATTGTGATCCATCTAATTACCATGTTTCTGTATGTGACCTCAGAAAGGCAAAGATTGGATGATGCAGTTATTAGCAGTGGCATGTTTATCTCTTGCAGCAAAAATGGAGGAGACTGAAGTTCCATTATCTCTAGATTTGCAGGTTAAGTCAAAGGTGAATCTTCTGCTTTTTTTGCCCAACCAGTGTTCTTTTTTCATAGTCTAATGGTTTCCAATGGCTGATGATACTGGCAGGTGGGTGAATCAAAATTCGTGTTTGAAACAAGAACTGTACAAAGAATGGAGCTTCTTGTGCTCAGTACCTTACGTTGGAGGATGCAAGCAGTTACTCCTTTCTCCTTCATAGACTATTTCCTTAACAAGATCAATAATGATGAAACCGCATCTACTACATCTTTTGTCTTGCAATCAATCCAGCTCATACTGGGCACAATAAAAGGTCCTTTTCTCACTTATCCCAAACACACACAAAATTGGCAATTCGGCAATGTAATATCTACAATAATTTCCTCTAGTTGGTGTTTGAGGTTTTGGTTGGTGGGAATTGAATGCAGGGATTGACTTCTTGGAATTTAGACCATCTGAAATTGCAGCAGCAGTAGCCATTGCTGTTGTGATGGAAAACAGAACAGTGGATGTTGAGCAAGCACTATCTCGTCTTCCCGGAGAAGTAGAAAAGGTAGGGTTGATGCCTTTGTGGTCCAAAACTAGAGGAAATAAATAAAAAAAGGAAAATTCTTATTTACCCCAATTTCAGATAATTAAGACATGAAACATGTTATTTGCAGGAGAGAGTGGTGAAGTGTATTAAATTGATTGGTGATTTGTCATTGATTAATGGGAATGCAAAGAGTACAAGTACTTCACTCTCATCAGTGCCCCAAAGTCCAATAGGAGTTTTGGATGCTGCTGCATGCTTGAGCTATAGAAGTGATGACACAACTGTAGGGTCATGTGTAAATTCCTCACAAAACACCCCTCATACCAAAAGGAGGAAGCTGAACAGACCATGCGAACTGTAGCTATAAAAGCAATCCCCGGTTGGCATTTTTTTTCCTTTCTTTTCACACACAAGAAACTGTTTGGTTTTGTTAAATAGGAGCTTCGGTGTGCTTTAAGTTGTATGGTAGCTGAGTGAAATGCCCCAAAAGTCCAACAAAAGAAAGGCCACGAGGGTTGGAAAGGGAAGGAAAGAGAGGCCAAAATTTGGAAATTTAGAAAAAGAGTCCTAATAAGTTGGGTCATGGCTGGAGGATGGAGACAAATGGAGACAATTATGTTCCATACGTAGGGCATGAAACATGAAAGGCGTGGCAAGGCACAGCTGTTAAATATTAGACTTCTTAACAGCTACAAGTATTAGAGGTGCAAAGACAAAGGAAAGAGAGGTTCTTTTGCTGTAGGGTTTCAATTTTTTATTCTGTTTCTGAAAAAAGAAATGAGTACAAATATATTGTTAATTAGTACTTATTTTTTCAAGGGTAAGAACTGATATAAATTTAATAGCCATCACCGAACTCAAGACTCGGGAGACCTCACCCACCACCGGACAAGATCTTCTGTCTAATTTTATGGTGTTTTATTCTATCCTATAAATCTCAATTATTTATTTATGCGGAATAAGACATCATAAAATTTGGCAGAAGATTTGAACTCTCCGCCACCACCCCCTTTGGCCTATTTCACTGGGACTCAGCATAAAATAATGTTAATGTCGGAGCAGCTAATTGGAACCTAATACAAATGATGATTGTGCCCCAGCGTCCCGTTAAAAATCATTGGCTTACTCCGGGGTCTCAACTCTTAATGCATGCACCGGAATAAATAGCAAACATTTCAACGTCGATGTGTTAAAGGAATTTGTGATTAAAAGTTGGGATAAATTTTTAATCTTCATTGAATAAACCTTCAACATTAGAACGTTAAATTATAATTTATATTGGTAAAATTGTTAGTTTTTATTTTCAATTTTTTTCAAATAAAAGCAATTTTTTGTTATCAATGTCAAAGTAGTATATTTTTATCTTATTACATAAAATTTAAAGATAAATTAATTTTAATTAAATAAATTAATATTAATCTCTTATATAATATTTATTATCAAATTATTAATAAAATTTCCTGTAATTCTTTCCGTTATTTATCTATTAATCCCATTTTACTTTCGAAAAAATAACAAAATTATTTTATTTTATTAAAATAAATATTTTAAATTTTATTTTAAATTAATAATTATTTTAAATATATTTTATTTGAAATTTTTAGAATTGAATTACATAATTTTAATAAAATTATTAAGTAAAATTAAATTACTCATAATTCTTATTAATAATTCATTTTAATTATTTAAATATATAATATTAAATTAAAATTTTCATCATTTTTATTAAAAATTGATATATGAAATAATATGTATTTATTTTATAATGAATCAGATTATGAAAAAATAGAAACATAAAAAATTTAGGGTGCGTTTACTTTCTGAAAATTCTCTAGTTTTTTAGAATTTTTTTTCATAACATAGAAAAAAATTAGAAAACATGTTTATTAATAAAAAATATATCACTTTTTTAAGAAAAGCGTGTTTTCTATTTTCCCAATTTTCTAGGAAATTAGAAAACTACTTTTAATAGGTTTCTAAATTTTCATCTCTAATTTTTCGAAAACTAGAAAACACGCTTCTCAAAATGAGATTACATCAAAAACAATCAAAGCA
>JAOSBP010000006.1:6604624-6629624 GCA_027563825.1 Erythroxylum mucronatum
AGGGGTATAAATAATAACCACTAGATGGGAATGAAAACTTGATACCTACCTTCTTTGGAGGGTTTAATAGATTACCAAATTTAATGAAATGAATCCATTCCCTTGGAATTGAAAACCCCAAAGCAAACACTACTTTTTGCAATTATTTCATTCCTTCATTTTCAAACCCTCGAACCAAACGCTCCCTTATTATTTAAGACATAATCAAACGGTAGACTGTGACAATGAGTTCAAACCTTGCATTTGCAATTGCATACAGAATTACAGATGTTTATTATATACTTTTAATTTTAAAAAAAGGAAAGAAAAAGTTCAATTGTGTCTTTAGTAGTAAAAATAACAGTAAGAAAGGAAACTTGAGCGCATGCAGATGCAGTTGTTTGATTCGAAAGGCTGAGGACTGGGGGATAATCGGCTTCCCATCTTCAGTTCACCACCATTGCTCTTTTGTCGTACAGCAGCAGCAGCGGCAGCAGCGCCTCCAGACTAAGACTATGCTCCTAAAAGTCCTACTTTTTCTTTAGCTACTTCCTGGAAAATGACCAGAGCCAGGGATTTCATTCTTTTCTTACAGGTTGACCCCACGCGCAACACGTCCTATCTCTCGTACCATCATTCTACATCTGTTTCCTTCCTTTCTCTGTGTCCCTTTCATTAGCGTGGCTTTAATTCCCCTGTTCAATAAATCTTTGGCAACAGATGAGTTGAATGTTATTGAGAACAGTACGCGTAGGTTTTTCGGTACTAGTGATTTGAAGCTCATTAGCATTTATTTTCTCTAGACTGTACTAGTGAGTGAGTTGTATCCCGCCAAAGCTTCTTATTTATTGCTCCAAACCCGAAATCATATAAACAGCCAGACCACGCCAGAAAGCAAGGAGCTACCGCCTAATCTAAATCCTCAATCCTCTCTATTATCCGCTACGTGTCGACTACCGCACGACTTTATCCCATACGTCCTTTATAAACTCTACCGTACACCCCCTGTCACTCAAGCTTCGCGTGCTCATTTGACCAAAACAAACCCACTCTCTCTTCTTATATGGAACCGCGAGCCCCAAAGCGTGCGCTTAATGCATGCGCTCTCTATTAAGATCCCCGACGGTGATCCGGCTGTATTATAATTACAGCCATCTCACTATGACTGACCTTGCAGATTCCGCCACGTGCACCAATAAGATTGCGCCGCGGCCAGCCCTGTAGTCCAAATCATATTTGATAAAAGGCGGGTGGCGTGGGAGGGGAGACTTTTGTGTGTTTTATTATTGCTGTCTCGTAGATTTGGTGGTCGGAGTCGGAAGATCCTCTCCCCTTTTTGTGTTTGTTTTATCTCGTGTTTTTTCTGGTGTGGACGTACTAAGTATTGTATCTGTCTACCTTTCAAAAAAAAAAAGTATTGTACTCTGTCTTTATTTATTCTTTTGTCACAGAAATCGAAATTACTATTGTGGGCGCAATGTTTTATGTTTACTAGGGCTACTCTAGAAGATGTAAATGAACACGTTAAAAACAGAAACTGGACTTGGCTGTCGCAAGAAGAATTTGAAGGACAATTTAAAATAAAATAAACATTTTAAAATTTTAATCTTAGTGATTCATCTTTAAGTTCAAATTTTATTAGTGTGATTAATAAATAAGTATTCACATACTATCTAGTAAACAAGTTATATTAATTTTAAGTACCTAATAAAGCCCAGAGTTATCAAACAAGTTGTGTACGGAAAATGACGATGACAACAGAAAAGGAACAAGCGAGTGAGGAATTGGTCGTTGTGTGCGTAACATTATAGTTCCCTTCTTCTTCTTCTTTGCCCCTCTCTAGTCAATTTTGATAATTACAGCCACTGTTGGTAGTTGGCTAATCTTGACTTAACAGAAAAAGCGAGCTCTAATCAGGGTTACTAATTGAAATGGAGAGTCGTCCATGATCGAGATTTGCAAAAAGGACAGAGAGTTTTGGAGAACCGAACAAAGTAATTATGTCTTTTTTGAAAAGGTGGTTGAAGAGTGATGGGGAAGCTGGAAGTCGAAGGTGATTTTTTGGGATCAGAAAATGACCTTATAATTGCTTGGAAATGGGCGCACGATGTAACTCATTGCAATTAACTCCCTAAAATAATGTGCACTAAACATCCCTAATTACTCAGTTTAAAAAGTCCACATCCTCGTGCGAAGGCTATTGCTCTTTCGTTTGTAGCAATCAAGTCCCCTAACCAACATCTTGAGTGCAATTTCAAAGAAAATAATTGATAAAAAGTGACAAATATCAAACCCCTTTTTTATTTTTTATTGGGAGTTCTTCACATATTTTTCAAGGTCTCCTCCACAATTTTTACGGTGACTGAAGTAAAACGTTACTTAAAATTTTCCTGCCACTTGATTAAGATATTTATTTTTTCATTATTGTTTTATCTCCTGCATGCAATAACCTAACTTGCCACCCAGGTCCCAACCGAATATTGGATACCAATATTCAACTTTCATAAATCATGTCCGGGTGCTATTGGCTTGGCGTGATCCTCTTCAAAGTTCAGTGGTTTCCTTGTCAAAGTTGATCCAAAGAGTCTGCGTTGGGTAGCCTCGTACTAGTTCATTGGATCTCAGTTGTTTAGATCAACAACAATGTGCGAGAGGTGTTGACTTGCTAACTGATAATTGATTGATGCTTGGTGTTTCAATCCAACCATGTCGGGTTTGACGCGATTTAAAGGCCAGAGTCCCGTTCTAGTGGTACGTCAAAAACCATATAATTCACCTTCATTCTGGTACGTGAAAGAAAGAGAGCAGGTGAGAAGTTGGCTTCGACATCACATCTGGGAGATCACGATGGGAGGGTTTCTGTTTTCTTGTCGTCTAAGTGACACGAAAGTGCAACAACCATTTCCAAAATGATGTTCCTTCACCTTACAATATGGGTGTATAGTAAAAACAAATCCACCCACTTATAACCTGTATATTCTTACTTGTTTGTGCATGCATATTTAGCTAAAACCTTTCAATTGTGATACAAGTCACCCTTTTTTGAGTCATAGAGTCAATAGTTGTTGATATCATAAGCGTGTCCCTTGCACGTGTTGGATCATGAAAATTTGCAACCTAATCCCCCTACCCATCTTCTCCTGATATCGAGTCACTGACCTAAAGGAAAATAAAGTTAGAAGAGGGTTGACGCTTTCTAATGGTACATTTCTTTTTGGTAAAATATATAAAGAGAGGTGGCATAAAAGTCTATAAGAAAGTGGGTGATGGTGTATATAATTGAGTGAGAGGAGGAGGAGGAGGAGGGGGGTATGGTAAGGATTCCCTAACTTTTTGGCTCTGCTCTGTATAGGTTTGTGGGTATGCGCAACATATTGTGTTACAAGGATAAAAAGAAAAAGAAGAGATATGTTAGTGCGGGATGGAGTGGAGAGGGGTATAGTATTTTAGCTTTTGAAGCGTGGATGCTTTTGTTGGAGAATCCACAACCAAATGGCTCCATGGTCTCGTGCTCCATCGCTACTCATCTTCCCCACCCATTTTCATAATTCTTGTGATCGTATTCCCAATTATCAACACATAAAGCTTCCATTAACAAAGTTATTCAAAGAAACATATTGCTTCATCAAATGTTCCTTTCTATATATTCAATAGGTCAATGACTGTTCATTCTCTATATAAGTCAATGCTATCCTGGCTTGGTTAAGTTCGTCCTAATAAATTAGTTTTAGTGGCAGCAAACACGGGATGATCTCAATTGGTTAGAGCACAAGAACTTCACTTTTCTCTTACTTTTTTAGAGTCAATTTGGAAACTACTGATCCATTGTGCTGCAATTTAATGATCAATTACACATATTTGAAGGATAATCACATGTTCCTCTTTGATTTATTCATATAAAAGATAAACATAGAGAGGGTTCAACTCTCGTTTCCTCACAATATGGAAGGAGCACTTCCAATTCAACGGGCAATTTCAACAGTACATGTTAGGAATCGGTGCGTTACACGGAATCATCCATTTCGTCATATGATTTTGGTGGGCAAAGCTAGCTCCAGGTAATGTTCATAGCAAAAGAACAAATCGTGAAGGCTTTTTAGTCAAGCGGTGAATCCATTAACCATCATGCTATGTGATGGCTTAAGTTCTATTGGACCTTTTTCTTCCATATAACACCCGCAAGAAAGAGTCTTTGTTGCGATTATATTAATACAAAACAGTAGACATGTGGACAAGTATCAATGTATAGATTAATATAAATGTAAAATGATGGTTGAATAACAAATTGTATATATAATTTAGGTGTTTGGTGCTATCAAAAGTGTAAACCCAGTGGGACTGGAGCCAGAGGAACTCGATTAAGCATGGTTCTTGCTCCCTCCAATGCAAACAAGAGGGCATGAAAGTATTGTTTATTAATGGGGTGAGAGAGGACCAACAGATCTTCTAATCTGTGCATAAGATCTCCATCAGGTGATTAAAATCATGGGGCTGCCCTTTTCCTTTTGCTTTCCCTCCTTATCTTTTTCAGTTTCAGTCTCTTTTCCAATATTTTAGGTAAGAATGAAAAACAGGTTATGTGGAATGTACCAATTAAGACTGTATTTGGTTTATTTCGCTATAAAAATTATAATAAATATAGTAAAAAATAAAATTAAATATTACTTTAAAAAGAACTAATTATAATATATTACTAACTATTTTTTTCATTTCTTATCGATTATTTTCTTACCTATACCAACTAACCAGTCTTCCTTAAAAACTATTTCAACATGAGTGTATTCTAAGTTCTAACTTAAAAGTTCCCATTAACCCCTTTAGCAAAGATGACCATAAAAGAAGTTGAATGTTCCTTCTATTTTTAATTATAATTATAATCTTCATATTTTATTTTACAATAATAATAACACATAGTAAAAATGCCGCTGAAACGTAGGGTATGGAGAAATCCGGTAGGACACAACCTTACTTCTAACTAATAAAGAGGTTGTTTCCAATATTTTCATAAATTTTGTTTGATTATTAATATTGATATAAATATATTTTAATACTAATACTATTAAATATTAGATAAAAATTAAAAATAAATTAATTTTTATAAATTAATTAAGTAAGTAATTTTATTTTAATTTTTATGCGATATTCATAAAAATATTTTACATTTATTAAAATAATTTAATAAGTAAACAATTATTTATAAATTGATTAATATATATTTTAACTACCAAAAAAATTTATTTGAAATTTATTTATTTTAAAATTTTAAAGTATATTTGTTAAATTATTATTATTAAAAAATTAAAATGTAAAGAAATTATAAAAATTTAATAATTAATATTATTAATTAATAGTAAATAATACTCCCTCTTATTCAAAATAAGTGTTGTTTTAGAGGAATGCACACTTATTAAGAAAGTTAATGAAATGTCTGATATACCCTTATTAATTACATGTTAAAGTGCCTTGAAAATATAATCTGTGTAATCTATATAATTAAGATATGAGAGAAATTAAAGAGTAATTTTGGAAGTAAAATCATAAATATGTATATAAAATCACAAACGACACTTATTTTAAATAATTAAAATCATTCTAAAACGAGTATATATTTGATTAATAAGGAAATAAACAGGAAAAAAGAGCTCCGAAGAAGTAAAGTGGACTGAGGCCCCGTTGTAACTTGTAATTGAGATCGAAGAATGGCATATTGATGGATGAGGCAAGTCCATGTAATCACATCAATCAAAACTTCCTTTTCTTTTATTAGTTTTACCACTCTAAAGAAAGGTACTGTCCTCACTCTTTTGCAAATGGAATGGATAATTCACTGTCAGGTGAGGAGCGTGAGTCTTCAACGAATGATCATGGACCCACTTCAGTCATCTGTTTATGATCATGGTTTGAACGGTCAAGCTTCAAATCATTGGTGCTCATGTGAAACATAGGATGCTACCTCTTTCACACCAATCTCCATTGCTTTTATGTATGGCTTTTGTAAAATTTTCTCCTTCTGGCCGCTGCCTCTTTTTTCTTTCTAAGTTAGCCTTTCGCCATTTTGAAGATGATCACATGCACCTTTAATTAAATCTATTAATTACCATTGGGAAAATTGAATTTACTGATAAGCCAAACAAAAAGGAAGAAACAATGAGTTTCTTCGTAGATTTGTTCCATTCCATAATCAATTGTATACTTTCTTGTGGCATGCCAAATTGGTTAATTGTGAAACGAAAATATTTTGATTAATACGTAAAGAAATTATTATTGGATTAAAATTAATAACATTAAGAACACCGTCACATATTTCAAAGAGAAACGAGACTAAACAATAGTATATATCAACTAGCAAATTGCGATAACTATAGCAGATTAACGTAGCTTATTTGATCAGCGAATAACATCAACCATTTATTTAAAGATGTTTAATAAATTAACTATTTTTTGTGTAAATTTACTTATAAAGATATGACTTCAAAATTTTTTAAAAAATATGAAGATTTATCATATTTCTACTTTTTTATGTTCACGACATAAACTTCAATGCACATGTAACAAAAAAAATGGTTGCTTTTGTGATTATATTACGAGTAACTTAAAATGGTGAGATATACTAATGTAGAATTAACATAAATAATACTTACCTATTAGGCTTTTTCAATTCCTCGTGCAATTTATTCAATCATTTTAATTATCCTTATGGTTACTTTCAAAGTTATTCTTTCGTTATTTTTATTTTTATGTTCACTTTCAAAGTTAAAGGAATAAATATATAATGAAATTTTGACTCAAATTTAACATTAATTCAATTTTAAATTTTAAAATATTAAATTTAAATAATAAATTTATTATCTTTATTTGTATTTAATAATTTGTAATAATTTTTAGATATAATAATTTTTTAAATACTTTTTATATAAGTATGTTCGGTCCGCCGTCCCAATTGAATTCGTTAATTATTAAATATAATTATCAAGACTAATCAATGAAAAAAAAGCTGCCATTTACTAATCTAAGGCCATAGTCTAGTTCACTTCCAACCCCCGTTGAGATTTGGAAGAGACAGGTGCAGTAGATCATAATTGTACACTTATGCCTTGCGTGCAACTCCTCTCGCACGCACGTATCAAAACACTCTTTCGCTCCTTCTCTTTTTCTTTTGCTGTTTTTTTTCTATTGATGGATGCCCCCACTGAGACTCCCCTTCTTTTGCTTTTGGAGTACAGTACAGGGATATTTCTGTCAATTTCATTACATATAACCTGAGCCTTTTTAATCCTCCACGCTGAATGTCTCATCCTCCACACTTGATGTTTGGTCCTTCACTCTCTCTACTCTCATTCTCTCTCTACGAGCAAGTAACAGCAGCAGTAGCCATCCTCGCTTTTATTCGCCTTTATTGAGATTTCAGTTTCTTACAAGCCACGTTTTTTCTTAGATCTGGTTTCTTACGAATCCTGTGTTTTAATGTAAGGCTCCTTCCCTTTTTCTACATTGATTTTTGGTTTGAGGACTTGTTGTGTTCGGACTTTTGGTTGCTTGATGGTAGTCTTTGCTAATGGATCTTTGGATTTTTTATGCTGGATCTCTCTGTTGCTTTGATTGAAGTTTTCGTTTTCATATTTCTGCTCTTTGCTGGTATTTAGTTATGTTTATCTGAAGACGTTTGTTCTCTCGCTTGAATCACTTCGTTTATGGCTTTTGCATTACCTGCTGCTTTTTTTTTTGGTTCCTGTTGTGTTTGTTGGAGCTTAACTTGCAAGTTTTGTTTTTGAATGGTGCGTTTTCATATTCGCACAAGAAAGCTTAACTCCTGTTGTTCCAGAATTTTAAGGTGATTGTCACTCGTAACAGCATATGGCCTAATTGGGAGCAAGGAGATCGAATTGCTTGATTATTTTTATGTTTGACACATTTCTATCACTCGAGTAGACTCTTGTCTTCTAACGATTTATTTTCCAAAAAGAGATGCCCGCTTGTTTGGAGAAGATATTTGCAAGTACTTCGTCTTTATGCTGTCTCTCTGTTTCTACCTGCCAAGTTTATGAATCTTTTTTACTAATATTTGCTGTTTATACATCTGGGGTCGTAGAATCTAGTTACTTTTTGCATTTGAATCACTGCCTTGATTTCGTGTAAGAGATGTGGTTTTGACATTTGAGTTATTTTTTGCAGAAATCAAGAATATTTTGATTGGGAGGTCACTGTGGCGTTTCTTTTGGGACGAGAAACAGGATGCTGTGGTTGTTGAGTCTATCTGTTGATGTATATCGCAAAGTCATCTCTTTGAACCTCTATTGCAGAGTGATCCTGTAACTTGTTTGTTTTACGGATCAAATTTTCCACTAGCCTCCCACTTATTCTATCAGTCATTTTCCATGGGATCCACTTTTTTCATCGTCATTCCCTGTTATGTACTCCAAATTAGCTGAACATTGTCCGATCAATCATCTACACGGACTGATTCGTTCGTCCATTTACTGGTCTCTCTCATTTCTATCTTTTCAATAACAAGTGAATCTAGCTTTCAGTTGTTCAATTGGCATCGCCCCCCACTTGACGAACAGGGAGTGTTATTTTACCATTCCTAACGATTGTGTCCTTGGTGTTTTGGTACTTTTGAGGGGTTGGGTGAGTAGAATGGTGTGCCAAGCAGCGAGCCAAACAAATTTTCGCACGTTGAAACACGAAAATGGATCCGCTGGAAATGCCACCATTATAGTTAGAGTTATAGCATGTTTTCAACCACTTCAGGATTGCCAGGTTAGTGGAGTATAAATCTTATTCCTCAAGCCAACGTTTTTTGGGAGAATAATTACTCTAATACAGTTTGTTTTATCCACTGATACCTACTTTTCCTGTTGATTTCTTTTGCAGGCTGAATACTTCCGTCATTTGCTTAAACCTGTTACGTAGATTTAATTTCTGTTTTCTGTTTTCAAGTTAAGCTGGAGACTTTTGTTTTTGCCAATATTCCTTTAAAACACAGCAAGTGATTGCCGACTCCTACTACTGCTATAAGCCATCTTCTGGTATGTAATACTTATATCTTGCCCTATTGTTTAACATTGAACGTTATGTTCTCTTGTTATTGGAGATTTTTACAAATCAAATTTGAACATTTGTTGTTAGGTGATTGCTTTGATCGGATGGGGAAAGACTTTGAAACTTGGTTTCCCCGGCATCAATTTGGTTGGCAATTACCCAGTCTGAATTCCATGGCTGCTCCAATGCAATCGGTGCAGCAAAATACCTTTCCTTGGGTTTTTAATCCTGGCACCATTGTTTCTAACAACCAAATTTTGCCTACATATCCATTCCATGAGCTTCCTCACCCTCAGGTTGGTCAAACCAATGAACCTCATCGCTGGTTTTATTGTTTGCCTCGATTCAGACAGGCCTTCACACCTGCTTCAGACAGCTACATGAAGCAGAAAGTACCTACTGCTACATCCGAGAATTGTATGGAGTCCATTACGCCTAAGGCTGAAACTGGTTCTATCCAGAAGAGATTCCTTGTTTTTGATCAGTCAGGTGATCAAACTACTTTGATGTTCAGTTCTGCACTTGGCAATCCCGTCCAGTGCTTCACTTCCTGCAGTGCAAAACCAAATGGCCTTTTTAATTTGGGCAAAGAAAACGCGGGGGAGAATGAAACTTTGAGACGTGTTTCAACCTATGAATTGGATGATAACTATGGAACTGATACGAAAAGTGAGATGCGCGAGGATACAGAAGAGCTGAATGCTTTACTCTACTCGGATGATGATGATGATGGTGATTACTCGGGGGACGATGAGGTTACCAGTACAGGTCATTCACCAAGTACAATGACAGCTCATTGTAAGCACTATTTGTACGAGGGAAGCATGGAAGAGGTTGCTAGTTCAGATGGCTCAAGTAATAAAAAGCGAAAACTGTGCAACGGATTCAATAGTAATGTACGATCACTCATGGACACAGCTAGTTCTGTGAGGCGTTTCAGAAGTTCTGAGTTCGAGGACCATGCAGAATCTAGATGTGTCAATGGCAACAACTCCTCGGCAAGTGAAATGGGTTCAGAGTTTAGCAACAACAGAACGAGGAAAGAAAGGATTCGAGAGACAGTGAGCATTCTGCAGAGCATAATTCCAGGTGGAAAGGGCAAGGATGCAATGGTGGTTCTCGATGAGGCCATTCATTACTTGAAATTCTTGAAGCATAAAGCCAAAGAACTGGGACTTGGTTCTACATGAACTGTGATAACCTTATCCTGGTACTGTGATTTACTGCTAGACAGTCGCAGATAAATAATTATTTATAAGTCTGATAACTGTGTGAAGAGAATAAACAAGGACCCGAGTCGAGAATGGTTTGGCACAAGATTGAAACTTTCTTCGTAAAAAAGAAAAAAAGAAAAATTGCAGATTGAAAGATGGATAAAACAGTCTTTCTTCAATGTCTGAGGTGGTGGAAAGGAGGAAAATGTTTTGGGTTCTTCTGCAAATTGTTCATGGGGTCGGTCTCTAGAAGGAAGAAGAGGGGAGTGAAGCAGGGGCAGGGCGTATTAATATTATTGGGCAGTAAAGGGAAGGTGAATCATTTAGCGGTTGTGTCTTAAGGTTTGGGGATAGTAAGCACTCTGTCACACATTTGAAAACTAATTATGCGCAAGGGGGACCCGCCCCCGAACCCCAAGAAAGGAGGGCTAAGCTCAGTAATTAGGTGGTGTGGGACCTGAGTCCTGACCCCTAACCCAACTAAGCTCCACTCGTGCTTTCTTCTCGCCCTTTTTGTTTTGTTGTGATGCTTATTTTCCCTTTGCGAGGTTTTGCTTGTGTGTGTGCTGCACGAGCGAGGGCCTCTTTTATCTTACAAGTTGCTGCGCTTGATCTTGTAATTTGACATGACCGTTCAAGTCATGTTTGTGGAAAGGCTTTTGTTTTTGCCTGGTTTGTATGTAAGATTGGGATTTGCATGCTTGTTGCTTGTGTAATTTGATTGAATTGGTTGGATGTAATTTGAGGTGGGCTTGGGTTTTGTGGTTGTCTTCATTCTTGTGTACTCACGTCGCATGCAAATATTTGTAACATGAGACAGTCTCTTGATGAGTCTTGAGTTTGGTGTATGTGGGGGCCGATTGGTTTGGTGCATCCCATCCCATGTCTCTAATTGTCAACTTGTTTTCACAAAAAAGTAGATGTCCTAGTAGAAGTGCTGAAAATGCTATTGCTAATGCAATGGGATAATTATGGTATGATTTGAGTGGAGGATGTTGGCCTTAATGCGCTTAGCTAATTATTATCTTAGAGCCATACCCATGGCTTGAGTAAGCAAATACAAATAAAAGAAAAGGAATTGCGAACAGAAGCATGAATACTTAGTTCCAAGTTCCTTTTGCGTTTTCATAAAGTATGATGATTTCCTTTGAGGCCTAAATGCTGTTTAGGCCCAAACCAAACCTAGTGTGATCGTGACCTGTATCTTATTGTTGTATTGTAGCTGCGATCCCAATTCCCAATCTCAGTAGAGAAGTGTAGAATCATGACGAGCCAGCCAGCCAGCCACCTTAAACATCCATATTTATTAATTTATTACGCCTCCTCGCCTCGTCTCTTCGTTGGTACATAAAAGTCCTTGACGTGCTTTGGCGTACGTACACACGCACTAACTAGCTTCATTTTACCCATGATGTTAGATTATCGCGTGGTTGGATCAGATAAGGAGATATGTTCTAATCTATATACTGCTTTTTAACCGATTTAGGGTTTTTGTAATTTCTCGTCTCTCCCGAGTTTCCTGTCAATGGATTCTTACGGTTTCCACGATGGCAATATTTTTAACTTGCTCCACGGAAGATACCTCGATGTTCGCCAGGTAAATTTCTGTTCATTTGCTTACACCTCGATCTTCTACTTCTTTTCTTTGTTCGATTTTTTGGGTCTTGTTTTGTTTGCTTTAGATTTTGATCAAGTGCAATTCAAGGCACTGTGATGATTTTAAATGCGCTTTGTAGGTTGTTACACTGATTTTCAATGCATACGCTTGTGTTGTTGCTACTCAAGTATCCTAGTTAGCTATTGAAGCCTGCTTTTTAAATGAGATTTTTTTTCTTCTAAACATTTTGTCATGCTCGTGTTTAGAAATTGCAGCAACCAGACATTTTGGGTTGGGACACCGAGGCTGTGATTCTTTCCTTTTCCATTTCTTTCATTTTGTACTCATATGTATATCTGTGTAATGGAAAGTGTCTCACGTTGGCTGTAGTAGTTAAATTTTTGTCATCCCATTGAATACGAAGTTTGATTAATGACGTATGTGACAGAAATGCTATGGTTTTTCTGTTTCTTTGCTTAATGTAGGATGTTAACCAGCGCTTGCGGATGCATTCATCATTGATACGCAGACTATCGCAAGACAAGGAATTGGAGGTGCATATGATCTACGTTAAGTATTACATTATTGTCGATAAACATAATCTTCTAAATATCGCAGTGAGTCTCTTTGCTGGGAGAAGTTCTAACTTTGTATGATTAAAGTATCTTCCAAGCATTAGAACGATGCTGCTGTACTAAACCGAACAGATCTTATTATCAGTTTATTCTTCTCCTCCAATCTGTCTCTATTAAGCGCCACTTGAACTGTTTAATATGTTCATTTACTCCCTCCCTTATATTTGTTTTGTTCTGCTTATATTTTAGACACTTGAGCCCACAGGATCAGTAATTTAAAAGCTCTATCCCCTTTGAAATAGTTAGTGGTTTTCTTGCAGTTTTCCATAATTATGTGTTTTACTAGAAATTTATTCTTAGAATCTCTGTCTGTTTTGATGGTGCTGTCTCTCACATCTACAGGGGCATCAGGGTTGTGTCAACGCGATAGCTTGGAATTCCAAAGGGTCACTTTTGATATCTGGGTCAGATGATACACGGGTACAAACTTCTGTATGCATATATGTATGTTTGTAGAGTTTACAGAAGTCCACCTTGCATACCAAACAGAAAGAAAATAGGAGAGGACAGCAAATTCATTGAATAAAGGCATGCATGTGTGTGAGATCTTAATGTTCTTATTTGTGTCACTGCAGCATATGAGACCTACTCTGTTGCCAGGCTTTCGTGGTCTTGGTTATATGTGGTTAAGGACTATCTAGGTATGCAATAACCGAGTAAAAACCTGGTTGAATATATAACCGGTTAAAGGTGATCTAGGCATCTTAAAAATGCCTTGATAAACATGTGGTGCGATTAAAGTTTACCATAACACATTAATGCCCAATCAAATTCTGTGTTCTTGGTCTAACTTGTTGCCTTGTGGAAGAGGAAGTTTCTTGTATGTATTTTCAAACCTCTTTTTTCCTTTTCGTTATTCCTTCATTTTTCCTACACTTCTGGGCAAAAGTGTTTTTGAACTGTTTCAAATGTTAGGAAAAGAGAATGTGGATGAAATAGCTTATGGGGCGGAGGGAAGGATGACCTTGTAAATCTGACGAGCTTAGAACAGGATAGGTTAAGGTAGCTTGAAAATAGATGTGGGAATAAAATGTTGGTTGGGATGCAGGAGTATACTTTCTATTTTATCCTACTTTTGGTATTTGCATGTTGGAGATTGTGTATGAGTGCAAACCAACATGAAGTAGTCGAGAGACAGCCTTCTATGGACAAGAAATGGAAGCTTTTCTTTGTTTGCTTTCCTGTAGACATGCGCTTCCATTTTTTCAGTAGAAAATAGTTGCTGACACTTGAGATTTTCTGCAGATGAATATCTGGAGCTACACGTGTCAAAAGCTATTGCATTCTATTGATACTGGGCATTCTGCAAACATATTCTGTACAAAATTTATACCTGAAACATCTGATGAGCTTGTGGTGTCTGGAGCTGGGGATGCAGAGGTACAGTTCAAATTTCAATATAAGTGGATGATATTTACTTAACTTCCTGGAACTTGTCTAACTCCTTTTTCCTGCAGGTTCGCTTATTCAATTTATCGCAGACAAGTGCGAGGAGTGTTGATGATAGTGCAGTTGCTCCAACTGCGCTGTACCAGTGTCACTCTAGAAGAGTGAAAAAGTTAGCTGTAAGATTTCAGTTTGTGAATACATTGAATATCAATATAGTTTTATTTTCCGCATTCGTTGACTTTCATCTGTTTTGTTATGAAGGTTGAAGTTGGAAACCCTCATGTTGTTTGGAGTGCTAGTGAAGATGGGACACTGAGACAGCATGACTTTCGCGAGTGTTCTACTTGTCCACCAGCTGGATCTTCTCCCCATGAATGTCGCAATGTTCTAGTGAGTTTAAAAAAGTTGAAGAAAATTTCAATTATCTTTAATTTGAATTTGGTCTTATGGTGTAAAAGCTTTGATTATGTTCTTAGAAAGGCGTGTCTCCTAGTGGTCAATTGCTCTGTATCGTGTAATCTATACAGGTTTTTGTCAGGTGATGCTTTTCAGATCAGTGTGATCATTGTTATTCTCTTACAATATCATTATCTGCATTTGGTAATGACCATGGGACTATTGTGAACTTGTTACCTCTTGTTGAAGACATCAGTACAACAATGAAAAGCATTGATGATTTGCTAGTTGATTTCCTTTGGAGTCTACTATAAACATTTCAGTATATAATGAAGGCAATCGATATGCTTGATGGCAAGGTTGAAGATAGTGGCTGACTAGGATTACATGTAGAGGAGTTAACATTATAATTCCAGGTTCTCTGATAATTTGTTTACAGAATTGACTAGCATTATGGCTTACGATGTTTGGTCCTATAAAGAATGATACAGTTAATTATCAAAAACTTGATCTATCAATTGAATAAACCATGAGGCTGTTTATCTTTTCCTTTGTATCACGTGAAAGTAATTTATTAGCAGAAGTTAAGCTGCAAATGTAAATAGAAGATTCAAAAGGCTTGTTAAGGCAGTGGTTGATTGTTCATGGACTAGGATACTAAAGAATAACTGACATCTAGTTCCCATATTAGCTGCACCAAACAAAATGAGGGGGCTGATATGTATCATCGAGTTTGATAGAGCCTATACTCTTTTTGTATTTCTTTTCAGTTGTTACCCTGTATTTTGAGTAACTTCCATTATCTAGTTCTAATGGTTGTGTGTCACTTACAGCTCGACTTACGTTGTGGAATGAAAAGGTCATTAGCTGATCCTCCTAAACAGACCTTGGCCCTAAAATCTTGCGATATCAGTACTAGTCGGCCTCACTTGCTCCTAGTCGGTGGCAGGTGCTATTTCCAACAGGGAAGATTTGAGTTACTTTTTTTTTCCATCATTAACGTGGAAATATTGAAATCTTAACCTTTGATATGTAGTGATTCCTTTGCTCGGCTGTATGATAGAAGGATGTTGCCTCCTCTAACCTCTTGTCGGAGGAGAATGTCTCCACCTCCTTGTGTTGGCTATTTTTGCCCAATGCATCTTTCTGAACGTGTGAGTTCGAAATTGTAGACTGTTATGTGAATTACTTCTAAATACGCATGCTGAAGTTGACTAATATAACTGATCAAAATGAAATAAATGTCCTTTGAATATGTTACTATTTGTTTACTAAAAGGTTTCTTATGGCTCTTGTAAACATGTCACAAGATTATGGTAACTTTTAGTTTTCCATTGTTCTTAATTTTCTTATGATTTTCCCTCTCCCTCTCTCTCTCTATATATAATACATAATGCACACACACACACACACACACACAAATAGAAGAAATAACAACTTGTAGCTAAAACTCACAAACTAGGAAATATGGGCTGTTGAGTGTTGTTAGGCTGCTGGAATATCACATTTTAGGTCTAGATTTCAACTTAGGTTGTTGGAATTTTGAGTTTGGATTAGTTTGAATTTTAGGATTTGATTGATGGAAATTTAGGCTAGAGTTTTAGGCCTTGATATATCTGGAATTTTAGTGTGGTAAACAAGTAATGGAGTGTAGGAAATCACTCTTATAAGAAAACATCACACTTTCTAATTGAAAACTTAAGGTTATATGCAAAATTCAGAATATCTTATTCTTGAAGGGTTAAGTACACATATTTATAGAAGTTTTTAGAATCCTTATTCTAGTAGGAAAAGGTTCCTAACTAAAATTTTAAAAATAAATTTGAATCCTATTCTAATAAGCATTCTTTATTCTTAAATAAGCTTAAGTCCTAAACAAATTAGTACAATATATCTGACATTATTACACCCTATCTAATAAAGAAAACTTAGAATAAAGTAATTTTATTTCATCCCTTGTTGCCCTTTCTATTCCTTTAATTCCCGTTTTTCATTCCACCAAAATAAAGCCTGTGGTTGACTAATACTCCCTCTTTTACTTTGTTTATTAACTCTAAAATCTTTTGCATCAATGTGTGTGTGTGTGTGTGTGTCTGCGTGTACATGCCTGGATGATTTAAACAGAACTTGTCATAGAAGATCAAACTTTCTCCTTTCTCTTATCAGGGACGTTCAAGCTTGCACCTAACTCATGTTACTTTCAGTCCAACTGGAGAGGAGGTTCTCCTTAGTTATAGTGGGGAGCATGTATACCTAATGAATGTTGATCATGGTATGTTTCTTCGTCTTGTGAGATTGGATTTTCTGCCCAGACGGTAATGGTACTTGATAATCTAATCCTTAGTTTAATTTTCTAGTTGCCTATGGTCTTCCTGGAATCGGAAGCTTAACCTGTGACCTTTAGCATTCACAAGTGTAATGGATCGCTGTTGGGAATTTTCTCTTGTTGTAACTTTTCAATGTTAATTTTGTTTTCTTGTAACTTTTTAAAGTTCTGTCAAATTCCCTTTGTTCTTTCATCCTCACTTAATTTATTAATTCTTTGTTAGACTGGTTGTTATTGGGTCAATTGTTATCAAATTTAGCTGAATGATGTATGAAGTACTTCTTTTCAGGTAGTGGAAATGCCATGCAGTACAATATAGGAGACCTTACAAAGCTGACCACCTTCACTCCGTTGTTTAATGGGCTAGAATTGCAGTGGCTACCACCTGATCTACCCAGGACTATTAGGAGTTCTAAAAGCAATTCTGTGGTGTGTTTCATATTTTGGTGTGCTTTATTCATTATTCTGTTTCTGTTTATCAATATTATCCATGCTGACATGGTTGTTACAGCTTGAGAAATGCAGGAAGTTGATTCAATATGCTGAAAAATGCTTAGAGGAAGGGGCAAATTATTTTTCTGGAATTGAGGCTTGCGACGAAGTTCTGGACGGTGATGGTCGTGGTCATGGTCATGATATTGATTCCATGCTTAGGCATGAAGGCCTCTGCATTCGTGCAGCTTTGTTACTGAAGGTTTCTGACAAGCTTTATTGAATAACAGTTTTTCATTTCCTTTATATTTTACTAATTGTGTTGTTTGTGCTGTAATTTTCAGCGGAAGTGGAAGAATGATGTGCACATGGCCATAAGGGATTGCTATAGTGCTCGTAGAATCAACAGTTCTTCCTTTAGAGCTCTCTACTATATGTCCGAAGCTTTGTCACAGGTATGCTTATAATAGTAATCTGTCGATTCATCTTTTGCAACACCCACTACTAACTGTGTAGTTTCTTCTTCGTTAATCGTTCATGTTGCTGCAGACAGCATTTATTTAAGTGTTGCAATTTTCTTTGAGTATGGTCTTTCCAGTTCCACTTATGTAGATCATTTTCCTCATAGGGATGGAAATTGGGTTAATAAGATAACCAAGTTCAAAATTGTTAAATTTGTGCTTTTTTTTTTAAATTTACTTGTTGGCTCTTAACCATGTGTGCATATGCTTTTAATTTTGTATGTATATGTGCAATTTATGTGTTATCAAACTTGCAAAAAGATAACAACTTTTGGTGGTTTACATGCATCTTTGACTACTTTTAGTGTTATACAATCACTTCTTGTTACACACATTGTAGGAACAATTTTTTTGTAAACATTATGCGGCAGACGGTTTAGAGAGATTAATTATTATATACCGAGCCTAAGATGACTGACTGAACCTTGCGAAGGGGTTTTTTGTTTTAAAAGAGGGACGTATAAGTGGCTGGTTGTGCTTGCCGCATATATCGTGATGTTGAACTGCTAATGGTACTTAGGTTTCCCTTGGCTGTTATAGCTCAGTTGCTGATTAATTAACTTATTGCAGTTGGGAAAATATAAGGAGGCTTTAGAGTTTGCCCTTGCTGCCCAACGCTCTGCACCCTCCAACACTGAGATGTCTGAATGGGTGGAGAACATCAAAAAGAATCTTGCTTCAGGTTTTTGTTCTGGTTGTCCTACTCTCGCTGGAAATTTTCTTTGAAAAATGAAACATGAGAAAGGATGTCAAGTCTTCAGTTATTCAACCATCATTTTAGTATCAGTAGCTATGAAAGTACTTATCTATAAATATTATTCTTTCCTTTTGAGATTAGAACTTCATCTAATTGCATATTTGTTTGACTAGCTGAAGCTGAAAAGATTAATAAGACAAACGATGGAGTTCCAAGGCCTGAACCTAGAAGTGGTAGAGCACTGTCATTGAGTGACATACTTTATCGATCAGAGGCTAATAGTGATGCTTCACAAGAGGCTCCTAGGTCTGAAAGGGAAGATTCTGACTACGACGAGGAACTGGAATTGGACTTTGAAACATCCGTTCCAGGTGATGAAGCTCGTGATATTCATTCCAACATTCTTCACGGAAGTCTAAATCTCAGAATTCATAGAAGAGGTGATTCAACTAGAGAAACAAGCTGCACAAAGGGCTCATGTGGGTCTCCTTCATCCTCACAAAGTGATCGAACACCTTATCAGGTTCACACACTGATCTTCATTAAATTTTTTGTTTCCAGTTATCCATTATACATTAAGAGAAAACAATTTCTTGTTTTTTCAGTACCGAACTTGGAACTCATGGGAATGCTGTTCTTTAGGTTTGTTATGAAGGTGTTTAGTGTCAAGAAATGGCAATAATTGCTTGTGTTTCTAAGATGGACATATTGGATAATAGCCAATCCCCCTATGGTTATGCCAAGAAAACATTGTCATTATTGCTTTTTGTCTACAACAATTTGAATGGATTGTTAAATGGGTGAAACATGATGGAGGGAAAAATACTAATATCTTTTGGTTTTTAGGAACTAGCTTAATGCTTTACTCCATACTTGATTTGACAAATTCTCTCTCTGTGCCTCACTTATGCATGCACACACAGGATTGTTATATTAAAATACATGAAAGTCGATATAGTATCAGATGTATACCTATCCAAGAATCGTTTGATGAACTTTGGACTTGCTGTCTCAATATTACTTCCTATAAATTTTGGAGTTCTCTATTGTTGCAGCTGACTCATTCATAAACTTTAAATATCTTTCAATCAAAAGATTATTTCCTCATACTTATTTTATGTTGCAGCCAGAGGTAGCCTTTGATATGAAGCAGAGATACGTGGGCCATTGTAATGTTGGAACTGATATAAAACAAGCCAGCTTTTTGGGCCAAAGAGGTTACTTTTGTGATGAATTTTCTTTATTACATGTCTTTTGTTTCTGCCTTCAGGTTTATCCGTTGTGTCTTGTTTGTCAGTTATTACTAGTGGTCCTGTATAACAATTAACAAGGTGCCTCGTTAGAATTGACTTGGATTTTGTTGTTGGGAAATTACTGTGATCTCGATGATAACATATTTTAAAGTAGTTAATTTGGTTTATGGTTTTAATCAAACAATGTATAGGTGAATATGTGGCAAGTGGAAGTGATGATGGTAGATGGTTTATATGGGAGAAGCAAACTGGTAGACTAATAAAAATGTTACTTGGAGATGAAGCTGGTAATATGCCTTCCCTCTGGCAATGCCATTCCTTTCCCAAAAATTTATTGTCTGTTGTTGATTAACCTGATTCACGTCCACTCCCCTCGATAGTTGTGAATTGTGTGCAGAGCCATCCATTTGACTGTGTTGTGGCAACCAGTGGGATTGATTACACAATAAAGGTGAGGACAGATGTATTTGGGTTCACCTACTGAGGTATAGTTTTCTGATTTTGACATGTTACTGTAGATTTGGACTCCAAAGGCTCCTGTTCCATCAATAGTGGCTGGGGGAGCAGCTGGACCTGAGACTTCTAATGTGTTGGAAGCTATGGAAAGCAATCAGCGTAGACTGTGTCATAATCGTGAAGCTATCCTGTAAGATTGGCATAGTCAAAGACTTTAGACTTTAGCATTTGAATTATAACATAATTCTGACTCATTCAACGTCAACCACCTTCAGTAGGCGGGTTTTTCACTTTTACAAGTTAATTGACATTTATGAGCACTTCTAAACACAAACCTAATGGGCTTTGACCTCAAGAAATGCGCAAATTATCACATAATAGTTCTGTTCATAGATCATCTTATCTGTGAGAAAATTAGTGAAGGCCAATTCAAAACTAGCTCAGCTCATCTGTGACAACGGGATTGCATATCTTGAAGTCACAAACCTAATGGGCTTTGACCTCAAGAAATGCAAAAACTATCACATAATAGTTATGTTCCATAGATCAGCTTATCTGTGAGAAAATTAGTGAAGGCCAATTCAAAACTAGCTCATCTCATCTGTGACAACGGGATTGCATATCTTGAAGTCACAAAGCTAATGGGCTTTGACCTCAAGAAATGCAAAAATTATCACATAATAGTTATGTTCCATAGATCAGCTTATCTGTGAGAAAACTAGTGAAGGCCAATTCAAAACTAGCTCAGCTCGTCTGTGGCAACGGGATTGCACATCTTGAATTCCCCTGCTCCCTTTCTCCCCAATTTCATGATACACATTTCTGTTCTTAACATCAAGTGTTGAATAATCCTTTTTATTTGAGATACAATATTTATATCAAGTTTAGTTGTGCTTATGATGGTTATACAATGCTAGTTTCAGCCCCTTTGAATTATTGGAGCGTTTTCGGATGCACGACTTTTCAGAAGGATCTTTACACCCTTTTGAGTGTGCTCAGAGCTAAGCAGAGTTCAAAAATAAAAATGAGCTAATCAAATTTATATGGCGAGAAGTTTGTGAGTAACAAATTCCTCTCCTTCACGTTTTATATATCTTACTGAAAGTAGCATTCTTAGTATCTTTGAAACTGAATTTATTGTACGTTGTTAATTGGTTTGGCCTTCTGTGTTCTTGTTTCTCCAAGTTCCTTTTCTCCCGATTGGAGGAGCTCCCTTAGTTATAAGCCTGTGAATTCTATAGATTTTTGGACAGCCATTATCTCTTGAAAATTGCAATTTTTGAAACTGCTGACATGTAAAACTTCATCATCCACAGGAAATGCTTCATCTTATTACCTTGAATGACATTTGTGCTCTAATTCATCTGATGTGAAAAAGTGAACTTTATTCAATTTGTTCATGATTCAGCTCCAGGAAAGTATTTGCACAAACAGTAGACGTACTTTGCACAAAATTCAGTAGATTTAGGAAGATTAAGTTTGATATATGTGAATCTGTGTATAATATTAAAGATGTGACAGCTGAGGAATCAGAATACAGAACTGCTTCTTGAAGTGGATAAACTCAGAATGAGCAACCTGCCAAGGCTGCTCGACTTTCCTTCTACTATGTTATCACTTACAATAATATCATATCTGGCACACAAAGTAGACCAAGAATGAATGCGAGTTCTTAGGTATAAAAAGGTGTTGGCTGTTTTACGAGTCCAAGCTTTTAGTGCCTTGATACCTCTGCTATGTCTTGTTGATGCTCTACGAGGATGTGACGAATTCTCTGGTGACATGTTGAGGTTCATTTGAATATAGTAGATCTTTGACTTGGATTGAGTTGAGGTCTGACATACATGCTTTAGATATTTTGTTTGAAGAAACAAAGTATGTTAATGATAGATCGTATGAACTAGATTTCTTATGTTATCAATACAAATGCAACCTAGTGGGCTGTAAATGAAGCAAATGTTTTGTTACAGGAGGGGATGAAAAACGGAGGCAACTGACAGGGGTGGCGGTAGCAACTAGTTGACCTTGTAAGGGCTAGGGCACCCAACATAGGGTCAAATCTAAATAAGGAGTAATATCTGTTGTTACTTTTTCATGAAAGTGAAATATTTCTCTCTCTCTCTCTCTCTCTCTCACATTTTTCGTTGTAAATTTTGTAGAATATATCAATGTCTGGTGAAATATGTGTGTATCCTTTATATTGTACATAATTTTGAGCCAGAAAGAGTTATGATTGAATGTGTAATACTTTTCTGCTTTTTAACCTTTTGTTTTTCTTTATCGCTTCTTAATGATCGTTGCATCAAGAAACAACAAGATCCCCACCATATCAACATTGTTGAAGAAATTGCTATTGAACATATGAACTGATTTTATCACCTGCTCAAGTTAGAAGGATTGTTGGTGCATGCATGAAGTTAATTGCTTCCCAACTAAAATGAGGAACGACATCCGTAGCTTTTCTTTTGTACGTGCATATGGATGTGTGGAGATTGGACATCCTTGGAGATTAAGCTACCGTGCGAAACATGTGAAGAAGCAGATGTATGACACCAGTGTAATCGTGTGAGATCTCGTCTGCATTTGTTTATTGTTCTATAGTTCAAGTGTTACACATATATTGTTGATTTTCTTGGGATTCCTCTTCTGACCTGTTTACTTTTTCTTCCGATTATATTTTATGTTAATCTGACTCGCATAATGTTGGTCAAACACGATGCAATCATAGTATATAATAGTTGGTATTCTTAAATTGTATTGTCTTAATCATACCACGGCAGGTTCAGTTGGACCACCCAGGACTAAGAATCACCGTTTTTATTTGACTAAATTCGGGAGCTTTTATTTGGATATTTGTTCATTCAAATATTTTGTTCGAGTCAAACCGAGCAAATGCGAAATTAAATTGTGGAAGGGTTTAAGAAGTGACTTAATGGTGTTTGATTGATCCCTTAAAATCGGGTGGAGTGTGGTCTAAGGGCCCTTTGCCAGTCTACTTGCGGATTACACATTCTTGTGTGCAAGAATAAGCAATGCATCCGTAAGTGTAAGCTTTTTCTTATCCGAGATGTTAATGAGAACTTACCATATGCTACAATGAACCATCCAATCCACTCGAGAACCAAACGTTTAAAAGATATCTAATTGGTTTTAAAATTTTAGAACTAGTTTGTATCAATCAATGAGTAGTATTGTTATTTTTCCTTTAATTTTTTATATTTTAATTTTACAACTTCCTTTTTCCCAAATCTTTATTGCCTCTTACTTTGAATGTGATTATTTATTAAGCTTTGTATTGGTATAACTTTATATTCTATTTCTATTTTTGTTGAACTACATCTTTTGATATTATTGGTTTGATTTAGATTTTTATGTAGCTTAAGTTAATTTAAGGCAAAATGTGGTTTGAAAAATAGTAGATTTATAAACCATCCCTAAAATTGGGTACGACAAGTTTACATATGGTTTAGTTGGTGGAATGTCTACTAAAAATAAGAATTAGCAGGTAAAGAAAAGGATTTTGGAAGATTTCATTCAAAACTCCTTTCATGAGATACAAAGGTCATTTCCAAAGTTAAACCTTATTCTTTATTAAACTTGTATTTCCTTTCCACGAGTATAGTCTTCATGTTTCTTATGATCAACAGGAACAAGGTCACACAAAGGTTGGACATATTTCTTTTTTTTTAATACAAAGGAAAGAAAAACTAAATAGACAAACAAACACCCTAATTAGCGCAGTGTTCTGCAGTACAAAGCTCCTTGCTTATCTCGGTGTATGTGCTCCATGACGACCGTCGGAGACTCCTGAAGGATATGCAGGCCTGGGCTGGATAAAACTGCGAGAGAGGCCGATTATCAGCACACTGGTTTCCTTCGCGATATACATGCTGAAATTTCACCTCCCATGCTTGGTAGATTAAACCACGGTACCTGCCATTAAAAATTATTCTCAGACGAAACTATAATGGAAGAGGAAAGAATATTAATTACCTCTAGGGAATCTACTTCTACTATAACTCGTCTATAACCAAGCATCCATGCTAGGGTAAGTCTCTAGTGGACTCCCCAGAGTTCGGTAGCTAAAGGCGAGCCCCTTCCAATGTGCTGGATAAACCTACCACATCACTGTCCATGGCAGTCCCTAAGCAATCCACCAGCAGTAGCAATGTTAGTCCTTTGTTTAACCGCTCTATCTGTATTTAACTTGACCCAGTCCTCCGTCGGTTTGGTTCAACCAATTAAATTACCCACAAGTAATCCCTAAGCCCTAAACACACAGCTTTTCACAGCCCTTGCCCTGACTATTCAACTACGTACTCCATAACGGCTCTAGTACTTCTTTCGACCAAGTAAAGTCGACTTCAGAAAGGCTTCTGTTTCTCCATTGCCATAAAAACCAGCAGACTACTCAATAAATTGTAACCCATTCAACTTGTTTCAATCGTGAGTGCTTTATAAGGTTGGATTTCACTTACAGCCCCTCATCTTGTTGAAAAAAATCCGTATCAACCACCTTAGAGGTAAATTTACACCAGAAGGCTTTCATTCGCAGACAATCCCGTATGACATGCAATGTTGAGCCTTCTTGCCCATAGAAGTGACAACTACTATCCATTGTGCGATGGCGAGCCACTCGTTGTTGATTGGTCAGTAGTTTTTTCTTAGCTGATAACTAAAGGAATGCCCTAATCTGTTAGGGCCCTGCTCATTTTCAGATTAATTCCTAAAGACTGCTATTCGTATCTGTGGTACTGCCTTCGATTAAATCATAGGCTGACGCCACTGTAAACCTCCCATGATTAGTTTGTCCCTACGGCATGGTATCTTTCGCTATATCTTCTACGTTAGTATGGGGCGCCGCAATATTCATACAGACTGTAAAAGGGAGATTTGTTGAAACAAATTTCACTGCCAGGTGTTGACTTCATTCGTGAAATCTGCAACTGTAGCTTAAAGAGCGCTCAATGGAAGTGGAGAGGTCGTCACGAAAATTAGTGGTCCCCAATCATTCACCCAATTATCCATCCAGAAGAAAATACGCCTCCCATTACCCAGCTTCT
>JAOSBP010000006.1:6650209-6667539 GCA_027563825.1 Erythroxylum mucronatum
CGAAAAATGTCATGACTGCATGCCAATTTCGTAATTTGTACTCATGTCTTCTAACCCTGAATTTGGGGCGTTACAATATATATATATGATGTTTAAATAATATGGATAATATATATTTGAGTAATCTCTAATTTGTTCTCTTTACCCTGTAATGTTAAAGCTTATATTTTAATCTCTTCATTTAGAAAATAAATTTATTTTGTGTTCAAATAAACGATATTACTTTTAATTATATTGTTATAATTTGTTAAGAAATATTCAACTAGTCTTTATCAATGACAATATTTTTTAGTGAAACACCAAATTACAACTAATTCTTAGATTAATGAAATAAAACAAGAATATTTATTATAAGTAGAAAATTAGAAAGAATGCTACGTATAAGGATCAAATTACAAGTTTAGGCTTTTCTAATAATTGTTATATGGAAGTGAACATAAACTACAAATCGACCATAATTGGAATATTCTAACTTAAGACATGTCAATCAAATAACACTCTAATATTACACAAAAAAATTATTTAATAAAAAGATTAATTAAATTATATATTTATAAGTAGGCCATGTACAAATATGTATATACTTCGTTTGTTCTTCTCTATTTAATAAATGACAATCTATTATGAAAATCTTCATCTTGCAAATTTGTTATCTTTTATTTCAGTTAAAAAAATTATATGGATTAATTAAATCAAAATAATGACTTAGAATTAATAAATGATATTGTTACTTATATGTAATAGCTATTGACATAATAATAATTTATATATATTATATACGTTAATATATCAATTTTCATCTTATTTATAAAAGTGACCCTCAATGAATTGATTTTATTGACTCTTACAAGAAAAGTATCTTAAGTTTTATCAAACAACAATGATGATGATGACACATTCCATTACACTGGTTATTGATAATATCTTGATGTATTGACTATAATTGAGAGTGTATGGGTTACAAATTGGTATACTTGAATTGTGAATTGCATAATTATAGATTTTTCGGTGTAAATGTGAATTGAATTGAGAATAGATATAGTATGGAGACCCAATATGAGTTGTGATTACTGGTCGATACAGAAGTGTATTATTTTTTGCAGGATTGACCCTTCTTCCAAAAGGGGGATGTCCATTTTATAGGAGAAACTCTGCCGAATTTTCAATAGGGTTGGCGTAAAATGTGACATCACCATTTTTAAATTAAAACAAGAGCTCCTTAGTATTAAATGATGACTGAATTAATACAGCATAGTTAATGACCTCGATTGATTATAATATTTCATGGCAATTGATGTGTTATATTTCCCGCTTTCTAACCTGTGAATGAATTTGTTCTTTTTTGTAGGAACTTGCGCAAATTCCAGTATATACATTTGTAGCGAGATTGAAGAGAAGCTTTAGCAGGTATTAAATTGACATCCATGTTCGTTTATGGTGTCACAACGTCGAAAATGAATTTTCACACATTTTAATGGCATTTGTATCAGTTTCTATATTTTCCATTGTTGCTCCGTCATTATCATCCTGGGCACGTACTTCAGGAAGATCCGTCTGCGTGTCGGTTGAGGTAAGTGAATTTGTTTTTTATTACGTTTTTTTGAACTAGGTTTAATTTGGGTTTTTGTTTGTGGAATGAACTTCGGTTTATCATTGAATTAATATAGGATGAGTGTGACTTATATTATAGTTCTAATAACCTTAAATTGTCAATCCATTATTTCATTTATTCTTATTCCATCGTTATTAGCTTGTCTTTACTTCTCATATGCAAATTTTTACACGCATAAAATTGATAACTAGCTATATGTTTAAACATTTTATTAAAATAAGTATTCATATTTTGATGAATACTTATTATATTTTGCAGTAGTAAATATTTAATATAGGATTTTTAATTATTAAAAAGATCTTCTCACATATATGTGAGATCTTTAGTATAGGTTCATTTTGTAAATTTGAACCCATAAATGTTAACCCAAAATTCGTGATGATTTCTCCTTTAAGGCTTATCAGTGAAAAATACGAGAAACTTAGGAGTCACAACCAAAACTTGTTGTCCCGAGTCACAAGTCTAATCTTACATGTCAAGTAATTTTTGGCGGACATGAATGACACTAACTCATGATTCACTATATTAAATTAACAGTTTTTTAGAAATAAGTTATGTTGATAGATCTTGGATGTATAGACGATTAACACTTGATGGTTACATTAATCCTAAATTTATTGTCGGAGTTGAAGCTTTTATTCAATATGTATGTTCTCAACCTACATATATGGATGGGCCGAATATCAGATGTCCCTGTAAAAAGTGCAAATACAAATGTTTCTTTCCGAATGATAAAGTTAATGGGCAGCTGCTAAGAAAGGGGTTTGTCCCCCAATTATTTTGAGTGGACATAACATGGGAAACCTAGCATTTGTAGCACCTCAAGGGGTAATCAAGCAGAATCGTCTAACAACTTCAATGAGTTTGAAAGGGAGGATTGGATATCGAACAAATTATGTGGATGAGACTAAAAATTTGATTTTCAGTCATGCAAATTGTATATGATGCAAGTTGTAATACCTTTGAGTAAAATATGGAAAATCTTGAAGAAGAACCTAACCCACAGGCAAAGTAGTTTTTTGACTTACTACAGGCAACAGACCAAGAGTTGTGGCCAAATTGTGAGACAATGACCTAATTGTCTTCAATTGCACGAATATTGAACATAAAGTCTGAAGGACATATATCGGACCGAAGTTTTGATAAAATTCTTGAGTGGTATAATGAATCATTACCTCCTGATTATACAATGGTTGATAGTTTTTATGACATGAAAAAACTTATTAGGGGTCTTGGTTTACCTATGGAGAAAATTGATTGTTACAAATTGGGATGCATGATGTCTTTGGGAGATGATGTGGAATTAGAAGAGTGCAAATTTTGTGGTCAACCAAGGTTCAAGCTTAGAAAGCATTCAATGAAACAGAAATTAGTATCCTAGAAGCGGACGTACTATTTTCCGCTAACTCCTAGACTTCAAAGACTCTATGCGTCTGATGTAACTGCATCCCACATGAGATGGCATCATCAACACGAACAAGAAGATGGAATAATGAGTCATCCTTCAGATGTACTAGCATGGAAACATTTCAATGACACCCATCTCGAATTTGCAGCAGAAAGTCGAAATGTAAGGTTAGGATTGTCGACGGATGGATTCCAACCTTTTGGTCAATCTGGCTAGCAATATTCATCTTAGCCAATCATAATAACTCCTTATAATTTGCCCCCTATAGATGTGTATGAAGGACGCATATATGTTCTTAACAGTGATTGTGCCAGGTCCTTCAAATCCGAAGCATAAAATTTATGTTTTCTTACAATCATTGATATCAGAATTGCAGCATCTTTGGCCATATGGTGTTCAGACATATGATGTGTCTTTAAAACATAATTTTGTGTTGAGAGCAGCATTGATGTAGACCATTAGTGATTTTCCAGCATAGAAATGTGTTTGTTAATTTTAAATAAATAACTATTTTGCTAGCCTTCGGGTTATAAATAGAGCTAGTAGCCAGTTGAGAACGTGATGTAGTCGAATAACCGGATTGACACGTATCACAAATGTGTGCCTTCGCGTCAAAAGATTATAATGATGTTCCAGCCAAGCAGCCTAATAAAAACATGACTTAGTTAAATAACTAGATCGACATTCATCACCAATGTTTGCCTCCGTACAAAAAACTAGGTCCATGTCTACAAAAGTAAATAAAAAATGTTTTCTAATAAAATCCTACTGAACTTGTAAATAGCTTGACTTTTCATGAAAACGTACTTAGGAGTAGTTAGAAAGTTTGAATGACCAAATAATTATTAATGTATGTGTACAATTGAAAAGGGTGAATTACTTGACATTTGGGTTTTGATTAATATATATGTTTAGTCCAAAGCTCCTAGATGCAGATTTTGCATGTTAATGATTTGAAATAACTTGAATGATTGTGTTTAAAGTTAAATTTATTTTATGAAATTGAAGCCATTGTCTCATTATTGCATTGTGTGCTATGTGATTTTGTGTGTTTGTTGTCTTATTTGCTTGAGGACAAGCAAAGGTTTAAGTTTGAGGATGTTGATAAGTGTAAATTGCATTATGTTTTAGGGCATAGTTTGATATATGCTTAACTATTAATTCAATCGTTTAGTATGTGTTTAGGTTAGAATTGTGTTATTTTGTTAATTATTTATGTTTTAAGTGTTTTATGGGTTAGTACAAGTCTTTGAGCTTAAATATTATAATTTTGAAGTACCTTGATGTGTTTGCTAATGTTTTAAGGTCAATATCGAAGAACAGAAAAATTTGGGAGATATTCGGAGCGAATTAACGGCCCACGATCGTGGCATGTTAAGCCGTGATCGTGACAAAAGCACCAGAGTTGGCCCACGATCGTGGCTTGCATGCCACAATCGTGATAGAAGCTCAAGGAACGACCCACGATGCATGCCAAGATCGTGACAAAAGGCTCAGATGTGGCCCACGATTGTGGCCTACACCGGGCAGACGCATAAATACTCAAGAACGTCAAGTTTCAAGGGATTGTTTGGACCTTTTGGACTCTGAAAAAACCGTAAGGCTGCTCAGAACACAAGAGGATATTTAAAGAATATGAAAAGAGGCAGGGAGGAGTTTTTGCATAAGTCACCCTGAGAAACCCCAGAGAGAAATCATCGAGAGATAAAAGAAGAGAAGAAGGAAGAGAGAAGAGGAGAAGAAGTTGACTCGAAATACTTCCCAGATTAGAAGTTTCCTGACATTGTTGCCTCCCATCATCCATTTAGATTGTATTTCCTATTTAATTTCAGTTTTATTATTGTATATAATTGGATTGAATAGTTGATGATAGAATCTAGAATGTTGAGGATGTTCTAAACTCGCCTTTGGTATTTTATTCTTGAATTAATCAAAATATGATTGTTTATGTGTTTATTGGATTTGTTGTGGTTTGATTCTGTGATTGAATAATTCAATAATAAACTGAGAGGGTGAGTCGAATGAAAAACGATTAAATTAGACTAATGAGAGTTAGGTGACTTAATAGAACAAGAGTTGAATCAGATCGAGAAATTGTGCGAAAAGAGATCTTGTATAGGTTTCCGATAGTTTATTAGAGAACTTCAAAACTAATTAGGGTTTGGATAGGTTATGAATTGAGAAATTGCAACTTTCATAATCTGATTAGGGTTTATGATTTAGGATTAATAGTTATAACTCGAGAAAGAATAATCAACCCTAGGATAGCCTAGAACCAACAATTTGATAATTCATAATCAGTTAGGTTATCATTAAGGATAAGTAAAATTTTCTTTCTCTCAATTGGTAATTTCTTTCGGTTGATTCTTGGGTGTGTTGCAATTGCTTAATAATTAGTATTTCATGTTTGATTCTTAATTTGATTGATTGAATTAAATTCTCGTTTTTAGTTTCGTTGCATCTTGAATTTTTGTTATTATTTCTGGCCTTAGATTTTAAGATTAGATTAACTACCTCCTCGTAGGATCGATACCTTTAATACTACGCTAACGAATCGTGTGCTTGCGGATTATCAAATGTTAATAATTAAAACTTACACACAACCAAACAACTCAATCAAATCATAACAGATATTATATAAGACGAGGGTCAGGAAAAAAAAAAAAAGAAGGTAAAACCAACCCTTTTCTACCTTACATTACACGTGTATATAAACCAACAGCTAGGGAAGTTAATGATAGTTTTCCATCAACCATTATAACTGCGTAGGTCCTAAACTTATTCTAATAAGTATCTGCAAATATGACATGACTGTTGAGAACCAGTAACTATCAACTAACTTAATCAACAAACTGACATAACTTACTAACCGACATAATTGACTAACTGATATAACTAACTAACTGGAACAATTAACACAAATTATCAAAAAATAACTGTCATTTTCAAGAGCTTAAAATGTGCTTTAGCCAATCATGAACTTGAGTTCTCAGCTGCGACAAATCCTCCATCACTCCAATTGTGAATGCCACTGCATTTATTCAAAATAGACAACTTAATCTTTGGTGCCTTAGCTAATTTCCTAGACAATTTGGTTTTATCAAATCTTTGACAAAACATGCTACCATCATTTTTTAGAAATTATGCAAAATATGTACTCACTGATTACCCAAAAAAAAAAACAGGGTTTCACAAAACCCAAATAACAAAACAACACCTGAAAAACCATCTTGTATTTTTATCAAGGTAATTTTATTAAAAGAAAAATGTATTAATAATTTTGCATAATCCATTTGTATCACTAATCATTTTTCAACTTTTAAAAAAAACCCTCATGTTCTAGAGTTTAAAAGTTAATTTAATATAGGTAAATTATTTATTGAAGGAAACAAGAAATATCCTTTGCTTGGTACATATATGACTTAATGCTTAAGGATTTAGTAGCTTTTTTAAGAGATAGTCAACATGGCCTTCGAAGAATTGTATGGTTTTGATGAGTTCTTATTTATTTATTTACTTAGTTATGGAGATTAATTTTCTCCTGATCGTCTTTAGTTAAATAAATAAAATTGCATATAAGTTGGAGTATTTCGAAACTTCAGGGGCGTAGAGAGTAGTCAATAGACCATATTGGTGATACGGTGAGGGCTCCACAGTAAGAAGCTGTTTCCAACAAGAGAGCCAAACTGCGTCTTTAACGGTTACACACCCTAAACAGTGACCCACACAACTGATGAAGTTGTAAGTGTTATGAGCCAGTCCCACTGACGGTGTTCTGTTTCCACTTTTCAGATTGCCAGTTGGGGTACAGACAGACAGGTAAGCTGTCCGCACCATTTTGTCATGGCCAATCCAAAAAGCAAGCTCAACTACCTACAATTCCTGACTCCTTACTTGCCAGGCCTGTCCACGTTTTAGCTCATTCACATTTCCCTGCTAATCAAACCTAGCAGAGATTTTTTTACCATACATGCAAAGCAATGCTCCCAATGACCTCTTCTCTTGTAGAAAAGATGAATAGCCTCCTTTTTTCTGTCTTCTTTCTTCTTTATCTTATTGTGTTTTTCTTAGGAGAGGAAGTGCTTTATGTTTGAAAAGGTAAAGCTCAAATGTGTGTATATATATTTACAACCAACGATATCTATTGGCAACATACTTAAAAAAAAAAAGACAAACAAATCGTCTATTCCAAATTCTACGCATAATAATCTTATCTACACGAAATCGCCATAATGCTAATGTCATCAGAAGGTAGGTTCCTGCAATGATCCTTTTAGATTTTTCACAGCACTGTCATAGTGCACAAAGCCCAAGAACCAGAATTCATGGTTATCCAAGGAGATGATCTGGATGTATTTTTCTGCTGGGTTGACTTTGCTTGTTGATGGATTTACCGCCTTCACCTGATGCAGTGGAATAGCAACCTATGCGCAAAGAGAAATCAAACACCAAGTCATTAAAGAGGAAGATAAGCAACTTCATCACACGACATTAAGAGAAATGCCAGGCAGCCGAGTGGAGGAAAGGAAAAAGGATAGGAGTGGACCATAAAAAGAATACAGGAATAGTGCCAGAGGGCATGCATACGGATAATTATTTGGCAAAAACACCCTCAACGACTGTAAGCTTTACCCCTTGTGAGGAACTTTGATCGTCGAACTAGGGAAAATGGTAAATTGGAAATATTTAAGATTGCAAATTAACAATCTACTAAATCCCAACTATGATCATAACATCTTCTAGGAGGCTCAGCATCAAGATAACATCGAAGTAAATGCAAAATATACAGGCTTGTAATCAGATGAATCTAGTGGGTCAGGAGCTCATGGAAATATGAACTTTTATATAGTAAAGAGCCAAATGTACTAAGGAGTGCTTGCACAGCACAAATCTAGATGTTAAAAAATCTATCCATGTACATCTATGTAAATTCACATGAAAGAAAGGCTTCTAGCTTAGATAAACAATGATGACCATTTCAAGTCGTGACAAGCAAAATGAGCACACCTTATAATAGCTCCATTGAGTTTGATCGCCAACTTTGTAAGACAATGGGTTGTCGCTACAAAATGCGAACTTTGCGGTTGACAAATAGAGCACTCCCATAACTGGACCAGCAGAAGTGGATAAGTAGCACGCATATGTCTTCAAAAGTTTCTCCCCAGGAACAGTCTCAAAATTTTCGGGAAAAATCTTTTCATAACCACCTTCCGCAAGAACTTTAGTTCCTTGAGCAATTCTTCCCACAGCAGCATCGGCAAAACTAGGGCCCGTTTTCACTGAACAGAAAAAGGAAAGAGAAACAAAAAGAGGCTCAGAATACTTGTTTATAAGTGACTAAATTTTGTTTTTCAGAAACCATGAGCACCAACATAGTATTGCTACCACCAAGACAAGAATGTAATAGCTCTTCAAGAGAGTAAAAGTTCATGACATTACGGAGCAAGAAATAAATCTTGTAGTTCTTGCTAATCATTTGAAAAAGAAAAAATTAGAGGGAGATATCATAGAATTATCAATTGGGCAAATTACACATAGAACAAAAGCATGCCAATTTAGAACTAGAGCACTGCATTGGTAAAAACAATCAATGAATAGTTACTGCTACTGCCAGAATTGAAGATCCAAATTTTGACACACCATCACCATCGATAATCTCTAAGCACATAGAATTCTTTAAGTTAGTTCCAAAAAAGCTAACTTAAAGATGATAGAAGATGAACAATGGAATTTCCCCAGCAGCAATTTAAAAAGACTATATCATCACTCTAAAACGGCTTAAAATGGATTCTTCATTAAATAGGGTAATACTAACAAGAAATGATGAGAATCATTAATGAATTTATTTTTGGTGACAATAACAGCTCTTTTGTAATGAAATTAAAAAAAAAATGTGAAAGATCAATTTTTAATGAAAGGGGAAAAAAATAAAAAAGCCAATTGAATGAATTGAGCAAAATGAGTAGAGTACAAATACAATTCAAAATAGCTTCAAGGCCATTCAAGTCAAGTGGACCAAGAATAAAAAATAACTGAACATTTCTATATTTAACAAATCACTGCAATCTTTCTTATAACACTATCTTGGTTCAAACATTGCATAATCATTTTATTGTGCATAATTCATAAATCTTTTCATAATCAAGAGAATAAGTAGTTTTAATTTTAAAAAAATCCCTTCATGCATCTAAATACTTTTAGAAAAGTTTTAATATAGTTTTGAATCAAGTTTTTGTCAAATAAGTGTATTTTGATATTTGAAGGACCTTGAAAAAAATTTTAAAACGTGTTTTAAGAAATTTGATTGACCTTCCGTGGAGTTAGGTTGACCTATGTCAGCTTTTTTTTAAAGGCTAAAAGTGTATTCTAAACCTCAACGTTTACAACATAATACAACTTGAACATTAACATTTCAAAGCGTTCATATTAAATCCCAACATTTTCAAAACAGATCTCAAATGGATGAAGAATTTAACAAAATTAACTCCTCATCAGTTAAATGCTTCATCAGTATACATTATTTTTATATATTTTAAATAGAAGTAGGTCTCATAACCACGAAATTAATTTTTTAAATTAATTAGAAAGTGAGCTCCACTGTCACGTGTGAATGGGACCTATTTTATATATTTCTAACAATAGGTCCTACTTGTCACCTTGCAAATGAAGCCCAATTTCTTGGTTAAAAAGATAAAAAAAATATTATGTCAATATTGACGTGACATTTAAACAGAGAGTTAACCGTGTTAAATTTTTCTTCTACTTAAGATCTTTTTTGAACGTTTTGAAAAACTTGGGGTTGAAATTGAATGTTTCAAAACGTTAGGATCCGTTTTGTACACTGCTATAAACGTTGAGGTTCCAAGTACATTTTAAATGATTTGCTCATTTTATAAATATAATGGTCAATCAATATTTTTGTTATTAGTCATTATAACAATTAGTTTGTATCTCTAACAAGCAAACTTGGTTGTTTTGAATAAAAATAGACCATATATGAGTTGTCTAGAGAACCCTTTAAGAGAACTTTATTATATTCATGTGTGTTTGAGCATGATATGAATCCTTAGTACATTGCATGATCAAGAAAGGAGTTCCTAATAATTGATTAGTTTAAGGTTTTCCTTCATTTGTAGGAGAAAAGACATTGTAAAGAATTATTTTTTACCTTTAAAATAAGTGTTATATTGAGTGTTATTTTTACCTATTGAAAAAAGAAAAATAATAAAATTTTCAAATAGAATTTACAAATTAGAGTTAACTGAATCACTACAAATCATCAGTTTTATTCTATTTAATTCATTTTTATTTATTATTGTTATAATTGTTTTACGGATGTCATTCATCAAACCATTTACTGCTTATTATTGCTATAATTGTGTTATGGTTGTTTTGTCATTCATCAAACCATTTATTAGCAAAAACAATTAGATTAGATCATTAAAATTTTAAATAGACCAAAAACTAAACACACAATTCACCACTTATATGCCATCCGGAGCCACAGTCCTAAAACTTGAACGCCATGCATCTAAGAAGCAGACAACATTAAGAACTAAAAATCACTAAACATACTTACAGTGCTGCAACATGTTCCCAGCAAGATCCTCCGCCTTTTTGGTTGCTTCTGCCGCTTTCTTCCCCCATTTTTCTAACGTGTCTTTCACCGAGTCCAGCTTATCTTCTCCATTTCAAAAACACCACAAACAGAACAACTAAAATTTGCACACTTCAATTCAAAAAGAAATTTGCACAACTGAAGTCAACCCATTTCCTCTCAAAGTCACATGTACAAAGCTAACGATGCTTACTTTTCGAAGAGGATGACGCAACTGGTGCCGCGGAAACATAGGGATTGGACTCCGCGGGCATGGTGGTGGCGGCGTTTTCGGTGATCGGGGCTGCGGGCTGGTGGGTCGCCGGTGGAGGCTGTTGCGTCCCTACAAAGATGCTGGACCAATTCTCCGGAGGAGGGGCGACGTCGTTTGGGTCAAGCTTTGGGTATGGCGCATAATCGGACGTGTGAGTCTCGGTCTCCTGTTCTTGGGATTCTGGTAATTGGGGTTTGATCGGTTTCGTCGTCGTGTTGTTGGATTGATCCACGCGGTTCTGATTTTGATTCATGATTGTTTCCTTCTGTCACTAGTCACTTGCTGTGCCTTCTTACCAAAGTACTGGGTTCACGACTAGAACAAGGCTACGGCTTCACAACTTCTAATACTAGGCAAATGGCAGCTGTTACAATTTACTTTAGAAGCAGCCGTTTCGACTTTCGTGGGCTGATGATATGATTTTAGGATTCAAACGAAAGAGACCGTCTCTTTTAATCCAGAAATAGAAACAGAGCCCAAATTTCATGTATCGTCTTGATGGACTGTGTTTTGCTTACTCTTGTTGTTTCCTGTTGGGCTTAAAGTCCACGGACTTCTGTTGCCCCTTTAGCTGAAAATCTGACAATCTTAGACTATGTTTGGAGGAGTTCGTTGTCATGGAAAGCAGAAACGGATGCTTGGTAAGAGTTTACTTGGCTCTATTTTTGAATTATTATTTTATTGATTTTATTCTGTAAAATTCATCCATTAGCGTGGGGTGGAAAAAGAGACTGTTGTAGCCAATCTATTGTCGGAATCAACCAAAGATCTCAGCTTATACAAAACAAACTAAAATGGAACAGAGATCACCAGAAGATTTTATATGGTCCATGAACAACCAGGCGAGTCAGGATTGAGCCGGTTATGTGACTCTGTACTTTTCTTGGATAACGACTTCTTATATCCTGTCACTATCTCCTTAGACATTATGATATATATATGAAATGCTTGTCATCGGTCATTTGTTTGCTGGATCATACCTTCAAACCACACGACTTAATTAAAGATTCCCAGAAGTGCAGATTATATTATGAACATCAGCAATAACAGATCAAATTTAACCTGGTGATCGAGATGACTTCACTATGATCTTTGAAACATAGATGGTATGGATACCTCTGCAATATAGGGGTGAAAGCAAAAGGTGTGCAGGTCTTCTTCTATTTCCATGTCTATTTCTTTTACCAACAGATACGAAAAGATTCCCAATCTTATAATAAACCAGGCCGAGTTAAGATATCTTCTTACATAATAAATCTGGTCTTTTTTTCCTTTTTCCTTCTTCTGTTTTATGTTCTTAATCCAATGAATACATATATATGATGCACAAATAATAGCTAAAAGTAAGGTCATCTTAGCTGACGGTTCTATGCAGGGCATAGGAATTGAAATGTAGTTAAAAATCAACTTCTTGTTGTTAGAAGATGAAGCTTCAGATCTATCCTACTTTTACGAGATCTTGATGTTGTCCTTTTAGTAGCAGCAAAGAGTTAAAGGCCAGAAAACCCTCTATTCTCAACTTGATGATCATTATCAATCAGCACTATATACAAGAGGGCTAATCATGATGCAGATTTTGAGACCAAGAGCTACGAGCTCCGCTCATATTATGGTCCCCATGTGGCGTGATACTTAACTAGGTATTCAATATTTAGCACGAATAAAGTAACGGTCTCCATCCATTTAGACGCCACTAATGTGGTTTTGCATCAATATTCTTAGTTCAGGATTGATCAAAACTTGGCCTCATGTGCCATCTTGTTAATTACCTTTCAGGTGTACTCTACCAAGCTTTAATCTTTGCACCAATAATGTACAAATTTAAAAGAGGAAAGGACATTAAAAGTGGCTATTATTCTTATTCTATAATAAGAGATTCATGTTTTGAATGTACATTAGATAAATAAATAATAGCATGTAACAATTGGTAAATTATATGATTTAATAATTCATGTTTTAAAATCTTAAAGAATTCATAAATTAGTCACCGTTAAGACCAATGTTTTAAAAATCAGACCGAGAGTTAAACTATTAAAAGATTTATCCGGTATTAGGCTGTCATAAAATTAGTAAAGATTAAATAACATTTAAAAATTTAAAGTAAGATTAAAAGAGATCGTCCTTATTTGTAAAAAAATTGAAGTTTAAATAAAAAAGAGATTATTAAATAAAAATTAATTGATTTATTTTAGTTTATAAGAATTTATTAATTTATAAAAATTGACTGATTATTAATAAATTGATTAATTTTTAATAATATAGATTACTAAAAAGTTGAGAACTAAACCGAAAAATTTGACAATTCAAAACTGTTAAGATTAAGCTGTACGGACTAGTTTGATTTTTTAATTATTAATTAAGGGTATGCTTGTTTGGAGGTAATGGAAAAAAAATGTATGGAATGGAATGCAAATTTGTGTTTGGTATCAAACTATTATTGAAGGAGTAACATTTTCATTACCCAATTCTCGGCAATTCTCCATTTTCAGAGGAATGTAAATCATTGAATTATTCCCCTGATACAAGGGCTTTACGCATGCCTTTAATTGGACCATTCATTGAGGGTGAATAGACTTATTATTATTAAATTTACAGTTTCTCATAGTAAGTTAAACAATCATAATAAATTACAGACTTACCAAATAATATTAATTTAAGAGTAACAAATACAAATAGATTTTTTTAAAAATCTAAAATTTTTGAAATTGTGGAAAAAATATTACAATATACTTGATTTTGAGCATTTTGTCATTATAAATAGGGTGCATAAAATATAATTAATTAAATTATATTTAAAATTTGATATAAAACAAAATTTTAATAAAATTTTATTTCTTAAGATTTTTAACAAACCAACTACCATCAAAGATAATAGTAATCATTCCTTCATCTTAACCAACCATCATAATTATAATGATTATATCCATTCCCATTCTCCCTATATTTATTCTCATTCCCATTCTCATTACCTTTTGTGAACCAAGCGCCTCCTCAGTAATTAAATCCGGCCATGTTTTATTATGCCTGTAAGATCCTCCTTTGGGCATTATGCCTGTTTGGTTAGATTTTTGGAGGATAAATAAGCAATTTTTTTACCGCAAAAGTTATTTTAAAAAAAATGAGTGTTTGGCTGTAAAATAAAAAGATTTTTTTAGTAGATATTGTTTTTTTTAGTAGATACCTACGAACTCATCTTCACGTTTATTCGGGAATTATATAATATTATTTGTCTTTTTTATATTTTTAATATTTATTTTTATATTAGTTTTACTTATGTTATAATCCATATTGGTTGGGTCGGCCTTATTAGGCCCGGGCCCAGATCCAGAACACGATGTGGGTCGGTCGGCCCATTCACAAACAATAACCTAAACCTAGCAGGAATCTCCTATATAAGGTACTATTTCACCTTGATACAGGTATGAGACAGAAAAACCCTACTTGTCTCCGTTCTTTCTATTATCAAAATTCTCACAAAACACTAACTTAAGCGTCGGAGGGGCCTTCCGAGAACCAACCCCCGGCGTGCCTTATTCGTTTTGCAGGAATCCTGCAGTCGAAATCAATCAGAATCACGGATCCGGATAACGATGTTCAGCCCCGGTAAAATCCTACTGAACCAGTACGTAAAGACATTTTTGAAAAAGAAAAATTGAGATTATTTTTAACAATGCTACAAAGCTTTTTATACGTTGAACTCATATTGAGATTATTTTGTACCTATCTTAAACACTTAATTCTCATTTAGCAACCAGTAATGAAAGAATTAGAGAAAAAAAAATAAGAATGAAAACGAACTCGTGCAGTTTGCTTGTCATAAAAGGAGTTTGGCATTTTGCAGAATTTGCTGAAGTTGGGTAACATGGAAAGGAGGCAGCTGGCAGCTCAATGGTGGTGTTTTACAGCCATTTAGCTATCTATTGTTAAATTAAGAATAATTATTTAAAGATATTTCTACAATTTCCTCAAATCACGAGCTTCTCTAACAGGTCAAGAATTCTTATGCTCGTGAGCTAGCTGTTAAGTAACTGCAGGAAATTTTAACTTTTATATAGTTTTCATATTAGACTTCCTCATCACAAGGCTGATATGAACTCATTCTACACTAATTGAGATCCATTTTTTATTTGGACATCGACCCATTAATCTAGATTATTTATTGAGCCACTTTATTATCTTTATTTGAATCGTAATTTAACCGATAATTTATTTAAAAATTAAAATTGCAATTAATGTTAGTTTAACTTTATAAGACATGGACAAAGTTGTCCTGAGGACCAAAAAATGTCTAAAATCTATGACCTCTAGGTATTCTCCTAACATTAATCCGTTCTTATATGGACAAAATTGTCCCTAAGAACCAAAAAATGTCTAAAATCTATGACCTCTAGATATTCTCCTAACATTAATCCGTAGTCATCCACCTATGAGAGTATTTCAAGTAAATCCGTATATATAATAACTTATAAATACCGTATAATTTGTAAGTAACATATTTGACATTTGTAAGTTTTACATATTTATTCTTTTTTTAAATATATTTATTCTTTATACTACGATTAAAAGGTTTTGTTAATGACTTAAAATCTTAAATTAATAGACTTTTTGAGAGACTTAATGATCTAATTGAGCCACTCCTCCTATCATTCGGCTATCACATGTTATATTTGTGTTATGCATAAATTTTATTATTTAATAAATTAAAATAATAAAATAATAAAATAATAATACTTTTTTTAAAAGGGAGGAATCACAACCACTAAATAATACACCATTTCATATGTTTTACTCCATAATTATTTTAGGATATTTTATATTTTATTTATTAAATAATAAAATTTATACATTATATAAATAAAATATTTGACAGTCATATAATACAAATATTAATATGACGTGATTTATTTTTGTTAGAAATTAAATATTAGAACATTTTATTCCAAATTTTCTTCTTAAATCATTCTTATTGTACATTTAACTTCTAATTTTCCGAATTACCATATCGTTTCCATAAATATTTAATTAATACATTACGAAGTTTATAACGAACTTCTTTATCTTTAATTTGCTTATCTCTAGCAATAAATTCTTAAAATATAATTATATCATCTTTTTTAATATTAATTTCAGAGACTAGCGTTTCGTTCTAATCTTATATGGTCGCTTGAGAATCACGTTCGTCCTCAATAATCATATTGTGCATTATAATGCATGCTGATATAGAGCTACGACAAAGACGGAAAGATAATAAAATTTTATGCAAAGATTTAGGTTTCATCAAAGATTCAGTGATGCGTGAGACTTTCAGAATTAAACAAATGAAAATTTATGCAAAAAGAACTTAAGAAGGAGAATTTCAACGAAGAGTTGGCTCATCTAGTAGCTTTAGACAATATTTTGATTTAGGAGGAAATGCAGATGATCTTTCAAATTATTAATTATTTATGTTAAATTAATATTCAAAATTACTTTAGTTTTACTTTAAATTTAATTGTTGTAATTTTAGTTTGATTGTAATCTCAAGTCTTACTGCAATTGTAATTTATTTAAGTCTGGTTGTAATTTCAAATATCTTTGTCGAGTTTTAATTTTTTTAAATAAATGTTATGGTTTAAAATTATGTACCTTTTATTTCAAATTTACTTTTTATTTTTAACATATTTTATTAATAAATTTATAACACTTATAAATAAGAATGATAAATAAATATTAGAAACAAATTTAATACTATATTTAATATTAGTATCATTTTAAATGTCTTAATAAGATCTTTGTAATGATATATTTTGTGTAAAGTAATATATATTTTAAATTTAATTACTTAGTAAATTACGTAGATAAATCAAATTGCGAGTAAGACCAAAAAAAAAAAAAGAATATGGTACAAAGAAATATTATCTTTTTTATAATTTTTGGCACATTTACAATAACACACTAAATTTAATGTATTACATTATTTTAGTATTAAAATTTGGTCTCTGTGATTTCTTTGCCAAAACATGAATGGAGATGGCCTAGAATGCCTTTACAATCCCAATGGCCGGCGACTGTCCTCCCCGACAAATGTGGAAGAAACACAAGTGCACATCCCAAGTCCCAACCAACCCCATCATTGGTCCGCTAACATTGCCTCGTCATCGTCGTCCCAACCAAGTTCCCATTGGTTGCTCAAAAGCTTGTCGCAAAATTAAATAATTATAATTAAAATTAAAAAATAAAATGCAAGCCAAGAGAATGAGAGATGCTAAAGGCCCTTTGTTTGTTTCCCAGCTCTCTTCTTCCCTTCACTCTCCGCATCACTCCTCACCGTAAGATGTCTTCAACTACGGCTCCCGTCACCTCGCCTCCGGTGGCCAAGAAGCTGAAGCATGTCATGGAGTTGTTCGGCGACTCCAGGCTCGATAACTACTACTGGCTTCGCGACGACTCTCGCTCCGAC
>JAOSBP010000006.1:6667639-6677698 GCA_027563825.1 Erythroxylum mucronatum
CTTTTTTCTGATGAGGTAATGAGTTTATATAGTAAATACCTGTAGGAATTAGGTCAACGTCGAGGAACGGGGGCGCCATTCTGAGTTTGAGCTTGGGCCTAGCACGACCGACCCAACCAATAATTATAATGATTATATCCATTTCTATTTCTCCCTGTATTCATTCGCATTCCTATTTTTATTATCTTCTATGAACCAAGTGCCCTGAAACCCTTAAAATTCTCTCTAATTACCCGAACTGTCAAAATTGGACAGACCACAGGAGCTCATCTTGAGACCCAATTTTAGGAAAAACCTCCAAAGCCTTCCTGGTCGCTATGCTACAAATCATGATTCCTTGCCGCAAGTTAAATTTGGCCGCTGAACACATATGGCTTTTCTCAAATTCCTCTCAATACCGCCATATGACTTTGGATTCTAATGTGGCCTAAAATTATACGGAGTCAATCATAATCTGATTAAGCATCTGCTAGTGCTAGTAACCATCATTCTTTGTTTTAGATGGTTGATCTCTCCACGACAAGAACTACAGTCCATTGTTGATATATCTTGAAGCTCTCCTCCCCTGTCAAAAGCTTTTATTTATGCAGCTTTGAGACGTTAATCTACTATTCCCAATAATCACATTGTTCCTTCATTGGAAACTTCTTCAAACTGAAGCCTTATTTGTAACATATGCTTTGACAGCTTTTCATAGTAACTCATTTAGCACATTTTCCTTCTTAAAAGAAGGCACGAAGGCTTTCAAGTATAGGCTAACCAAAACAAGGAACGAAGACGCTTCTGACCCAGAACCTGATTTGGATGCACCCATACATCAGCCTAAATCAATCAGTAGTGACTCACTACTCGGTAGGAGATCCAAAGGCCTAAGAACGACAAACTGTGCTCACCTCAGCAAGCAACTAAAATAAAAGAGGATAGTTCAATTCATAAAAGAGGATAGTTCAATTCATCTGCTATTGTATCATATGTGCTATCTTCCCTTTTTCCTTTTTTCATTTTCCGCTATTCAGTATTCACCACACAACAACGAGAGATAGGCTGGGAGGCAACAGTGGGTCATAAAATATTATATTACTGGAAAAGTTGGATAACGCGATCTTGTGGCGCGTGAAGGGAAACCTATCTCAGTGCCGTACAGGATTAGGAGCGTTTTTCATTATTGATATTTTCATTGACTTATATAATATGTACTAATTAGTTAATACTGGTGTGGAAATATGTTAGCTCAAATTGAGTGAGTCACTGTCATGAGGTTTGTATTAATTGGAGAAGTGTTTTTCACTTTTCATTAATAAGTCAATGATTCTGATTATCTTAAATTGGTCCATACCATACCATACCAATTCTCCATTGGGCTTTTGTGAAAATGACCTCAAGTAAGCTTTGTCCTGTCATGCGGTAGTTTCCCACTCCCACACGCCAAAAATACACACTAGTCTACATAAACCAACTCAAAAGCTTGTAAAAAATGGAGGGGGGAGGAGCCACTGGGTATTGCAGATGTGTGTGAGAGAGAGAAGCATGGAGAATCCCAATGCTCAGTCGGTCCATAAGATCAGACATGAGAGCCAACTCTTCAGTCACACTCTCTTTGTCACCCATTATACTAAAATAAATTAAAAACACCCAACTTCAACTTCAACTTCAACTTCAACTTCAACTTCAACTAAATCCCCCTTTTCCCATCCCTCCCACACTCGCCTTTTTCTGCTCTCTCACACGCATTATTTCTCTCCTTCTCCCTCACTCTTCAAAAGCCTCTCCTTTTTTCTCCCCTCTTTTTTGATTTCATGGTCTAAAAATCTAATCTTTCTTCAAACTTCCAATCAAGAACAACCCTTTCTTCTTCCTCCTTTTATCTATCCAAGATTTTTTTTTTTATGATCCTCAACAACAAAAAGCCCAGATCAGGAGCAGCGGAGAGCGACCAAGACTTCAACAGGGAGGATCGCGCTCAAATGTCCGAGGAGGACGACCGATCTCCGCTGTTCGATTCCGTCCGTCCCACCGACTTATGCTCCACCAAGACCCGAACTTGCTCTTCCGGTTCGAGTTCTTCGGGACCCAGTTCTGTCCTCGACCAAAAGGCGCCGTTTGCCGACCAGGTGCTCGAGAACGTGCTTGAGAACGTGCTATGGTTCTTGACTTCACGGCGTGACCGTAACGCGGCGTCATTGGTGTGCAGGTCATGGTGTCGTGTGGAGGCGCTCACTCGATCCGACCTCTTCATTGGTAACTGCTATGCCGTGTCCCCTCGCCGCGCCACGTCACGGTTCACACGAGTCAGGTCCGTGACTGTCAAGGGAAAGCCCCGGTTCGCTGACTTCAATCTCATGCCGCGGAATTGGGGGGCTCACTTCGCTCCTTGGGTCTCTACCATGGCAAAAGCCTACCCTTGGCTAGAGAAGGTTCACCTTAAGCGCATGTCTGTTACTGATGATGATCTCAATCTTCTTGCTGAGTCGTTCTTGGGGTTTAAAGAGCTTGTGCTTGTTTGCTGTGATGGGTTTGGTACTGGTGGCCTCGCTATTGTTGCTAGCGGATGCAGGTCTGTTGGTTTCTTTGGAGTTTGTGCTTTTCAATTTTTACACTTTCTGTGTGCGTTTGTTGCCTTGTTAGATCTGATTATATTGTTTATGTTCTGGGGTTGCGATTCTGTCGTGTAGGACAATATTTGAAAGCTTATGTTATAGTTGTTTGTTTGACGTAAAGACGAATTGCAAACAATTTTCAGAATCTCTTTCTAGGTTTTTATCTAGATACAGCTTTTTCGATCTTTATCCGTTGTCAGTCAAAATTTTTTGATGGTTTAGTGTGGTGGGAATCAATATTTTGGATATACATCGAAAATTTTATCTCAATACATGTCTTGATGACGTTCGGTGGGTACTTTGGATAGCGAGTGAAGTTTTTTGGTTTGACTATGGTTTGCAATTTGAAAAGCTGCTTCTTCATAGTTGGACTTACTGCATTTTATGGGTTGTTCTTTTGATGCAGACAATTGAAAGTGCTTGATCTGATTGAGTCTGAGGTGAGAGATGATGAGATTGATTGGATATCATTTTTTCCAGAGGGTGAAACGAGTCTTGAATCTCTGATTTTTGATTGTGTGGAATGCCCCATCAACTATGATGCATTGGAGAGGTTGGTCTCAAGGTCCCCTTCTTTGAAGAAACTTAGGTTGAACCGATATGTATCAATTGGGCAATTATACCGCCTGATGGTGCGAGCCCCACAGCTGACACATCTTGGGACAGGCTCGTTTAGTCCCCCAGAGGATGTGACCCAGAGTGAACAAGAATTGGATTATATTTCTGCATTTGCTGCTTGCAAATCCTTAATTTGCTTGTCTGGGTTTAGAGAGATAATAGCGGATTATTTACCAGTAATATACCCAGTTTGTGCCAATCTCACTTCTCTTAATTTTAGCTATGCCAATATCAGTGCAGAGCAGCTCAAACCAGTTATTAGTAATTGCCACAAGCTTCAGATTTTCTGGGTATGTTTTTATTATTGAATTGTAGGTACATTGAAAATTTTCTCCTCAGCTAATCTGAGTCTGGAAACTGCAGGTACTGGATTCAATTTGTGATGAAGGGCTCCAGGCAGTGGCTGCAACATGCAAGGATCTCCGAGAGCTTCGAGTCTTCCCTTTTGATGCGAGAGAGGACTCTGATGGACCTGTTTCTGATGTGGGCCTCCTAGCTATTTCAGAGGGTTGTAGGAAGCTTCAATCCATTTTGTATTTCTGTCAACAGATGACAAATGCAGCTGTTGTAGCCATGTCGAAGAACTGTCCTGATCTTGTGGTGTTTCGCCTCTGTATAATGGGCCGACATAGGCCTGATCGTTCGACTGGAGAACCTATGGATGAGGGTTTTGGAGCCATTGTCATGAATTGTAAGAAGCTCACTCGGCTTGCTGTATCTGGCTTATTGACTGATAAAGCTTTTGATTATATTGGACGACATGGGAAAATGGTAAGAACCCTGTCAGTTGCCTTTGCGGGAGACAGTGACATGGGTCTGAAACATGTGCTTGAGGGTTGCTCTAGATTGCAGAAGCTTGAGATTAGAGATAGTCCTTTTGGAGATGCTGCTCTTCTCTCAGGTTTGCACCATTATTATAACATGCGATTTCTTTGGATGTCTTCTTGTAAGCTATCCCGTCATGGTTGCCAAGAGATTGCTAGGGCGTTACCCCTTCTGTTGGTGGAAGTGATTGAACATGAAGATGATGAGGACATGGATGATAATATTGGGACATTATACATGTATAGGTCTCTTGAAGGGCGGAGGGACGATGCACCAAAATTTGTCTCCATCTTGTAAGCATCCTTGGCAATGGAAGTTGTTTCAGCTGTTCTTACGGTGGCTGTTATTGGCAAGTGACATTTATTGCAAGAAAGTTGAATCAGGTGGGTACCTTTTAGATTACCCACAAGGTCTGTGTAACCTAGTCAGAGAAGGTTGAATGAACTTCTGTCCTTGTACTGCGCTGTTAATGATGACATTCAGAGCAGAAATCTCTATGAAAGGCCACATTTCTTCTTTTATGTTGGTTCTTGAGAAATAGAGGGAGTTCTATTGATGCGGAAGATGGGCTGTGTAAGGTATTGGACCAGTGGATCTTGCTGTGTTCTAAGTTTTGTGTTTCGTTCTGTTTTCATATTCATTTGGTCGTAACACTTGTAAACAAGGAGGCTGGCAGAAAAAAGGGTTGGTGTGGGTGATGTGCGTCAAACAAGAAATGGGGACAGGGCTGAGTTGGAGAATTAGGAAAATGAAACTAATGGAAGCTCTATTCTTTTAGCAATTTTTAGCCACCAAGATGGAGGGAGAATGAAACCAAAAAAAAGAAAAGGGGAAAGCAATAGGAACAATCTCCCAGTCTTTTGAGGAAGTTAGGCTGTCTTACTTTGATTTACAGGGTAGGTAATCTGAAAAGCTGTAGCTGGCGAGAACTAAATGCCCAAGGACTGATACAACTCTACCCCCTTTCTTTCTCAATCAAGTTTGTTTTTTTCAGATGTGTTGTTGTAGCAGCACCTGACTGTTGAATTTATTATTGTTATTGTTAGCCAATGTGAGATCAGATGATATAATAAATGCCAAATATGCATATATGCATGCATTGTAGCATGTTTTTTTTCTTTTTCTGAATGTGGAATGATCAAATTGACAGTGAGGTCCATTAATTATGTGTGGAAAGTATTGTACAAAGTACACGTTGCAGGCCCCTCTTCCCCTCTACTGCGTGCGTGGGGATCCACTCCCAATTTGCCATCTCAGGTTCAGAGACTCGGCTCCGTTCCGATCTTTTTACGGCTTATAATAGCAGCTAAAATTGCACTCTTGGTGTGCTCTGACTTGTATCATGGATTCGAGTGGGGCCTTTGCCTGTAGTTGGATATGGGACCAGCTCTTTGATGATTTGTCAAACCCCTGCCTTGGTTTGCGTTTGCGTTGCGAAGCGGCCAAGCGAAAGTATACCAGTGCAGTGATATGCTCTAAATCTGCCTCCTTTTGTTGGTGTTCTCTTTGGCAGGAAGGTAAAATCAGGTCTTAATACATCAAAGTGGGATCTGACTCAGAATTGAATACAAAAGGCGTTCTTTCTTTTGCCTATCCCATTATTTGTTTGCGTAGAAAGTGGAGCAGAGCTAGTATGAATTTTCTTCTTACTACAATTACATCCACAGCCACAATTACTACTATACCTCCACCTGCCTTCAATACAGGTTCATGCCAAGTACTAGTATATCTATATCATTCTCCATCTTAAATCATGAGTGTCATCTCAGGTCGGAGTTCCTAATAGCTTTCCAAAGCTATGCACTTGTTTTTCAGTGGTAAAGGATAAGGGGCGTGGGTGAATCTGCGCTTGTGGGGTTCAACTCATTTTTAAACCTTTAAAATAACATCTTTTATTTGGAGTTTTCTGTACTTTGTTCTCATCTTATCCAACTTGCTTTGTGGGAATAGTCCTACTCTAGATGACCAGTGTCCAAAGACTGCAAGCCTCTGCTTTTTTTCTTGAATTCTGCCCTTCTTTTCCCCGTATATTTCTTTCCACTTTGTCCCCATAACTGAAAAAAGGTGGAAGAAAATAATTGATTAAGACCTTACAAATGGAGGACCAGGACTGGGACAAGACCTCAGAAATATTGGCCCTTAGATTTGTCAAGCGCCGAATCCATCTCTCTGATGGACCTATCTTACCTACTTGGACACCTCTTTTTATCATTTCAGAGATGGATAGAGAAACAGGCTGATAAACCTTCCTATTTTGTCTAAACATATGCCTTCCACTGTTTGCTATATATATATATATATATAAAGAGCTTTTATTCAACCCTTCCATTGGAACTGATTGGTGGATGCCCATCTCAAAGACGAAGCCCTAGCTGCCACACCAATCAATGTGTGGGTATGGGAGATGGGATACGTAAATGTCTACCAATAACAAACCTGTTGGTGTCACCAAATATAACTGTAAAATATACTAATAATGAAGAAATAACAAGTGATTGAAAAAAACAGAGTCCCAGTCGCGTTGCAGTGCAGTGAGAGAGTGGATGCTTATTGAGAAAAGCAAAAAGAAGAAGAAGAATATACAGACCGACACTGATTATGAATTTATAATAACTTTTTGTATGTTAAGCACATTCATGGCTGAACTAAGCACGAGGTCAACCACTAAGCTATGCTCTCTCGTGTTGCTCCACTTCATTAAAACTTTCATGTATATGTATACATTATAGAATAGAAACACTAAACAGGGGTTGCATAAACAAAATTAGTGGAGAGTTTATGAAAGACTTGTATTATTAATTGGTTTCTTAGGATTGAGAACAACAACGTTCCGTTGCCGACATTGTCTTGAAGATGGATGATAAAAAAATGGATTTGGTAGGAGGAAACAAACAGAACAGAGGTAGAGGTAGTACATCACATGTGAGCGCCAGACATATAAAACCTACGCCTAAAGTTATTAGACAATTATGCCAAACACGTAATTTTGCTTGAAGACGATAGGTTAAGAAAAGGATACATAACTAATTCTTTTGGAAATTATGGACATACACAACATGTACAAACAAAACCCCTTTTTCACACAAACCTAACGCTTTTGACTTTACTTGGATGCCTACACGTGCCTTTTCTGTTTATATGAAGAAATTCAAAGAGCATGCATAGTGTGGATAAGCTCATTAGATTTTGCCAAACTCTTTTTATATCTTGGTATTCATGATCAAGATAAGGGAAAACTATATCAACACGGTATCAAATGTCAAGCCCCAGCCAGCTCAAAGCAAGAGAAGATCAAATATCTCAGGGAGATGGATGAAGATGCTCTCCATTGTTCTCTTTCCCACACGCCTGTCCCTATGCTGTCAAAGTCACCAAATAAAGTTTGATTCCATAACAAATAATATTGAAAACGATTTTTAACTAAGCATATGTCTTCAATAGTTACAAGTAAATAATAATAACTTCAACTTCAACTTCAACTTCAACTTCCTCTTTCATAATATGCTTGTTTTGCTAATTATATGCTTTGATAACTGTTTCTCCACTATCATTTTTTCATTGCCATGATTACTATATGTACTACCCTGAAAAGAAAACCGTGTTTCCCCCTTTTTTTTCGGTTGGTTGGTATAGGTTCATGCATAATCTGCCATTAACCACACGATAATGGCAGGTCTAAATCACAACCCTGTTGTAAGTTGCATAGTTGTCGCTTGTCCAGGGGTTTGGACCTTCTTACTTAGCACATCATGATTTGTCTCTCAAATATTATTCTAAAACTCAAACTATCAATATACCTATGTAGAGAGGTATTGAGAAAGGCAAGTGCATTTTCTCCTCTATAGCTAATGGCTCTTTCGAGTCCTAAGAAAAGAGTCCTGGACTCTCCATGCTTTTCATTTCCTTTCCACACACTCCAAAGTATAAGGTAGGGGGTCATCATCATCATCATCTTCTCCTATTTTTGCCCATCTGATTGATAGGGGAAATCACCAACATTGTTTTCAATTTATGGATAGATCCCCACATTGAATCTTTACTGTTTTTTCTCTATCGTGAAAAGGAACAATGAATTGGCTCTTGATCAAAGCTTTACAATTTTATGATGATTGATCAAGCAACCAATGGCATTTCTATAATTATGATCCTAAAGTTTTATATGGAATTTTTTGGAACAATTCTCAACCATCTGCCTTTTAGTGGACAATTTGGAGAAACTTATGGTAAGATATATTTGTACTTGGGATCTTAAAAAACAAACCACCTTTCTGTGACCTTTTTTACTTTCCTTCCATCCATCAGAGAATGGCCTGAAAAAGACATCTACGTTTGGTGGGGGGAGGGTGAGTTGGGGAAGTGCAATTATATTCACAAAGGCAAATGCATTTGGGTCAACATCCACTGGTAGAGGCTCTTGGGCTCACGGAGTCAACAACCTTCAAAAGAAAGGCCCCAGAGCCCATTAATCGATAGCGATGCGATGGTGGAACTGGAATCTCCCAATCATTTCTCCTTTAGAATCAGAAGATTTCCCCCCCTCCTTTACTTCTATTGTGATGTGCAAGTGTAAGGACATGAAAACAACAGTTTCTGCTGAATTAAGATTGGAATCTTGAGATCTTTATCCTCCACCAATCTCAGCCCCTGGAAAAGAAAGTGGTGTATGATCACCTTGCGTCAAAGTGGCCTTTCAGATAAAGTAATGCGTCAGAATTCAGGCTCAACTGGTCAAAAAGAACCTTGAAAAGAAACCCTTCATTTTTTGCTTGGTGGGGGAGCCCAGTTTGGTCAGGATCAATATTTGACCTTTCTCCAACCTTGTTGACGTGCCATGGACATGTTTAACTATATTCAAGCCTATTAAAAGTTGTACTCTATGCACTTAAACTAGTAGCAAAATCACTAGGATTCAGAAAATAGTTGGGGTCAAAAGGTCTTTGCATCGATCTGTAAACATTTAAAGAAGATGATTTACTGGTAATCATCGCTAAACAGGCTTTCTGGCAAACACTTGGTCCATACTCTAAACTTCACCCATGCTCAGTAGAACATAGTTTCCATTCAAAGAGCACGGTTGATTCGTATAAGAGAATGATAATAAGAATATAAATAAATATAGTAAAAAATAGGAATAAATATTATCATTATAATTATGATAGTTGGTTAAGAGAAAAGAATGATTATCATCAATATTGATAGTAGTTGGTTTGTAAAAATATGGAGAAATAAAATTTATTATATTCATTAAAATATTGCAATTAATTACTTAATTACAATATAATTAATTAAATTATTATTATTAATTAATTACAATGTAATTAATTAAAATATAATTCATTTATTCATTAAAATATTGTAATTAATTAATTAACTAAAATATAATTAATTACAATATAATTTATTAAAATATAATTTATTAAATAATTAAAATATTATAATTAATTAATTACAATTAAAATTAATTAAAATATAATAAATAAATAAATTAAAATATAATTATTTTATTTCTCAATATTTTTACAAACCAACTACTATCAATATTGATGATAATCATTCTTTCCTTTTAACCAAACATCATAATTATAATGATAATATTCATTCTTATTTTTTACTATATTTATTTCTATTTTTATTATCATTCTCTTGTGCGAACCAATCATCCTCTTTGGATGAAATTTGAGTGAACATGGGTGAAGTTTAGAGTATGGACCAAGTGTTTCCTAGAAAGCCTGATTAGCGATGATCACCAGTAAATCATCTTCTTTCAATGTTCACAGCAAGGACGTTTTGACCCCAACTATTTTCTGAATCCTGGTGATTTTGCTATGCATAGAGTACAACTTTTAATAAGGTTGAATATAGTTAAACATGTGTCCATGGCACGTCAACAAGGTTGGCGAAAGGTCAAATATTGGAGCGCAGATCACCTGTCCAACTTTGCCCTGTCCAACCCTGTCCAACGTGTAAACGACGCCGTTTTTGCACTAAATTTTAAACGCACGTGGTTGGCGTCAGACAG
>JAOSBP010000006.1:6688684-6711585 GCA_027563825.1 Erythroxylum mucronatum
TGACTTACCTTAAACTTCCACCAACCAAGTGATGACTTGGTTCAAAATGAAGCTCTAGTGATTTCCCACCTTTTTATTTCTTGGATTTTCTTCCAAATCTCTCTAAATCTCTTGGAATCCAAAGCCCTAGCCAACTCTCTTTTCTTCTTCTCCTTTCTCCATTCACGGCACTCTTCTCTCCCTTTTCTCTCTTCAATTTTCGGCACACTCACTTCTAACTCTACTAACACTTCATTTTTCTCCTCCTTTTATACTCCTCTCCTCATTTAACTCAAGCCCAAGGCCCAAGTCCATCTTATCTCCCTCCCTTCTTATTTCATTTCTCTACTAACACTTAACTTAAGCCCATTTCATTTTCTCTTCTCTTTTTATTTCATTTGGGCCCAAAGCCCAACTAACACATTAAATTCTAACTACTCATTTAATTCATACTACCTAACTCATTTATTCTCATTAATTCATGCCACCTATATTATTAATGTCATCTTACTTAATCATCGTCATCTTAATTAAAGCTAACCTAATTCACTTAATTAGGCTAATCATGCTTAATCATAAAAAATTTTTTGGGGCTAACACTCTAGTAGCAGAAAAAAAAAGTAATTTCAACTTGGAAAGAAGCAAGCAATTAAAGGAGGAGCCAAAGTGTTCACTGATTTGTAAAAAGTTTCCAATCAACGTTTTCGTTGATTTGTAAAATGTTTCCATCATTTATAAAATAAGTTTTAAAAATGTCTTATTATATGTTTATTGGGTTGTTGATATTAAAAGGACACTCTTATTTTTGAACATATTCCCGTAACATTTCTTAAATTTGTTGTAACCTGCTACGTTTTAACTTTAATCACTTTGCAAAATCACAATCTAACTTTTATTGAATTTTATAATATTTTTGATACCTTTCAAATTCACAATTAGATGACTTTCACATTCAATAATAATCTTTAATTATTTATTTTTCTATGTATATTATTAAATTTAAAATTTTAATCTCACAAGCTCTTAGTTTCATAATGTATGATAATAACATATAAGTTCATTATGCATGTTTTTTTGTAGGTTACAAAATTGCTACTAAAGCATTAGGGTTTAAATCTATTTAAAGTAAAACCCAGAATTGACAAGCTTATTGCTATTGTGATACTTCAGGTACATTTCTCTAAAACAATCTACCAGTAATTCAAATTAGTTTATTACGTCATAACGTAATTTTTTGTTCTATTTATTTGCCACCATAAAGCATCATGGTTTATTATGTCACAATGAAATTTTCTTAGTCATTAACCTAATATATATTGAATATGTTACTTTGATGAATAGTAAGTTACTTATGGAAAAGGAAGATAGGCATTGGAGTAAGATTCCAAAAGAATCTATTTGGGAATATGTTAATGTAAGAAACATTCATCTCAATGCTCCTTTCAACTTTTTATTTATGAAACTTAAATGAACTTTCATTACATTGTAGAAGAGATATATTCTAAAGACTATTAGGGATACTTGGAGAACTTACAAATCCATAATGAAGTGAAAGCATTTCAAACAATATACGATAGATGCAAAAAGAATGGCCAATCATTCTAACTATATGAGCAAAGAAGTCTTTGAGGAACTCATTTCTTGTTGGAACGGCCCAAACGTGAAAGTATGACAATTATTAGTACTTTTTACAAATTAGTTACATGATATAAAATTAATATAATGTTTTAATGTAGCAAATTCTTAAAAAAATTCAAAATATAAAATAACAAATTGAAATGCACATAGTTGGTCCTAATAGCTTTCAATTATTTATACTAAGTTGGTAAGTTCATAATGTGTTATAATTTATTAGGAAGCCGCTTAAATTTTCTAAATTATATCAAAATTATAATTAATAATTGTTTCTATGGATAGAAAAATGAAAGAGAAGACAAATTTTCTTAATTCACTATTTTTGTACATCTTCTTGTTATCTTTTTTGTTGAGATTAATTACTTATGTTCATTCTTTATGAATTTGTTCATAAAAAGAACTAAATCATTGTATTATTAGTTTTTCGACTACATTATTTGTCTTGATAAAATGAGGGTCACATTAAAATAGTTAGTATTTCATTTTTTTTATATATTAACTTATTTATAAGCGTAGTAGTTTTATAAATTCTATTTTACTTCTTTCTTTTTTATGTAGGAAGGTGATGATTAAGAGTGGCTAATGAGGTACTTGATGAAGGATTTTAGACTGCCCATACATATTAGTTTTGTTATGTAATTTGGTTAATTAACTTATATTCCATACGAAATGAAGGAAGATAATATAGGTAAATATTTTAGCTAGTGATTTTTGACTATTTTATTTTGAATATGTTAAAGGTTGAATTCTACAAGTCCTTCTAGACTATATATCATATATAAATGCAATTTTTTAGTAGTTGACATTTAATAATATGTACATAATTAAGACATACATTAATGTATATATACTGCTCTTAATGTATATAAGAATGTTGTCTACTTAATTACAAGAGTTTGCTTTTACATTAACATATTATTGGTAGTGAAAGAATAAATTGTTGCTTTTATTATTACAAATTGTTGCCTAGAAAATCCAATTCATTGCCTTATAAAGATTTAAACTGCTGTTATATCCATTTAACATTGTTCCCTAAAGCTATTTTTGTCGTAGTCTTTGTAAGGAATATATGACAATTCAATTAATAAATTAAATCTTAAGTAAATTTAGTATGCTATACCATAGGCTATATCTTGCGTTTTAATCTTCTTTGACCTCGTTTATTTCATCATGTTACAAATGTATTCAATTCTCTTACTAAGAATCAATGGCCACCTTTGAATACAAACCTTTTCTTATGCAAGTTATCAATTAAAATGACTTTCCTCTATTCTAAATTCTTTTAAATTGAGTTTAATTTGCTTTCCTTGAATTTTCCTATAAGATTGCATCAAATATAATCTTCTGGTAATATTCTAAAGTAATAACCATAAATTGAATTCTTAAAAATTATAGAAGTGTTGTAAAAGTATATTACGAGGCTCATTCAACCAAAGAAGATGGAGCAGCTGATTGGTTAGCTAGGCAAGCTCGCAAGAAGATGTGCTTGGGTAATTGGGTCTTAGCACCTCCATCTTCTTTGGTTGGCATTTTGAGCCTTGATGGATTACCAACTCCTCCTTAAGTGTTGATGAGTTGCAGTGATATGCTAGAGATACTATAGAGTTTGGTTCGTGTATTGCTGTTTTCTTTTTGTTGTATATTGAACTTGTGGACATTTTCTCAGTAATGGATATCTTTTCTTTTTGACCAAAAAAAAAACCCTCTAAGGTCTCACAAAATTTAAGTTGAGATCTTATAACTTACATGAAGCGTATTTCATAGTCGTTTTTTCATACATGGTAAGAGTCTTGTGCTATAGTATTAAGTCTTTTCCTTTAAAGCGTATGTCTTTTTTTAATGTAATATCGTACAAGTGTTACTTCAGATATACTTAATGTTTACCATGAGTTCACTTATTTACCCTCAAATTCATCTTTCTGAACTCTCATTTGGTAATTTAAGATAGATATAGTGACCATATAATCACTTAAAACTAATTTTCTTGTATTTATTATCTAAGTCGGTATTTTTGGCTTAATTTTCTTGCTCTTGCTTTTAATTATCACCTTGATAATAAACTTAAAACTTGCCTCATCTCCAATCATCCCAAATACTAGAGGTTATTGACCATGTGAGAGGGCTAATCTTTTATCTATCTGATATACTCTTTGATTCATATTGCCATATAAAGTACACATATTTTAGAATCAAGTACCACAACATTGCTTATTACATAATAAATAATGTCAACTCATATTTGTAGTTGAACATGAAAACAAATTAAATGAGCATATATAGAGAAATGTTGATCAATCACATTTCAATATATAGTAATCCTAGTGACTTCCCATGCCCAATGTATGTATCTTAAGAAATTAGTTTTTTCATTAGGCATGCCATTGTATTTTGTGTTGATATATACTTAATTCTTACTTCTTTTCGTGTAACTATATCTTTCACATAATTGTACTTGATATCTATATGTTTGGTTTTACGATAGAATTTGGAATTTTTAGTATAATGATTGTTGTTTGACTATCATAGTTGATTATTACTGGATCAGTCTCATTCTTAGCGACTTCCAACTTAACCAATAAATGCCTAAGCCACATGGATTCTTGTGCTACTGCTAAAAATGCTATAAATTTAGGTTATATTCTAGATAATGCAATACATGATTGTTTCTTATTTTTCCACGATATAACACCATTATTGAGTAAGAAAACAATTTAAAGGTATATTTTCTTCTCATCTAAATCTCTTCTATAATCTGCATCTGTATACCCTTGTATATATAGGTCATTGCGTTGATAACAATGCATAATCAACAATACCTTATAGATACCTCAATATTCTCTTTACTGTTTTTTAATATGCTTGTTTTAAGTTTGATTGATATTTGCTCACCATTCCAACAATGAAATAAATATCTAGCCTTGTATATATCATTGAATATATAGGAATTCTAACTACACTGGGACATATAACTTTCTTCATTTGTTCCATTTCTTATAATGTGGATGGGTAAAAGTTCTTGTTGAGCTATTTGCCTTAGTAATATGGTTATCAATTAGTTTGGAATCTTACATATGAAGTCGTTTTAAAACCTTTTTAATTTTAGTCATTTAAGGAAGTGATAATTATCTCTTTGAAACATCTCTTGAAATATTAACCCTAAGAATATATGTGGCTTCACTAATGTTTTTTATATCAAATTTAGATGACAACTAATTTTTGACTTGTTTAACAAGCTCACAGTAATTACAAGCAAGAAAATTTTCATCCACATATAAATATAAAATCAAATATACAGAGTGGTCTTCATTAAGGATATGAAAATCATATTAAATAATTATGTTATGAAAATGAATGTACTATTGCCTTAAGGACTTCCTTAGACCATAAATTAATTCTAATAACTTATATACTTTATGTTCTTGGTTTGTCTCAACAAAACCTACATATTATTTATATATATTTCTTCTTCTAATTATCCATTTAGAAAAAGCAGTCTTCACATCAATTTAATGTAATTTAAGATTCAAAATGGATAATATAGTTAAGATTAGGTGAATTGAAACAAACCTCACAACAAACAAAAATGTCTCATCATAATCAATTCTGTCATATTATGTATATCCTTGGGCTATGAGGCACGCCTTGTATCCTTGGATACTGCCATTAACTTTTTCATTTTATTTTAAGAACCCATATGTTCTCAATTTCTTTGTGCCTATCAGAGAGATAAACCAAGTCCTATACTTGGTTTTAGATTTACAAAAGTTATTTCTTCTTTCATTTCTTTCATCCATTCTTCTTTAGCATGACTAGTAAGAGCCTTATGTACATTCCTTGGCTTATTCTCTTTTTGTGGGATAATTATGTGAAATTTTCCATTGATTTCGAAATAAAGTCAAAGAATTATTCTATGATTGCTATGAGGTGATTGAGGTTTAAGAGAAACATATTCATAAACATTCTGATTACTCTCACTCGAATCGTATATTATAGATAAACTTTTAGTGAGTTGTGACCTTAATTGTCCTTGAGTTAATTCTTCAAGTTCTAAATTACTCCTATTCGGATAAAGTCCCACTTCATGATTCCTTGCAATATAATCATTTTAATGAAAAGTATCATATAAAAATACATCTTTTTCATACTTCACCCTGCTTTGGAAATCTATTTTATAAAAATATGAAATCTAGTTATCAAATTTAATTACTCCTTTATTACCTTATTTACCTATGAACATATATCCTTTTGATAGTTCAAAATATTAATAAAGATAATTTTCTTCTCTTTAGGGCCCAGTTTCCTATATTTGGGAGAGAGATCATGAATGTAGGTAGCACACCCTTATGATCTTAAAATTTCCATGTCTGTTTTTTACCTGAATATAACTCATAAGAAATGTTAATAACTAAATTTATAGCACTTGATTAAATACATAAGTGATTGTAACAGTGCATCAATCTGATAGGTGATTAGTAAATTTGGTTATTCCATCATAGACCTAACCATTTCTAGTAACATTTTATTAGGTCTTTTCGTAAAACCATTTTATTGTAAGATTTGAGGAATAGTTAATTGTCTTTCTATTCCTTTTTCATCACATATCATCTTGAACTTATCAGACATGTTTTCTTGTCCTCAATTAGTTCTTAATGGTTTTACTTTCTTATCTAATTGATTCTCAACAAATTCATATACTTTATTAATTAAGTTAATGCTTTATACTTATGATAAATCAACCATATGTGATCATACTATGTATAGTTACTAATAAAAGTGATGAAATATATAGTCACACATCGTGCCCTTACATTTTTCGGACCATATATGTTAAGATGAGTTTATAATGGATAGGAAACTCATGCTCCCTTTTCAATTAACATTTTTTTCCACTTTACTAGCTAGACAATGTTTACAACAAGTAAATTTACTTGATGTGAATCACTTAAAAGCCTTCTTTGGTCAATCATCTTATTTGATTTTGACCAATGAGACATAGTCTAGCATGTTACAAAATTGCATTGTCATTAGAATCACTAAATGATGTAAATAAGGAATAGCTCATGTTATTATTTGAATAAAAAACATCCAAAGTAATAAAACCATCTAATATAGATCCATTATCATAATAAATGGTTCCATGATATAAGTTCATATCACCATTGTGGAAATTTACATCAAACTAAGACTAATTGATACCAACACAAAAAAAGATTTCTTTGAATCTTTAGAGCAGACAATACTTCATGTAAGATCAGGGATTAACCACCACATATCTCTAATTCGCATGTTCTAATTGCTAGTATAACAACTCTTGAGTTATCTCCTGCATAAATTCAACATGTTCATACATGATTTTCTAGAATTTTATAAAGGCATCCTTATCCTTTGCTTTATAGTTAATTGCTCCTAAGTTTAAAATTTGTAAATGATGAAGTTTAGTTAGAAATATAAAACAAGAGATATTCACAAATTAAATGTTTGTAGAATAAGATTGTACCTTTTGGGTTTGCTATAATTATGAGCAAAGTGATTTTTATTACCAAAATTAAAGCATTTGACTTTTTTCATGTTCTGTTTTTTAAAAGGAATTTTTTTTCATAATGGTCCCACTTTGCCTTCTTTGAGCCTTGAGTATAGTAGGTATTTTTAAAAACGTTTTATCCATTTGGGCCCATCATGATGCTTACACTTCTTATTCATAGCTCTATGTGAGATTGAACGATCTACATATAACTCAGAGGAAATCTTGAAGGTTTCAAGATGTTCTTCTTTTAGTATAAAATGAGTTGTAGCATATTCCATTGTCTTAATGTCTCATTGTAGTTCAAATGCATCTTTATATGCTCCCAACTAAGAAGAAATGGATAGATCACAACTTGCACTTATTGCTCATTTGATAATTCATAACCATTGTTACATAACTAGCTTATCATATTTGATATATGTCTCAAATTCTTTTGCATTATGCAATTTGCTCGCTTCTTATATGTTTCAAATTTGATAGTGAGTGACCTTACTTTGGTCACTGAGTTACCTCCAAAACTTGTAGCTAATGTAGACTATATGTTTTTAGCAGTTTCATATTTTTAAAACTTACGCATTACATCGTTATCTATGCTACTCAATAATATAATGTGATCTGATGAGTTCTTTTTTCTCCGTATTTTATAAGCATCATATTCCCGTTTATATGGGTCATTTTGCTTTCCTTAGAACATCCATAGTTATGTTTAATGGTTATAGAGTCTCTTGCTCCTCCAGCACATATTGAATTTTTATGCTTCATATTTCATGATTGTCACTATTTAATTTCTAATTTGTGTTGAGTTCAACACTAATATTTTTTGATGAAGTAGCCATAATTGAAATACAAAGTTTCTACATGAAGACATATATATTATAGGTGCATGATAATGTCATGTTACACATACATATAGTGAATAATCAAATTTTAATTATCACGAAATCCAAAGAGCAAGTATGTTCTCAATATCATTCGTGTGACAATTAAATACCAATTATCATACTTAAATATAATTATCAAGAAGAATTTATATAAAATATATATTGAGAAATTGAAAATATCAAGTGTGGCATATTTAAATGAACATAATATATATAATTCAGTATAACTTAGTTCAACAAATTTTTTTACATAACATAAGCATCACTTAAATGTAAGGAACCCTATATGGAATATAATCAACTAATTCACGTGATAATATCCTCAAAGGTCGATATATAATATTTTTAATTATTTTGATTGGGAAGCCAATATGATACAAAATCTTAATTAATTACCTTTTTCAAAATTATCTCATAAACATTATCACTAACCAACTAGGCATTTTTGGACTTGGCAAATCTAAATTTTAGAGCATGCTTAACAATTCATTTTCTTGTTTTAATAATATTGAGAGTAAATTCGTGTACTTTACTTCAACATATGTGAAAGTCAAACAACCTTCGGAATACAATTTTTGTATTAAGTTATTAATAATAATAATATGTTTATCTGATCTTTTCTAGACATGTATTGTATTTAGAATAACTGCACTAATATAATGATGGCTTGTCTCATTTGTGTTGCAGTTCGTATAAATTTGGGTGTCCATATCATAATGAGTATTTTCTTGAAAAACAAACTTTCAGAAAATAGAAAAAGTTACAAATTTTAGAAATCATAAAATAAATTATTTTACTAACATAATAATAAGCTCATGCTCATAATGAAATTATGATTATTATAATTAAATTAAAACCCCCATTTTCAATCATTATTGAAATAATTAAAATTGTTTCATTTTAATTATAAACTCATTTCTAATTATTATTGAATTAATCAAATTAAACTATGAATTTGATTTAATTAGAAACTTACGTCTAATTATTATTCGACCAATCATAGTAAAATTTTTAATTGAATTAGAAACTTATTTTTAATTGTTATTAAACATATGAACTTAAATATTTGAATTCAATTAGAAGCTTATGTCCAATTATAATTGAACTAATCAATTTTAATAATTATAAATTATAATGTTCATAAACTTATTTCTAAGTGTTACCAAATTAATTCAAATTCATCATAATTGCAAACTTAGAAGCTTGTTTCTAAGTAAAATATATAATTTAATTAATCATATTATGTAGTGTGTATATATATATATATACATGTATATGTTTCTCCAAGTTGTATTATTACTTTTCTAACCCTCTAAACCAAAATTTTTACGGCCCAAATCTAGAAAGCATTCGACCCATTTATCTTTGGATTTGTTACAACTCAATGACACCAAAATGGCCTATAGTTTGTTCTTGCTGGCCCATAATTTGTCATGGCCAGGAGTCAAAACCCAAGTCATGCCGGTCACTGGTTCATGCCTATGCGACAATTTGTTTTTCCAATAACTCATCAGTTCTGGGTTTACTAATGTCCACTGTTTCTGTTCATTCAATCTTCAACAGACTCAATTCTTTGGGTTTGTTTTTGTATGTGTTGGCAGTTTACAAAAATATAACAGCCACTTTAATAACTCCTGTATCAGTTATTTATCCTAATCCAGGGATTAAATGGTGTAAAACGTATCATTCAATTAGTAGATTACGAAATAGAGAAAATACAAGTTTTTCTTCTGCCATTCTCTCTCACGTGAAGCAATTATCAAATGCTTAAAGTTTGGGACGTGAATTTATCGGTGACTCTAGTAGTCTACCAAAATCTGAAGACTAGCAAACAGTAAATCGATCCAGCATTTCCGCATTAAGGTAAGTCCTTATAATTCTACAGCATGTACTTAGAGATTTCTCCAGTTTTCAGAATCAAAGATCACAAAGGAAACCCGAAACAGAAGTTTGTAATTCTGGTCGACCAATTGGTTGATATTCTTCAGATTCCTTTGGATATCAATTTCTACAGTGTTTGTTTTTGTGTTTTTGGGTATTATTCATTGTAAAGCATCACAAGATATTACGATAAACAACACAGTACCCATCACGATGGGAACTCCAAAAAGGACGAAGAAAAGAAAAATTGGTTAAATATAATCTGTTGTTTTAAAGAGTAAAGTACAATACTCTACGAGTACTTGTTCGAAGACATGGAACTTTGCAATAAAATAATATGATACATGCACATTTGAAGACGAGTATTAATACACTGAGTGGAGATGATCATATCGCAATTTGACCAAAAAAAAAAACCCTAACAAAACACGCGTTCGATTTACTTTTTTTTAAGTCTCTCAGGAGGTGTTTACTGGGCCGAAGCCGGTGACTGGCTCAGAAATTTGCTGAATTCTCAAGGGCAAAGATCGAACCCGAAATCTCTTAATTAAGTGACAAAGATATGCGCTACCTACGCCAACTCATTAAATTTCATGTTCGATTTACTGAGACGAGGATTGCCAATATAAGAAAAGTTCAAGTACTGAAACGAGTACTAGACATCCATGTGGCAGTAGCCGTGGCCTTCACAATGACGAAGCTGAAAGTACCAGTCGGGGAGCAAACCGCTCAATTCTCCACATTCCACGTAGAGATTTAAACACAATTAAAATTGCAAAGCTCGAGTTGTATTTGTATACCCCAATAAATTTTGAAAGTAAGCCAATTTTGTTTTACTTTCTTTTTAAAGGCAGCAAAAAAAGTTGAGAAAACCTATGCCTGTCACACAAGCGAGAATCCTGTTCTTGCCAAAATTCAAAGAATCCTGTTTTAATCCTGAAACGTCTCTAGTTGTTAGGCCTTTGAATGGGTTAAATTTTTATGAAACCAATTCTAATAAATGATACAATAAATTAAGGATTTTGAGATAAATGATACCTTTATATTCATCTATAAATCACAATATAAGTAATTAGTATTCTTAATAATTACGTCATTCATATAATCCCATTCTTTCCTTAAATATAACATTTTTTATTTATATTTTTGCTAATTTGATCATAAGAGGTCAAATACTAAAAAAAAAATAGTATGTGGTTCTGCAAGTTAGATAAAGTGAAGCTTATAAACTAGACGATCACAAAATCATGTTTTTTTTGAGATAAAATATGGAATCAGTGAAGTCTCCTTCTCAATTCATATAACTTCTTCCAAACTTTGATTATACGAATCACGCATCAATACTGGAGAGTATACAACAATAACTACATACCTTAGTCATAATTCTTCAGTGTATATCCACGCTAGTAGAGACTCACAAGGTTAAGTCTAAACTACCTCAAAACACATAATAGGTTAAACTAGATGAAACCTACCATAATGGATCGAAAATTTAGGAAAGGTCAACAAATCGAAACAATATTTTAACCCTGCTTGTTGCATACTATTGGAAAATTAACATTATTTGATGGGCAGCAAAAATAAGACCAAGGCCATACTTATGTTCACTTTGGAATACCCCTTCTACGATACAACAGGATAACAAGATCTGACCTTAGGGTTAACATCTTCTCTACTAGCTTCAATGTACTCCAAAAAATGGAGTAGGAACTGTCTCCGAGTATTAAAAATAGTTGAAGAATGGAGAAGAGAAGAGATATAATTTCTGTGTGTGTTTTACGCTATACAGAAGGGATGGATATATAGGAAAAACAAAGAGAACGTTATTCTGCAACAGTCATAAGTATGGGTGAGAATAACAGGGAATATGGAGAGATTTTAGGAAAAGTGGGAAATACCAGGTCAAAATAATAACGTTTAGTAACTAAAACAAGCATTAAAAACATACCAAAAATAAGAATTAAACCAAGTGAGCCCCAAAAGTTTGTCACACGTGCCACGCAACATTCGAGCTAGGCTAGGTCAAGCGACACGCATGCATATGTGTGGTATCCATACCCTCCTCAAGAAACTTGATTCAAAGTCTCATAAAACACTATAGTATATAAACTAGGTTGAAAGTCCATTACTCTTTCAATGTGAGATACAAAAAAACAAGGAAAGAGAAATGTTACAAGTTTTGGAACAACACCAACAATCCCCCACTTGGTCCAAAACTTGAGAAACAAATTGTAACAGTTTAGAAGAAAGATAGGCGAATAACCAAATGAACTAAGTCTTGAACCTGGAGTCTATAAAATTTGGAGACAAAACCTACTAGAGAAATAAACAGCCTTAAAATGCCCTAGTCTCATGATAGTTCTAGAGAGATAACCCAAATGCTATTATAGGAGGGTAGCTAGCCCCTCACGACCAGGTAGGTGAGTTCATTAAGTATGTACTGCTCACATTACCCAAACTTGGGCTATGGAACTCTTTAAGGATTAAGCCATCCAACCTCTTCAAACACAATAAAGTTTATACTAAGGGACACAATTCAGTAAGTTAATATATCTCAGTATTATTCCATAAATAAAGTACAAGTAAGTAGTCACCACATGACTTCATTTGACCCATTGAACTTGGTTTCTTAAGATAGGTGTCCATCACGAGGTTACTACATAATTGGGCTCAACCTCATCCCTTTAGCATGCTCTAAAACTAGTTTCCTAATTAAAGCTTTTGTAAATAGATCCATTAAGTTTCTCTCTGACTTGACCTAGTTTAGAGAGATTACACCATGTCTAATCAAAGTACAAACAATTTTATATCTCAATCTGATATGTCTACTTTTGCCATTATATGCTTTGTTCTTGGCAACATGAATGGTAGCCTGCTAATTACAATGAAGGAACACAGAAGGAATTAGTTTTTACCAAAGTGGGATATCTGCTAAGAGATTCCTTAGCCACTCAGCTTCCTGTCCTGCCAGCTCCAAGGCTATAAACTCAGCCTTCATTGTTGATCTTGTAATACATAATTGCTTGGATGATTTCCAAGACACAACAACTCCTAGGAGTATAAAGACAAGTAATCAACTGGAAATAAACATTAAACACCAACAAAACAACCCTCTTCTTCTTCATTTTCCCTCAACTTTTCTAGTTGGTAAGTGTATAGAGCACCACTTTTTCTCCTGCATGTGACACTTCTCTCATAGGTTCCCTTCTTATGTTTGTTTTGTAGAAAATTAGGAGGAAATTGTGGAGGTTAATAACCCCAAAATTCCTTAACACTTGGGTAAATTTCTAACTGTTATTTTATATCTTTTTTGTGATTTTTGATCGTCATATACTAGTTTATAGTTGGATTGGATTTTGTGGTTGTTTGGGACAATAATTGAAGTCATGGAAAGGAAAAAAAATGCTGAAAATGTGACTAGAAAATGAGAAAGAAGAGGAGATAAGAGAAGAGGAGAGGGTGAAGAAGATGGTACTTTCAGAAATTTAAGTTGTATGAAGGGCCAAAATAGGAAATGCAAATAGTGAAGGGTAAATCTAGAATTTACTTACAAGAAGGGCATTTTTTTATTAATTGAAATGAATGAGGGTAAAATAGGATTTTTAATTATTTAAGGGTATTTTAGTAATTATGATGGTTAGGTTAGTAAGGATATTATTTTTATAATTAAGAGTAAAGTGGAAAAGGAAATAATGTTGGATTATTACGTGTATTTGAGTTGAAATTTTTGCAAATTAGTTAGATAGAATTTTTGTAATGTCTAAGTCCAAAGGTCCGATTAAGGAGTAAATTGGACTATTAATTAATTGAGTTCGAAATTAAGGTAAGGATAACCTTAGACTTTACTCTTAGAATAGTATAACATTTTATTATTAATAAATTATTTTATAGTGAATGGTATTTATAGCCTTAGACTTTACTCTTATAATAGTATAACATTTTGTTATTAATAAATTATTTTATACTGAATGATAAATTTATAAATTATGTTAATTTATTTCGCAATAATTAATGAAATACAAGGCATTTTACTTTATATTTTGTTACATTTTATAAAGTGTATTGCTTGTTAATTTGACAAAAATGTGTTAAATTGAGATTGGTTGATAATATGTTGTGAATAATTGGTGAAAAATCAAGAATTGCTGGTTTGCCTAGGATAGGCTACATTTAATGGTCATAAATTGATAGGTTGTTTAGAGATAAGCAAGCGATGGCTAGGTATCTATCCGTGGAGTAGATATTGGGGTATCTTAAGTCTCGAGAATGTCCTGTGTTGATGGCTAGATACTGGAGTAGTACTGAGATATCTTGAGTCTTGGAGATATCTTGTGCCGATAGCCAGATACTAGAGTAGTACCGGGGTACTAAGAGAGATTAAGGAATTGAGGTACATATGATGATATTTATATATTTAATTACTTTTCCACCAGGTGAGAGATTATAATGAGTTGAGATGAGTTGGCAGATCATTGAATGTAAGCCTACTAGGTTAAGCAGGGTTAGTTAATGCAGTTAATTATGAGATAAAGCATAAATGGTAGTTATAAATAAACATTTTTGTTAATCATTTTTGGTAAAATTTTGAGATGCTTGTTAATTGTTTGGATTTTACTAAGTAATGTTGTGTATCTTCATATTATATGAATGTTTAATCTCTTGACCAAGTTATATATATATATATATTGAGTTATTTAATTTTAAGGGTACGATTGGTTACCTTTATTGAGTAGGTAGCTCACTCCTTGCCACTATTTTTTAGGAGATTGAGAGATTGCTGATAAATCTAGTGTGCGGGACTAACAAAGTGGAGTTTAGGTAGGACCAGTTGATTAATTGAGTAAAGTTTTTTTATTGAATATTTTTTGTGATAGTTCAGGTTGTTGTGTTATATAGAATATTATTGTGTCTGATAAACAATCCTCTCTTTTGGAACTAATATGGAATTTGATGATTAATGATTTGCTTTGGGAACAATTTAGATAATTGTGGGCTAAGAATTTTGGGGAGCGTCATAGTAAAGATGTAACCACTGGTAGAGTGTGTACCATCACTCTCTGTAACCTAGTTAGCATCGAAATACCGCTCTAATACAGAAGGATGACTACTAAAAGATAATCCATAATGCATAGTATATATCAAATATCTCAACAAACGAATCAATGTGTTCTAATACTCTTGACTAGGATTATAAGTATACCTACTAAGTTTACTTACATAATATGCCATATCAGAATGAGAATAGTTCATCAAGAACATCACACTACCAAGAATTTTAGCATACTCATCTTGATTTACACTGTCACTAAGATTTTTCTTTAAAGCATCACTAGCATTATAGGGAGTCTTGACTAGCTGAACATCATAGTAACCAAACTTCTTCAAATTTTTCTCAACATAATGAGTTTGGTTTAACTTAAAATCAGAGTCAATCCTGTTGAAGCAAAATAAATTTTACAACTATAAGATCTTTCATGTCAAAGGAAGACTTTAGCAGACTCTTGGTAAGATCAATGAAAGATAAGCTAGTGCCAAAAATAAGCATATCATCCACATAAAGGGTTATAATCACACAGCCAGTGGCATCAGATTTCACATAAATGCAAGAATCAAAATCAGAAGAGGTAAAACCATGTTTGAAAACTTCCCTTTTAAATTTCTCATGCCACTGTTTGGGAGCTTGTTTACGTCCATACAAAGATTTGACCAACTTACACCCCTTTTTCTCTCGACTAGGCACTATAAACCCCTTGGGCTGGACCATATAAATTTCCTCATCAAGATTACCATTTAAGAAAGTTGTCTTAATATCCGTTTGGTACACATGAAGCTTAAATACCGAGGCAATAACAAATAATATCCTTATGGATGAAATTTTAGTAACAAGAGAGTAGGTAACAAAGAAGTCCAATCATTCCTTTTGTTTAAAGCCTTTAATCACAAGTCTTGCCTTGAACCTCTTAATGGTTCCTTCAGGTCTCAATTTCTTTTTAAAGATCCACTTATACTCCAAAGGCTTACAACCTTGAGGTAGATTAAGTAACTAGGCGAAGAGACGACGAGGTGACAAGGACTACGTTGAGACCCTAGTGAGGTTCTTTGCTTTGCATTGAATTAAATCACATGCTCCACCACTTGTGCGGGCCCCTGTCAATTCCTTTGAGTTTCACTCTTGCGAACGTACTCCCCAGGCAAGATACTTAACGCGTTAGATACAATACTGCACGGGTTGATACACACAATGCCCAGTATCATTGATATCTTTTTCTTTCTTTCTCTCACCTTTCCTTTTATCCGCAATATTTTATATTTTTCTTTGCAACTCATAATCAGATTTTTTTCTTTTTTTTATGCAAAAAAGACTTCATTTACTATATTGATATGATCGATATAGATTGATAGGACCAATATAGTCTAATGCGAAGAGATGAGTTGGTTATTAGTTCCATATTTATTAGTTCGTTCTATATTTATTAGTTCATATATAGTACAGGTCATTCCATTTTTTTTAATACTAATCCTAAAAAAACCAACTAGTCACACATTAAGCATAGCAATTATATCAAATTCTCGATGGAATTTTTGATTTTTTAGTTTATTCAACCTTATAGAATTAGAAGCTTTGCCCCCCTCTTGATTGACCCAAGGGATGGAAGGGCAGAGGCCTTTGGTGTCCCCTCCAGTCAAGACTTGGGGCCGCACAATCACTAGCCAATAGAATATGCCTTTCTCTCATGTTTTTCTTCGTTCATGGTTCGATATTCTGGTGTCCTAGGCGTAAAGGAACCACCCCAATCTATCAGGAACTTGGTGGTTAAACTCTACTGCGGTGAAGATACTGTAGGGGAGGTCCTGAGGAAAAATAGCTCGATCCCAGGATGATAAAAAGTTTAACATTTTATTTTGAAGAAAAATAGATTCTCTATGATATTGAAGGGTAGATCTTAATTTATATAAGTTAATAACTTGAATATGTGATAATTTATAAAAAACGTATGCTTGTGACAAGGAGGATACATCACAGAAAATCTCTAAATTTTTCTTAATAACGTAAATATTAAGTGATTTTTTTGATAATCAAAAAATATCACTTAAATTTTGAATTGTTTTATCAATTCTTTTGAAATTTTCTTTATTATTGAAAATGTATTTATTAATAATTTTATTGTTGATTCAAGAAAAAATTGTGCATTGATATACAAAATTGTGATGGTACCTAAAAAGATATCTATGTATATATTTTCAATCCAAATTTTTATTTAAAAAATGAGATTATAAAGATGTAGAATAAATAAAATGCTCGGAACATTGAAAAATCAAGCAAGGAAAAACTTTTGTTTTCTATTCTTCATGTGCCGGATTGTGCCCTGGATCATTAGATACAAATTCAAAGATGAAGAGAAAAAAAAAAATATCACTATTGTCTAAACAAAGAGTTTTAAAGTAAGCATTACACAATCTTCAAAATCTTTTTTGGTTTGGAAAAAAAGAAAATATATTCTCTCTTTTTAGTTGAGTTTTATACCACATAAAAGATTTGATAGTATTATAAAAAGAAATGAATAAAAAATTCTTTTTCGATTTATCAAAAAGAAAGAAAAAATTGGGTCATCAAAAACTGCTCTTTATAAAAGAAATAATAAACAAACTTTTGCAGTAAAAAAGAAATCCAATTTTATTATTTCAATTTAGAGACACATATGACTTGAATAAAACTGTAACTAAAAAAGAACAAGATTCAATAATCAAGAATCTGACAATTCATAAAATTTATAGCTAAATTGCATCTATGGTCTAAATATCAATAGAAATAGTTCTTGTGTTCTGAAATCTAAGAAAAATATTGAAGATGTCTTATATGTCTTATGTTATGACTTCAAATAGAAAAATATTAAAGAAGTCTTATATGTCTTATGTTATTACTTCAAATAAACTTTTCTTGGGAAGGAGGGAGAAAGAAATGAGAGAGTGAAAGCGATGATGAGACAATCAGAGGAGGATGGACTCTAAAAAGACAAAGGAGAGGGAGACTGACATTAAGGAGAAGAGGTGGCAGGGAACTAGGAAAGGGGAAGAACATTAATGTTTTGGCGTTTTAAGGTTAAATTCTTTTTTTATTTTAATCCTCAGGTTTTTTTAAATTTCACAAAATTAACCAATATTTAGCTGATATTTCACCAACTAATACTAGCAAAAAATGCCTGGACACTAGCTAGCACAATACTGCTAAATTTCGTACCATTTTTGGCTGATCAGTTGATACGGTATGAGATTCGCAACATGGATACGATGAGAATAGATTGCAGTCAGCGAGAAATAACAGAAATGACAGGTGAAATTTAAAAAAAAACAAAAACAAAAGGAAAAATCATTTGCATATTTCAAGCTGCAAAATACTTTAGAATTAAACTAGAAATGGGATTGATTCGAACTAAAATTTGCTCCCATGTGTAAAATTTGTTCCCATGTGTATTTCTGGTGCTGGCAAAACAGCCGTCCCAACCTAAGCACTTTCCGTGTTTGCTTCCGTGGCCTGTAACGTATTTTGAATACTTCCAATGAAGTTGAGCATTGTTGGCAAAGAGCCGTCGTCTGAAACATTGAAATTACAATGAACTGTCAATAACTAACACAACAGCATAAAAAGCAATTGTACGACGTCGACTGCAACTAATTAATCACCTAGCCTTGGTATAGTGTGGCCCTTTGGATGATGAATTACAACAGGGTCTATGCATCGTTCCAAGAGTTCGATCCCGTACTGCTTCAAGAAGTCTGTCTCTCCTGCACCACCAACACAAACCCCTCAAATGTTAGAAATAACACACTTTCCATATCAAGAAGAATATTGCAAAGGGGTACTTGAGATATGGAAGGAAATTGTAAGTTTATACAAAAACGTAACGCGCTTTTAAGTACAACAAATACCTATCTTATGATGATTCCGAGAAACGGAACAAAACAAAACAAACATGAAAAAGGGATAATATGAGATGAGACCTAGAAAATGGAGGGATTTGCATTGAATAGGAGAAGCATACGCCTTTTCAGCCACGGAAGACGATTTAAACATAGCCCCACCAATTATTATTAAGAACTTTATTTTGGGTACTTTGGTTAAAGCCACACCCTGCAAAACAAACAAAATAAGTCACTCAAGCTATTACTCCTACGTTACTTACACCGATAAATCAAATTCCTCCATATAGAAAACGTCGCCGTACCATTTCCTGAAGTCCCGGAAGACCAGCCGACAAGATGGCCCCCTGTATCATTGATATAATACGTGTATACATCACAAAAACGATGATTAAGCAATGGACGGACAGTACTAATATTCAACCAGAATATTTCCATATCGTCCTAATATTTTCTCTACCACCAGACGGAGACTTTGAATGGTCAATTGCATACCTGTGAGAAACCAAGAAGACCATCAAAAGGTCCGTGCTTGATCATCAAATCCTCGATAAACGCGAGACATTCCTCAAAGTTTGTGTACTCCGTGAAGTCCTGAAGAAAGGAAAAAAAACGCAGAGAAACCGATCAGTTGATAAAATATTGACAACCCCGAAAAGCAGGGATAGAATTTTAATTTGTACAACCTTGTTGAACTGGAACCATTCATAGTAAGGAGGGTCAAAGATCCCTTCAACGTCGGACTTGCCCTGCGCCGGATAGGGTGCGTCCACGAACACAAGGTCGAGCTTTTCGATGACGGATTGAGGCCATTTGTGAACCTGCTTCTTCAGAATCTCACCGCTTGTTCTGAATCCATGAAGGCACAAAAACCTCGGCTTCCTCGCAATAGTCAGCTCTGCTGCTTCTCCCATCTTATTCAATTCAAATTCTCTGACTCTCTCTCTCTCTCTCTCGCTCGCTAATCTAGAAATTAAAGGACGTCGCCAACGCGAGTCCACGAATTTTGGAGGATGCTTTTATAGAGGAAAGAACATATAGCAGCTGTCTCTTGATGTCTTGCGTCTTGCCTGTGCGATTCTAGAACCTGAATATTTAAATCACGTTTGAAAAGAGAAGAGGGTCGTAGATGGAAAGCGTAGTGGGACCTAACAATTAGGGGGTGGAGGGTGAGGGTGGGGAATTTTGACTTGAACTACGGTTGTGGATCCGTGGGCTAATCGGTGATCGTATGATTCGAGTTGCACTGTATTAAAAGAGTGCATGGACGTTGGACACACGCTAATTTTGTTTTGACCCACGTGCAAAAGTTGGGGACCTCCAATCCTGTCGCTCTGGAACGTCCACATTATTTGGACTTTGAGCTACGATTATATTATCGTATTTACTTTTAATATTTTATAGACGGACCCAAATATCTGAAAATGATTTTAAAGTTTAAAACTATTACTAAATCTGTATATAAAATAAAGTCAAACAAAATTTTGTATATAAAATATACTAATTAACAATATAGTCTTTTCTTGAGTCAATAACTCTCATCTTTTAATCATTAAAATCAAGCCAGTAAAAATATAGATGCTTGAGTGAAATACTTTTTCATAGTTTTATAAACTGAAACTGAGAATCAAACTTCTGCATTACTGCCTATATCAATTTACCGAACAAGCATAACTCCATTAGTTTTTACGTAACTTACCTAAATAATAAAAAGGCAATTAAAATTATATAGATATTAAATCTTTGGCCATGACCCGAAAGAGCCGGAAATCTTCTCCGGCCACACCCAACCACCCACCAGCACCTTCCGCCACCTCAGCTCACCATGCATCTTCTGTCCACCTCCAGACCGCCGCTTCGCCTGCCGCCTCCGCCGCTGCCGCCGCCGGTGAACTCCAACGATGTCCACCTCCCACACCACCTATACCAAAAGCTTCGCCATTTCCAGATCTACACATCGCCGACCGTAGATTTGCATTCGACCTCCCTCCCTCCGTCGGATTTGTTCCTAGCCCAACCACCAATTCCCAGTCAATTTTCCCACATCCATCTCACCATTCCCCTCACCTGCCTTCTACCTTGCTTGTCGGACACGAAGGAGACGTTAGAGCTGCCGGCTACTTCACGGCGCATCCACCGTCGTCGTCCAAGGGAACGGAGGTAGCGTTTCCATCCGACGCATTCCCTCCTTTATCGACGACCTTTGTGACGTCGACTACCCCAATGCCGCCTGGGTCGTCGCCTGCTCCACCGGTGGCCCCTGCACCGTCGCCTGCTGCTAATGCCGGCGAGATGCTTGGCCTGTTGAAGGAGGCTGCGGCAATGGCTACCGTCGAGGAGTGCCCCTCCTCACCTCCTGGGTCTTCTCCTGTTGGGCTACGTGGACCCATTATTGGAGAAGGCCTTTCAACCCTCAATGGACCAGCTATTGTTGGACTGCAAGAGTCTCTATTGCTACCATATGGAGGAGGGCCCTCTGCCCCCAATGGGCTACAGCCCATGCAGCCCCAACGAGCCCCCCATGGGCTGAAACCCAAGCACATTGGCCCTTTAGCCCAAGGTGGAGGTACTTCCAAAACTTCTTCTGTTATGCTTGTCAATTCCTATGCTGCTGCTGTGACTGTGAATCAGGAATTAGGAAAATCTCGACCGCCCAATAAAAAATCTTCGGATTTTTCTTGGGTCGATCGAGTTCGAGTTTCCAGTTTTTCGACTGGACTTAAATTTTCGGGTAAATCCCGTGCTAGATCGTCTGGGCCTGTCGTCCTCCCAGACTACGCTATTCTAGGCAATTTTCATCAGTGGACTCGGTGTTTAGTCAGGTTTTTCCCGGGGCATAATATGCCTTTTCTCGCTGTTAAATCTCTTGCGACCCGGGTTTGGAAGACCCATGGATTGGAGGATGTTATTTCTACGGGTACCAATTTTTTCCTGTTTCGCTTCACGTCGGAGGCAGCTCTTCATTAAGTCCTTGAGCAAGGTCCCTGGTTTTTCGGCGGGAAATTCATGGTTTTGCAGCAGTGGCACTCGCGTTTTATTTTTGATCAATCACGGGTGTCGCACGTTTCGGTTTGGGTTCAACTACATGATCTACCATTTTCGGCGTGGAATGCCAAGTGCCTCGAGACCCTGGCCGGTCAGATTGGACGACCCCTCAGTTGCGACCGTTATACTTCGAATAGGACCCGCCTCTCCTTTGCGCGGGTTTATGTGGAGCTCTCCGCCACTGATGAGCCGATTCACGCGATCGAGACCGTTAGCTGTCTCAACGACGAGTCCCATCGTGTCCGAGTGGAGTATGAGTGGACCCCCAAGCGGTGTGCCAAATGTGGTGTTTTTGGTCATTCTTGTGCCACTCCGACTCCTGTCGCGCCTCCCGTTGTTGCCCCCACTAGTGAGGTGGCCCTCGGCCCATGCCCTAGCGCTTTGGCCCACGTCCCGGGTTCTTCGCCTGCTCTTGTTGTTGCTCCTGCGGCGGCCCCCCCATGGAGCCCGACCCTGCTTCTTCTCCTGAGATCCAGACTCGTCCGCCTCCCACCCCTAGTCCTGCTGCGGATATGGCCCTGTTGCCTTCCTCCACCCTGCTTCCCGGTTCTCTCAGCCCGATTGGCACCTCTAGCCCAGCTTTGATTCCAGCACTGCCAGCCACGCCTAGTTCGACTTTGGTTACTCCTATTGTTGCTCCTGCGGTGGCCCCACCTCTGGAGCCCGGCCCTGTTTCTTCTCCTGAGCTCCGGACCAGCCCGCTTCCTGGCTCTCTGAGCCTGATTGGCACTCCTCGCCCAGATTTGCTTCTAGAGCTGCCGACCACGCCAAGTCGGATGCCCTGTGTCCTGAGTTCGGAGGCCTCTATTCCTCGCAGCATCCACAGACCTCGGTCTGTGGGCACCTTCGGTGACCTCCTTTTTGATGCTTCGTTGGCCCCTGCTGATCTACTTCCTGCTCGGCAGCTGGCCTCTTAGGGGATTTGCTGGTCTCCCATCTGGCTCCTTTTCCTCGTAGTGCTCTTGTGTTTTATTTTGTAAGCTATATGTGGCTCGTTGCTTTTGTTTTTTGGCGAGCTGCCTATGGTTCTTCTTTTG
>JAOSBP010000006.1:6742916-6753943 GCA_027563825.1 Erythroxylum mucronatum
TTTGTGTGTGTGTTTTTTTTTATAATATATATATATATATATATATATATATATATATATATATATATATATATAGAGAGAGAGAGAGAGAGAGAGAGAGAGAGAGAGTATGAGATTAGAAAATTCTATGTTGAAGTATGTGAAGCTAATGTTAAACATAGTGAACTAAAGGATATTAGTCCTATCTTATCTTATATTGAGCTAGTGTAAGGTGTTACACATCCTTGCCTCCACGCTAGGAGCATATAAAAATGCACTTAACATATAATGTGAATATCGAGTTTATAGAGGATGTTATAAGGCATCTATTCATAAACATCTTAAGGCTTCTAAGCCATATACTGAGATAGATATGGCTAAGTTATGCTCAAAAGGAGTTAAAAACTAAGAAGAGGAAGAATTGTGACGAGTCTAAATGAAAAGTAAAAAGAAATTTGTCCATAATTGTTACAATTCTAAGAAGGACTAAGGTCAACTAAATTGGGAAATGAAAAGAACCTCCCAAAGAAAACCAATCTTGCCTATGTCATGTTTTAGTTAGCCTTATATACACTATTAATTTTCACAACAATGAAAAGGACAATTTTCTCAAAATTATAGTAGTCATAGTTTTATATTGGATGGTTTTGTGATATTAGATGTTGTTCATTAAAAAAATAAATTTAGTTTTTTTGTTTAATAACATCATCCAATTCTTATAATATCTATGACAATTTGTGGCATACTAGACTTGACCATATTGGATAAAATCAAATAAATTGACTAATCAAGCATATTTTGTTTAGAAGACCTACATAAAGTATAATAATCTACTTGTGAACATTATCTGGCAAACAAAATAGGTCAAAAACAATTAAGCAGAGGATTGCAAGTAATTCATTAAGATATCTATGATTAAACATATATGAAAGCACGGCACGATGGTATTTATTTTATCACATTTATCAATAACCATACTCAATATAATTATGTTTATTTGATTTCTCAAAATTTGAAAATATTCTGCAGTTTCAAAAAATATATGAATTTATTTAACAATCAATAAGATAAAGTTGATAAAGACTTCAAGAACTAATCAAGTTTAAGAAGATTTATTTGATCAATTCAAGAGGCCATGTGATGAAACTTGAATGGATAGCTAATGAATATCATATGAATCCACTAACAAGATGGTGGTGCAGAGAGGAGAAAAACACTCTTCTTATTGTTAGGTCAATAATGGCATAGGCAAAGTTGTCTATCACCTATTTGGGTGATGCGTCATTGATGATCAAATATATACTTGATAGGGTATCTAAGAAATTATATTCTAAAATGTAAGGATAGATAAGAGACCTGATGAACCATATTTGATTTCTTGAGAATGTGTTTGTTACTTATATTCACTACCCCTCTTATAAGTATAAGAAATCAGGTCCCAAAGAGAAGAAGAATATCTTTAAAAGATATTTTTTAACATTTTGAAGGGTATATGTTCAACGAAGAACAAGGTAATAAACAATTAATTGAATTTTTGTCACAAGAATGAGATATTTTAGAGAATGATTTTTCAAAGCAAGAAAAGATATTTCAAAACTTGGCATTATATGAGAGACTGAATTACAATGATCTTGTAAGACAAGACTCGTTGAATGGTATTCATCAAAGTGAGAACAATTTAGGAGATGATGAATTGGTTTTTGACTTATGACAATTGCAACTCAGTAGGAGCTCTTTATCACTATCTAATTCAAGAGGGAGTAATATAAATGTACAGAGATTCATTTCTCGAACTTTCAACATACCCATGTTATGAACGAATTATTCGTCATACAATTTTGAAGTTAAAAGGAATAACCTTTCTGGTAGCTCCAAAAGAAAGTAATAACTTAAGAAATATGAAAAGGCTCTATTTAGTCTCGTTTATGATGAATGAGTTATAGTAGTAGAAGAAAACTAAACTTTAATGAATTTGATTATAGGACTTGGATAATCTTCCACAAAGATGTGTGGCCATCAAGAACAAATGTGTTCTTTAAATGTTAAGTAAAAGACAGTTGACAATTTTGGAAGATATGAATTGCAACTAGTGGCAAAAGGATACACACAGTCGAAGAGATCGATTGTGAGAAAAAAAATCTCATTTTTATGAGGTTTACATCATTTTGATTGATAATTGAAATGTATCTTGGCATACATCAAATGGATGTAAAGACTATGACCTTAAATGAAAAACTAGATGAAGGAATCTATATGGCATAACCACAAGGTTTCATTCAAAAGAGCCAAGAGCATAGATGCTCAGATTGTTAAAGTCAAACTATGGTTTAACATAGTCTCAAAGTAAATGGTTATTATATTAGTTCTGTATCCATGTTATATGATTTTAATATGATTGGAAAAGACCACTTATTACATGTTAAAAGATCCAACGATAAATGTTTAACTATTTCGTTTTATATAGATTATAATGTTTTTGGTAACTAGTGATAATAAGTAGTTTGTCATACGAACAAACAATTTAGCTATCATTGATTAAAATGAAGAATATGGCTAAGGTTGCATACAAATTTACAGTTAAGATCACTAAGTATCATTCAAGTAAAGCTTTCTTACAATTATAAGCTACATATATGTCGACAAAATACTTGAACAGTTTTGTATACAAGATAGTAAAGTGTTTTGTGACATAAATTCCTAAAGGTGAGCACCTAACCAATATGTAGTATCCACTTATGCCATAAGAAGAATAATTGATAAAGACGATCCCTTATTCTGAAGAAATTAGTAGTCTCATACACACTGTGATGTGTATGAACAAATATATTGAAAGAAAGTACTATAGTACTCAAATATCGATATCAAATCAAACACATAAATATCAAGTATAATTATGTCAAGGACACAGTAGCATAAAGAAAAATGAATATTTCTAGTGACTATTCATAATACTTATTATCAATGATGATAATTTATTTATCATCGAATATTTGATACAATGTATGTTTAATTGAGAATTAAACAATATTTTCTAGAATGAATTTTAAATGAAAATTTAGTTCTAGAAATATGATAATAATTGATTTTGAATTAAGCTTTAGGTTTTAGAATTAATGTTAAATGAGTGTTAGACATTCAATTATAAATATAAGACGTATATTAGACAAATACGAGATGCCTTCCCACACGGGTGATTGCCTCTATTATTTTGTAAGAATGGAGATGAAACAAGTTTTAAGCGATTTATCTAGGTAATAAATGAGAGCTCAAGGCTTAAAAACACTAGTATTGATGTGAAGTATATTAAACATTGTAAGAGATTATTAGTAATGAAATAACCCAAAAGAAATGATATGTTCGCCTAATATGTCTTAATACGCTAGATGTGAGTTCGTGAGGATGGATTAAATATTAAACAAGTGAACTCAAATTAGGCATTAGTTATGTCTGAACTATCATTTATACAGTATTTAAGGAAAGACACATGCTTTAATAAAAGAGAGTCTATACTGCAACACAAGAATTATATCTAAGTGTCCATTTTCAACCAATAAAGATAATATAACTTATGTTCTTAAATTATATTGTACGAGGATCCTTTGAGGCTATGTAAACATTAATTCAATTCTCAAAAATTAGAACTTGAATAAAAAGGGTATTTTAAATTTGAGGCTATCATATTGAATCATTCATGATTTTATAATAACATTCTAAGATAGCAAACATTAATTCAATTCTCTGAAATTATTTGCCATCTTAAAATGTTACTATAAAATCATGAATGATTCGATATAGTGGAACATTCTATGGAAGTGAGTTGATTTGATTCAAAAGATTAAGAAACGAGGAATATCAATTCAATTCCAAGTTTCCATCAACATATATTGAAAAAGGCTCACCTTCTACGTAGAAAACAATACAAATACAAAATGTATATAATGAGAATGAGATGATGGGTTGAAGCAATAAATAATCTAGGTTATAGCATAATAAATCCACTTAAGGATCGATTCATTAGTTGAGACGTTATATATTCCTAATAGATATATAACAATATGCTCATGTCGTATGTTGAACGTGTGCGTTATTGGATAAATACGATGCAGAAATCTTATTAACTAAATTCATCATGTGTGAGTGAGAGATAATAATAATAAAATGATACACCTGATAAATTTAAAAAGTGTGACATTTCATTATAAATAACTATTAAACTACAATTAATAACATTATCTATAATTTTTTCAAAAAAATAACATTATCTATAAATAATAGATAATAGTCAATTTTAATAGATGATGATAATCTTCTCAAACACAGAAATGTACAATAAATAATTTTTAAGAAAAGAATTTCTTGCTAAGAGTTCTTTAATTAGTAGAATAACAATCAAATCCAAAAACATGACTTCCTTTTGTTCTTATATTGCTTTTCCTTATAATAAGAATAAGAAACTCATTAATAATTATATTTTGTAAATTAATCATATTCAATCCCCCGTCCTCAAATCATTAACAAGTAACTCAAATCTAACAAATTGACGTTACAACAAGACTTGCATTTGTTTAAATGATAAATTATATTTTTAACTTTTTAAAAAAATGACAACAATATATCAGTAAAAATTCCACCGAAATACAATATTAGAAAAGATTTAATAATACACAACCTTGCGTCTAACTAAAAGAGATATTATTTCTTATAGACCAAAAAAACCAAAAGAAGAAAAAATTGAAAAATGATAAAAATAAAAGTAAAATAAAAATCAAATACTGAAAATAAAAAATCAAAATAAGGGAATTTAAAATCAAAATAAATATAAAATAAGTAAATAAATAAAAAGACAAGAAAGAGAACAAATAAGTAAATAAAACAAAAACATAATTAAAAGGAAAAGTAAATAATTAAATATAAAATAATTAAATAACAAATACTACAAACAAAAGTACTCATAATAATTACAAGACATAAAAAATCAAAAAACAAAAAAAAACTAAGAAAAATTGAACTTTTAAGTTTTTTTTTTGATAAATCAAAACTTTATAAAGAATAAAAAAGTTAAGTACAAGCGAGAGATATCATAGGTAATCTCTTAACACGCAAAAAACAAAACGACATGCATCTAACTACCCTACCCTTAATTACCCCTAGTAAAACCTGCATGAAAGACTTAACCAAAATTATGTCAGAACATAAGATGACAAGAACAAGCTAAAACCAAGTACCACAAATGCCCAGTTATACACCAAGCATTAACACAACATCAAAAACCGCAATAAATCAGCATAAGCCCACAATACACTGGCTGAACCACAGCTCAATCAAGAAGACGAACACGACATCCTCAAACCTGCTAATCTGTATTCATTGTCCCAATTAACTCCAGCAACAACTTCTATAGGCAATGGTTAAACTTTTAAGTTTTACCGAATTCTATAATATTAATTAGAAGTATAAAACTAGTCCACTAAATTACAGTCATCTAGAGTCAGCACGATCAATCACTGAAATCTCACATCAGCGACAGGCATGAATCCTAAGCTTATACATGGCAGGCAGGGAGCAGCCAGAGAGGGATCCATAGATCAAAAACATGTGAACTAATTATAGCTGTGAAGTTTTCCTTTGGTTATGGCAAGGCATTAACCAGGTGCAAAGAAAATGCCGGACACCAGATATAAGCCTAAACTACTTCTAGTCACTTATCCTTATTCTACCTAAGACAAGCACGATAACAAATGGAATACAGAGTCCTACCCAAAGAAAAGAAAAAGACTACTACACCGTACACAATTTGAGAAGACTGAAGACCAGAGCAAAACAAGTAATCTGAAGAGAAAAAGGAAACATGAGTCAAAAAATTAACTCACAACTCATAAACAAGCTCACTTCCAGAGCCAAACTTGTATAAGTGAATGAAAAAGACCAAATGAACGTTATTTTGCAGCATATATACCAAAAACCAAGACAAATGATCTTTCGATCAAAGTCATTGAAACAGAATTTACGTTTGCACCTGAACCACTACTGTTTCACAAGAGGGAATATACCTTCATACATGTTAATTCCTATGCAGGGGTTAAGAAATATCCAGTTAGAATAAAGAACGACCAAAATAGCTTAACCAGAAATCAAGCTACTACATTAAGCACCAGTATAGAATCAACGATTAGGTCCCAGTCAAACAAATATGCTGCCTTGGCCCTCAACCACTCTCAAATGCAACTCGTGTCAAATGCCAAGTTCAAGAACAAAACTTTCGAACTAACAAGGTGGCAATTAATTATCATACAGCACTTAACCTAATATCATTAACCTGCACATTTAAGCTCGGACCTATAAGGGAACTGCATATGAGTAGCTGTAAGTTAAGCAATCTACTGTTATTGCTTCATGTGTGATTATGAACACAAAACTACCAAATTCAGACGAGAAACCTTAATCTGGAGCAAAGCAATAGTGACTACATCACTAGAAAGTAGCAATGGTCTAACATTATCACAGCCCTCTACTTAATGAGTCTAAAATCATAATTCCACATAAACATGTAGATCATTGCTCTGTTGACAATAAAATGGTTATAAAATTGAAGTTCCAAGCAATATCCAGAAACATTAACATACTTGAGACTAAATCCCTCGAAAAATACCAGAATTTGTAGATTCATCTAAAGCAATAACCTTTTCAACAACTCAAAACTGGTAATACCATGAAAGAAAAAGTTCTTTCTTTCTCAATTTCTTTCCATCAATCAAGTGGAATCTCGATTTCACCATCAGTGATCTCTTGCTGCAAGTCCTTAGGATCCTTGCCGTCCACCGTACACCCAACGGACACGCAAGTGCCAAGTATCTCCTTGACGGACCCACTCAAGTCTTTAGCCATCGATCTGGGCCGCATGACCTTGGCAATCTCGATCACATCATCAAGCGAGATGTTCCCGTTGTGCTTGATGTTCTTGGTCTTCTTGCGGTCTCGCTCCGGCTCCTTCAACGCCTTGATGACCAGCGCCGCCGCGGAGGGAACCACCGTCACCTTCGCCTGACGGTTCTGAACGGTGAGCTTGACGGTGACACGTAATCCCTTCCAGTCCTTTGCAGTCTCTTTCGCAATGTCTTCTCCGATCTTCTTCGGAGAGAGACCCAAAGGACCGATCTTTGGGGCCAGAGAAGAAGCTGCACCGACCTCCCCTCCAGTAACCCGAACGAAGACATCCACCACCTGACTCGGGTCGAACTTTGGAGGCATTTTGGCTGTGTTTCTGAGTTTCTACGGGAGAGTCGCTAGAGATCAATGGAGGCGCGGTCAGGGAGAAAATGATAATGAGGCTAAAATATGGAGTGTGAGGAGACAGGAGTTTAGGGTTTTTGGCATGATATTGCGAAATGACAAAGATGTCCTTGGACGATAATGTTTTGGGCCATATCAATTCGGTCCGAAATCATGAGCCCAGTTGCTGCCCGCATAAGAGCTCCGTGTTTATTATTGCATACGCAAAAGGACCATTTTTAACCATAAGATTTACATTATCTATAAATTTAACTTTTTTTTGACATTATCTATAAATTTAACTTTAACATTTAGGATTAGGAGAATGCAAATTAAATCTTAATATTTGAAAAATGTGTAAATTTAATCTTAAAATAAAAAAATTTGACGGCTATGTGACACCAATTTTCTGTCACGTTAGCAATGATCTGATAGATATTTATACTAACGTGACATTATGAGACCTGTCTATGTAAAAATTTAAAAAATCTATTAATAGTTTTATTTTTAGGGCTCAATATAATTAATTAAACCTAATTTTGCTTAACCTAACAAATTAACTTAACTAATTAACCTGTTAAGTTAACAGATAAGTTAACCATAACTTTTATTAACCTAAAATTTTAAATTAATAAAATAAATTAATAAGTTAATTAATTAAAAATATTAATTGCGGCATATTTACAAATTAAGTCCTAATTTTTAGTATCAGAGTAAAATTTTCCAAATTTCGCCGATCTTCCCCCTCCTTCATCACGACCTCTGATCACCCTACGGCAACAGTTGTTGATTACCGGCGAAGTTGTCACTAATTGCCCTACAAAGTCCTCACCATTTTAAACTTGACAACCTGTTGAGATTATTGTGGTAAAGAATTTACAACGTCTTGAGTTTTTTGCTGCCTATCTACTTCGTCTCTTAAATTATGTTGTGTGCTTTGGCTACATTCTTCTTGTGGGCTATACATGGGAGGCAATCCCATGTGGGGATGTAACACCCATATACTTCATGGAAGGATATATGAATGCTACACAAAACAGTACAACAAATCAAAGCATACGAAAACTTCCAATAAACAATTAAAGTAAACATACATTAATTTTCATCATTATCTATTAGTTAAGTGTGATGTCGCTGCTAACAAGACATTTATTTTTTATTTTTTAATATTTATATGAGTCTCGATGCTACATGGAAGTCATATGTTATTATGGGCTCACTCTTTTTAATTAAACATAAATTTTGTTTGGTTACGAGGTTTACTCCATGCTAATAAATCGATTTCATTAACTCATAAACCAAACAACCCATAATTTTTGTTTTGGTATATAAGTTTCTTTTTTAATCAGAATATTATCTCAGTCATTCAATATGCTAGGATTAGGGTTCGAGTTTATTTAAGAAATAAGACGATGGAAAAGGCAAAGTCAAAGAAGCATAAGAGGCAATATCAGCATGTCTCACAAGCTTCAAGTTAGATTCAAGGGCAATCAAAATTATCTTGCAACATAGTTGTCTTAGACTACTAATGGAAATGTCCCTATCAATAAATTGGTCCTTATTTTGGACTATTGAACATTACTAGAAATATCAAGCAATTTTACATGGTATATAATCGTAGAAGATGACATATTTAATTGTCGATTCAGTAAGGGAACCAATATTATGAATCGAAGGCAATGACGAAGTTGGATTTGAAGTTTGTAAATGGAACGAATTAATCATCACACTTGAAGAAAGAATTTGTGATAGACTTGTGGATGAAATAATAAGCATTACTTGAGCATCTTGATGTATAGAGCAGAGGATAGTGAAGCAAGAAGGCTTAATAAGAAAGTATGCCAGTTAATGTATCATATACCATATAAGCTCCATAAAGCAAAGAGCAAGAACTCTACTATGGCTTATAAAAACTACATTGCACCACTAGAGATATAAGCAGTAATCTATGGTAGCACATACTTATTCGTGGTCATGAGTACTATAGTTCAATGGAAAAGAATTGTAATTCTTTTTAGTATAAAATAAAAATTTTAAAAAATAATAAGTTAAATGAGGATTTTTTAAATAATGAAACAACTCAAAATTTTTAATTGAATTTGTTGAAATTTGAGAGAAATTAGTCGTTCTGTTTTAGGTTTAATTAAAATGAGTGGATGTTATATGACTTTTAAATAATATTGTGGGTCTCACACAAACAAAAACAAAACAAAGTGTAACATTAAAATTGACATAACATTTAATTAATGCAAACAAAATCCCATTAAAGAGTCCATTAGTTTTAAGTAAATTTGAATAATGTAAAATTGTTATAGGTCTTTTTAACACTTTAAAACATTATATTTAATATATATTTTTAACATAAAAATTAAAATTAAAATATACTTTTTACGAATTTTGTTTATTTAAACTTGGTTATGTAAGCCTTCTTAATGCTTCTTCATGTATCATGTTTGTCAATTTTCATTTCTTTTTGGTCTAGACCAGAGTATCCATCGGCGAACCCAGTGACTAATCTTCTCGCTGATTTGTAGGCATCTCACAAGGTGGAACAATTGACCTAAGGATTTAAGGCTGCTCCATGTCAATTTTCATTTTGTATCTTATACTTTTTACATCTTTTTTTTTCGAGCACTTTTCAAGTAATTTTTAATTGTGCAGTTTTGTCATCCCTTATTTGTAGATGGGTCATGCAATTTCTTTTAAATATTTAGTTTACAATTTTAATTGAAATCGATGTACAAAAATTTCAAATTTCAAATAATCGTTAATAAATTTAGTTATTTTATGAAAAAAGCAAGATTAATTATAATGAAAATTAATTGAAAAAGGTTTCAAAACACAAAAAGTGAATTAATTTTAAATTTCAGTAATAAAAATATGAAATTAATAATTTATTTATATCAAATATGTTTTTATCTCTTAATGTCAAATATTTCAACTTTACAAATTGTTAATAAATTTTTTTAGAAGGTCAATAAGATTAAGTTAATGTTGCTGTCATAAAAGCCACTGGCAACGCAACGCAAGTCACATGGCTCTCATTTCTCATTAAAAAAAGTTAGATGACAATTTTTACGTAACGAAGCAGGAGAGAGAAGCATAAAAGAGTTATTTTAGCTTTCAGTTTTTTTTGTGGTTTCCCACGAGATGTCTTAGGAGGATCCCAATTATGGGAAGACACCTTTAAGCCATCCACACCTAGACTAATCCCCGCTCGAGCTGGGTAGGTCCCTTGTAGGAAGCAAAGCTCTGGCTTCAAGTTTTAAACGGCTGTATACATGAGGACGGTTCGAACTCGCAACCTCACTTAAGCCAGGAGAGCCCCTTACCAACTCACCTGTACCTTGGGGTTATTTTAGCTTTCAATTAGGGTAGGTGTGGACCCATGGATACCTAGAGACGGGGAGTTTTGGGTGGAGGATGGCATAACTTCTGTGAGTTCCACATTAAAAGTGTGTGAGTTATTTAGGAGAGATGAGAGGGCGTGGGACGTGGAAAAGGTGATGAGCATGTTTAGTCATAGAGATAGTAGGGATATCCTTGCCATTCCACTTCGGTGGGGAGAGTGTGAGGATAGTTGGGTTTGACATTTTGATAAAAAAGGGAGGTATACGGTGAAGTCTTGTTATTATGTGGCTTTGAACACATTGGGGAGAGGTGGTGAGATAGAAGAGGGTGATTTTTGGGGCAAATTATGGCATATTGCTTCTTCTCCAAAAGTTAAGGTCTTCATGTGGAGAGCTCTAAAAGGCATTTTACCTACTAGGGTACAACTA
>JAOSBP010000006.1:6754043-6767838 GCA_027563825.1 Erythroxylum mucronatum
TATTTCTGTTGTTTGGATTAATTGACGAGGAAATGTGGGCGCTCATGAACTTGCTAGAGTGTCTTGCAATTTCTCTCATTTGAAAGTATGGGTGTCTATTCCACCTTGTCTAACTCATTTATATGGTTAATGGAGTTTTTTCCTTTACCTTTCAAAAAAAAAGTTTTAACCCATAAACTATACCAAAGTTGCCAACAATCTCCTTAAAAAGTCCTGAAAGACCATAACTAACAGGGGGTTATATTAAAACTGATAGCCAATACCACCTCCAGTCACGATCCTGTTAGAAGCAAAGGTGAAAATTACCTATTTTCCATCACTTGCGTTCCAGTGCAAATTGCCATATCTACGCCAAGTTTTGTGCTTCTGTAGCCGCAGTGTTAATTTGATGTCATATTTTTTATTTTCCTGTAGATTTATTTGTCTCCTTTTATAAATAATAAATTACTCTACTGTTGTTGATTGATCGTAGGCTTTGAGCTTATCGTGTTAAAAAGGGGCACGTGGCTTATGATTGCACCACGTATGCTCCTCCGTTAGCAAGTGGCATAGATGTGTTTGCAATTTGTAAGGCTATGACATATGATACGTGAAAGAATTTGTTTTTGGAAGTAATTAATTTATTCATTAAAAAAGGTGAATATTATAAAGAGAAATGAAATTCATCCCAAAGGGTATAACATAACAGGAAACTACGTATTAAGATAAAAAGTGTGAAGCATTACTAATTTAATAGAAACTATTAATCAATTAGATACGAGTGTTCCAATCATCAATCTAAACTTGAGGTAAAATCTCATCCAGTTAAATTTGTTGAATTGTTCAGATTTCTCAAATAGCTTGTTGTTTCTCATCATCCAAACATAATAAACTAGAATAGCAAAACCAGCCCTAAATATCTTGCAATTTTCTTTACTTTTCCATTTCAAGATAGACATTCCAACCAGGTGAGGCTTCCATCATGAAGATCAAACAAAGTTGTGAAATTTTCTTTGACTTGTGTGACAACACTTAAAAGATGTGATCAAATGATTCTGTTTTAGAGGTACATAAAGAACAATTCTTATTTGGAATCTAAAATTTAATGTTACCTCTAGTTTCCAGCTTTTAAATAGCTGCTAACTAGAGAATGAATGAACGAGCTTTAGTGATACTATAACCCCAAATCAATTTATAAAAGGGAAACTTGATGAGTAGACCAAGAATCATCATTTTACAATAAATAGTGTTAAACTTGCGTGAGTTGTGTAACTCCCATCCGACTTCATCCTGTAGCCCCTGATTTGATAAATAATTCGACATATTGTAGCAATTGGCCAAATTCCCCTGCTTATGTGATATGACCAATACTAGTTTTTATTCTTAACACATTCTTGCATCATAGTGTTTTTAGGGATAAGCCATCTAAGAGTAATGAAATATTGTGTATAGCATAAAGGCCCAAGAGAATGCTAGTTGTCAAGCCAGAATTTAGTACTTCTTCCATCTCTAATGTAGTGCTAGATAAGAGAATGCAAGATTGACCTGGTATATAAGATTTGTTGAAAAGTATAGGAATAAGTTCTTTTCTAACAGGTGGAACAAATGCTTCTTTGTTTGACATGAAATATAGGCACCATTTCACCCAAAGGCTTTCAATATCATGACATAGTCTCCATGACCTTTTAGCTAACAATACTTGGTTCATTCTACTAGCAAAGTTGATATCCAACCCTCTATTTTCTTTGGGAAAACAAACGATACTCTACTTAACTTTACAAATCTTCTTACCACCCCTGTTTAGCCCATACCATATGAAGTCTCTAATGCTTCTATCAATCTTTTTCAATACTCCTTTAGGAATAGCTAAGTGAGACAACTAGGAGATATGTAGATTATTGATAATTGAAATATTTAACTGAAGTCGACCTCCATAAGACAGGAACCTATTGGTTCAAGTAGAAATTCTTTTTTGAACTTTATCAAAGAGAGGATTACATTCAGATTCCTTCAACTTCCCAGTGAAGATAGGAATTCCCAAGTAAGTGAATGGTAACTGGTGAATAGCTAATCCTACTTCAGTAATCACCCCTGAGGAATCATCAGGGCTTAACTTAAACAAATAAGCAGAGCTTTATTGAGGATTAAATTTGTTATGGACAAAAATTTCAAAGGACTTGTTTACAAGCCACGTGGAACATAGATGAACAGCGAGAACGTGATGCGACATTATTGAGTTCCAGCTGTAGTGATTTTCGTTGATTAAATTGTATTGTTTTCAAATTCTTAATTGATATCTTAATAGTTAGCTTTTAAGTCTTGCATGTAGTGGATTCCTGTTTTATAGGAAGTAGTTGATACCCACCTTTTCTTCTATTGAAGAAAGACTGACACCAACAGACAGATTTGTTCTTTCAGTTATGGAAATGCAATGCAAATGATGAAAATAAAAGAGCTTTTTTATGTTATGTGAAATTGACGATAAAGTAGCTTTCAAGAAGTTAAAAGCTGTTACAACTTACAAGTAATATATTTGGTGCCATTAATATTAGCGTACAATGTTACATAATACATGTAATATAATTTCTTCCAAAGACGTATAGAACTTGAAATGCGTGTAGAAATACATGATAAGGCATTACCATAGAATTTTTTTAGGAAATGGAATTTTTGTTATCAAAAATATTATAATAAAGTAAACTATTATAATATTTTACATTAATATTCATTACATATTAAAGTTTTCTTAATAGATCTTCTAAAATGCTATTTTAACTCAGATATATTTTATATGCATAATAAAAAAATGTATTCTTATTATTTTATTGAAGTGTGTAATATATAAATTTATTTTCATTGAAATATTATATATATATATACAATGTATGCAATTTAATTAGTATTTAATATATTATAGTTGTACGAGCAGAAGTGTAATATATTTAATAACTTGCTTATAAAGTTATAATTGATGATTTATATAGAATATTACCTTTTCTATGTGCAACAAATTTGGTCATAGACCAAAGAATTAGAAAGTTGGTTGATCACGATCGAGGCCCAACCCAAAGAAAACGAAAGGCAAGCCCAGGAGGGTCTCCACCCAAGAAAACATTCTGAACGAACGGAGGAGATCTCGCTAGCCGACGTCACTGCTCGTTCGGGTCTCCATATTCTGGACTCTCTCTCAATTTCGTCCGGTCAAACCATCTTCCATGGCGAGCGGTGGTGGTTCTTTCTACGGCGGCGGTGGCCCTTACAGATCAAGGTATTACGTCCGGTTTTTCTCTCTTTTATGTTTCCTTCGCTTCCTTGTTTAATTTTCAAATTTTGGTTCCCAGAGAAGGTCTAAATACTCGGCCGGCGGCGAGCTCCAATGAAATTCAATTACGGATTGATCCCATGCACGCTGACTTGGATGTCGAAATTAGTGGCCTTCGTAGCCAAGTTAAGCGATTGAGGAATGTAAGTCTCTCTCGCTCTATCTCCTCTATTATCGAGAACTCTGGATATTAATTGTGGATCGTCTTTCATTTTTATACCTAGCACATAGGATCATTCGGTGGTAATTGGCAGATTAGTTTCCTATGTTCGGCGACTTTTGATTGGTGTGTGTGAATTCTTTTTTAATTATGGTGATAAGAGTACTATTTTCAATTGCAAGTGTAAGGTAATTGGACTACAATGAAGCTTAAGGTAATTGGACTACAATGAAGCTTTGAAACCGGAAGTTTAGTAGCTTTAAGTAGCTTTATAGCGTCATATCCACCTATATGAAAACACGTTATTCCCCAGCTATGAAAACTATGGAATATCTTACTTGGCTAAGCATGAATAGTTTCTCATTGCTCGTCTTACATTATACAATCCGATTTATCTCCTTATAATCTATGGCAACAGTGTCAACAAAATTGTTTTCAACTCCTTTTTGTTATTATTTGGATTTAATTGAATGTATATGGGTCCATTTTCCTGCTTTGGAGAGAGAGAGAAGATTAGGAATTTAGGAGCATACTTTTGTATGTGAAGAAAGTTATCTGGAAACCTGTAGGATGGGACTGAATGCAATCGATAAAAATTTCTGTGGGATACTCAAGAGATTTTGTAGTGATGATTGCATGTTCTGTAACCTCAGTTTGAATTTATCATAATGTGAAATCAGACTACTGCGTCAAAGTATGTTTTGCTTTAACTTTGTCATGACTTGTGTGAATCTTTAGGTGTTTTCGCTTCCACACTTAAGTGGTACCCACGTATTTATAGTTCCTTGTATATTTGGTTTAAATAATGTTAAGTAAAATTTGCAGGTCTCTCAGGATATAAATGCAGAAGCAAAATTTCAGAAGGATTTCTTAGATCAGCTGGTACTACAAATTTCAATTTTCTTTTTTACTGCTTTATAGTAATTTATGTGCGCCTTCTTTACTAAAATTAACCTTTTTTTCTATTCTGTTATATTTTGTTTTCTACTGTGATTTGTAGATCAATGACTAATTGATGGTCGGAAAAATGTGAAGTTTAATATTTATTTCAGTCTTCAACTGGTTTGTTCTAAAAAATAAATGCTAAGAAGGAGCTGACAATACCCTTGACCTCACTCTTTTTTATGTAGATTATATGAAATAAAGACACCAAATCATTGTTTCACAATCCACTGTGTATAGAAAATATACAAGAAATACTTTCTATTTTATATACTTACTGGATGCTTGAGATAAAATAAATTTGAGAAGGAAATACTAGGTCTCTGGCTTTAGTTTGTTATTTCTTTCAGTTGCGGGAGGTTGCATTTGACAATCAGGAAAGACATTTATATAGAGCTTGAATTTCCCTTTTTAACTCCTTGATTTGCTACTTTGCTTTGTTTCACACTAACATGATCTCTCTAGTATGTTTTCTATTATTCTCTTCAGATGTTGGCATGAAGAAATAAGCTATATATGGTCAAGACACAGTATACTGGTTCTCAATTTGTTGAACATCATTTGAAAGGAATTAATGTGCTATTGAGCAACATAGTGTTACTAACTTCTGCTATAGTCATAGAAATCGGAAATAATATGGAGTCGTGATTTTTTCCTTTGCAATATGTGGGATGTTATTGATAAAAACTGCGGTTTAATGCAAAAGGTTGCAATTGCCTACTAAGAGGTCTTGATTTTGTGGTGTAACAGCAAATGACAATGATTAAAGCCCAAGCAGGAGTGAAGAACAACATAAGGAAGTTGAATCAGAGCATCATAAAGAGCGGTGCTAATCATGTTGTCCATGTAGTTGTTTTCGCGTTGTTTTGTTTCTTTGTGGTGTATATGTGGTCCAAAATATCGAGAAGATGAGGCATATTTAGGAGCAAAAGGTCAAGAAATCATGGGATTTCCTTAGACGAACAAGCATTATGGTGTGGCTTCCAGTCAGAGTATCCAGATGACAGTCGAGGTGCAATGCTTTTTTTATATATATAAAAAAAATCCAAATAGTATTGAACGCTTTATGTTGTATGGGAAAGAAAAGTGTGACTTGTTTTCTTTTTTTCTGTAGTTATTTTCTTATGTATAAAATGAAGTAGCTGCCATGGAGTTAAGCTTATACTGATTCAATTGGGCGCTATTAGCCTGTGAACGTAAACAGAAATTGATACGAAAAATAACATTATTTGTTTTAGATATAAAAAAGTCAACCACATGAAATCCTAATGCCCTATCCTTAAAGACAATGACAAATATGAAAGAAATGATAAAAAAGAGGAGGGATAAAAAGGGACTTGGGATGACACAAGCGACTTCGAAAGTGAGCATTTGTCTTATTGTTCTTGTCTCCCAACAAAGTAGCAAATCTTCTTGTTGTGTATTAGTGAAGCAACGAAGCATAAACTGAGGTGATTTTGAACCTTAAAATCATAAACTATGTTGTAAATGGTTCATTAATTGATTGGAATATAATTATAGGAACACAATTTCATTTATGCAATTGAGGTTTTTGTAGAGAATGACACTAATTTCAACCTTAATCAATAGTCCAAAGGAGGAGAAGAGGGAGCAATGAGCCAACAAAGTTAACGGTGATGAATTGGTGATGGTTGGATGTTCAAGTCTAGGCGGGCTTTTGGTTGGACTTCGAGCCATAGGTAGCCCGAACTTGTCAACCCATTGCCATCCTTAATCATAGAGTCTAATATTTGAAGATCAACTATTTGATTATAAAGGAGCTTATAAATAAAAGTGACATTATAGTGGAGCATATTTTGACTGAGCATAAGTTAGTTGATCCTCTAACTAAAAGACTTTGCCTTACCATTTTTTATAGACATGTGTACCGTACAGATGTTTTGAAGTCATTTGATACTATTAGAGATGATTATATATTTGCTCTACATATGGATTCGTTTTCATGTATTACGATTGCATTGTTTATATATATTGAAAATCATCATTTGGTTCTTAGTTACACATTATTTTGCACTACAATACAAGAGAAAATCTTAAAGTTTGTGTCAAATTAAAACATATTAAAGCTTATTAGGCATAAATACAATTTGACTATGATTTTATTTCTTTTGAGACATTCAAGTATCTCAAGATATTGACATATTATGAGATACACGGGATATAAGTTTTAATCCTAGAAAGATTTTCTCCAATACGTTTAGCATAAAATTTAGAGAAATTAAGATTGATAAACGAAACATGGAACATTATAAATTATTTAGGTACCATTATTTTTTGTCAAATTCCATTTCCTCATTCACAGTAGTATGGTCATTAAACGTGTGATTGTATTAGATATGTGTAAAGCCTTATGGGATTGAATAATAGATTTCGATTATCGTTGAATCAAATATTTTATAAAGGTTGACCAATAAAACATTTTTTATTCTCTTAGCCTTTTTATTTTTCTTGATTACAAATATAGTGATTAATATTTCTCAAATAAGGAGAATAATGAAAATTTGTTTCTATTGGACATTTATTTCTCTACAGTTGGCTTTCATAAATGTTCTAGCCAAGGCGCTATCTTCAGCCTGATCTCTCCCCAGTAACTGTTGGTCTTAGGCCCTGCTTCTTTACAGACCAAGCAACAAAAGAAGCCACGGCAAATAATCCATTCACGGATTTGTGTCGTCATGGCACTACGTGTCCCAAAAAAAGATCAAGCCCTCCATAAGCGTGGCAGAGTCTGAAAGACATTCAGGCCATGCCAATTGCCAAGGGACAGGAATTCGTCACGTCATCAAAACGGTCACGCCAGCTGAGATAAAGTAAGACGTCCCTTTGACGCTTCTGATGGGAAATAGAGGCATTCAGCTTCGTTTTCTTCGTAGGTATAATCGTCGAGCTCATAGCCAGGTGCTCCCTTCAATGGTAGTTTAGGCGAGAGGGAGAAGAGTCACTGATTCTTGAAGGTTTGAAGCCTTTGAGGCTCTTTTCACATCCATAGATCTCACACCTTTACTCAAAATGCAAGTTGCAGAAAGCTATCCTTATCTTGCGGTTGCATGGGCGAGAGTATTAAAGAAAACCACCAAGAAAATTACGTTATGGTCCAATATTGACGGTACCACTGATTCTCCGGGAGGAAAACCACAACAGAAGAACATCGGTTCTGCAGTATCTATTAATCAATTCTGTACATCAATATTCTCACTTTGTTGGGTCAGAAATGTTATTACATTTACTGAGCCAAACACATGAAGTTACTCTACTTGGAAAGGAAATGACACCATTTTTACCAGACGTGATGAATGTCTCTTGGCCACTTCCAATTGCACCGAGGCCCTGTTAATTTTAAATCCCCAGCTCTAAAAAACTAGCGGAGATAATGATGTTTGACAGTGACATCAGTGCATTAGCAGGATCAACATGCTCTGCAGAGATTAGAAGTCGTCAGATTTGATGAACGTTGTTGCTCTATTGGGCCTGTGGGCCCGCAAAGTCTGCTCCTCTTGGGCTCTGAAATCTTCACATGTGAAATTGCCACTGCAAGGGCATCAACTAAACCGCATTCATCCTGCTCTTCATACTCGCAGCTTAAACTATAGGAAAAAGATTCTGGCCTTAAGTGCCCACCAAGAAAGAGACCTGCTGTCTTGTTTCCATGCGGTTCCCCAATAGGTGCAATAGCACGTAAGGAAGGCGTTGCTCCAAGATGGTCCTTGGATTTTGATTTCATGGATGTCTTTAATGTCTGCTCTGTGTAGAACAGAATCCACGGATGCCCTATAAGGACACCCAACAAAATTATTACATTGCCGGAGAAAGAAGGAACTAAATGTCAAAGGAGTCGAGCAGTCCAGCAATTGGATTCACAACACAGAATCTCAGGAAAAGCAATGACAAAAAAGAAAAAGCTGCAAAAGTCAGCACCACGTAGTGGAAAAGATTCAATTATCACCTATTAATACGCACAAATGACTATGTGAACAAAGGGTCAGAAATGTTTTTGCTCGAACGATCAATAAACTGTTTGAACATTTAATATATTGATCAAACATGTACACACAGGAACAAGGGCTCTCAACCTTGTGAAACTGAAAAGCACACTAGTCAGTCAAAATCTAAAGTTTGCAAGTTCTAGGAATTTAGGAGCTTACTTAGTACTTCATCTGCAGTTAACCTTGCTGAAACATCCCTTGTCAACATTCTTGACATTAGATCCCTAGCAGCCTTTGAGATTGGTTCCCATATTCCTTTGTTAAAGTCAAGTTTTACGTTCTTGATTGCCTCGAAAACAGCCTCCACTGAGACTCCTTGGAATGGAAGAACACCAACCAAAAGATTATGTAAGAGGACACCAGCACTCCAAATATCAACCTTCTCAGAATAATTTCCAGCCAAAACTTCTGGGGCAACATATGCTGGACTTCCAGCTAAATCAGACAGGTTCTGACCTGAAATAAAGTGACTGCAACGTTAAACAGATAGGAGAATCTTGAAGGGCAAATAGGTGCTCATAATTAACAAGGAACAAGTTCCAGAAAGTTTTTCTTGTACCTGCAAGATCTTTTTGATATAATTAATGATGCACCTCATTTACAAGAGGAAATTAGATTTCAGAATTTAAGAGATGATTGAAACCAGAGAGATAATAAACTGTGGAGAGAACTTTTCAGGCTATACAGAGGGACATGACTCCCAAGAAAAAAGATGATAATGTTAAACCAGGCAAGAACAAACTTAACAATGCTTAATTCATCTGCATAAAGATCTCCCAGTTTGATTCCCCCATAAGCACTGAGTCATAAATGGTAAAATGTTGAGGTTGCACCAAATCAACAAAGAAGAAAGTCCATCTGATAAACCAGAAAATGGACTTGAATCTTCCACAGTAACTATTATTCTGAGAAAATGTGGACTATAACTAGCACTTCTGCATTTTTTCATTTTTTTTACTCCATGTACCCTGCACTAAGGTTCAATTACAGAGCACTCCTATACATAAAGTGAAGATAACAATGAAGTCTAGGTCGCTAAACAAAAAAGGGAAACCTTAAACAAACAAGAGTGGAGAGTCTTTCTTAGAAGGAAAAATCCTCCAATTTTCCAAATGCATTGTACTTTTTATCTACCAACAAAATCATATATAGGGAAACACCAATAATTTTTTTATGGAATTGGCTGCCACATGTTTATTGACGTAATAGGTTCAGCCACCTTCCTGGATGAGAACAACAAATAAATCAATGAAAAGAATGTCTCACTTACCATTCGAAACTCTCATGGCCAGCCCAAAGTCTGCAAGCTTTATCTTCCCTGAACTTGTTAAAAGTATATTTTCTGGCTTTAGATCTCTATGTACAACCCCCATATCATGACAGTACTTAATTACTAACATCACATCCTTAAATATATTAGCAGCTCGTTGCTCTGAGTATCGTCCCTCCTCAGCCATCTTATCAATCAAGCGTCCTCCCGAGCACAGCTCCATCACAAGATGAAAACATTCTGTTTCCTCATATACAGCGTGCAACGTCACAACCCCAGGATGACCAGATAAGTGCTGCATTACCTCCACCTCCCTATGCACTATCTCCTCACCCTTGCGCAAAGTCTTACATGCAAACTCCACTACAGTTGCCTTGGATTTGCACAACGAAACAGACCCAAATTTACCACGTCCAATTGTGCCTCCCATCACATATTGATCTTCGATCTTCTTATTTCTGTCTGTCTGAATAGCCACATCTATACATCCTATCTTTCTCTTGAGGCCTCTTCCAGGAGACACAAATGATGATGAAGCAACACAATGTGGGGCAGTGGCAATGCCTGCAAACCTACTTTTGCAAGAACTGACGGGCTCATTGCCAGCATCTTCTTTATACCTTTTATTTAGCCTAATGTAATCTTCAACTGAAAAATGAGAGATAAAATTGGCTGATTTAGCATGTTGGTTTGACTGTGATTCTTCTTGAAGATTCTCACACACATCAGTATCACTTCCTTTCCTCTTCTTCCTCATCAAATCAAAATAGGCAAATCTACAAATAAGGAAACCACGAGGGTATCATTCTACCCCCATCATAAAGCTCCTCTGAGTTATGGTCCTAAAACCACAAGCAGATTAAACGTGGATTGACCCTCCAAAAACCACAAACATAAATCAGATAAATTTCCTAACCAACCTTTAGTTAAACAAAAGCAAAATGTTAACTTTCACTATTCTTTTCAATACTATCTTCTAACTCCCTTCAGTCCCATACAGACCTAGAACTAAACCAAATCCCCTGTTTCTTCTCCTAGAATAACGAAAGGGAACCGGAAACAAAAACCCACATAAACGACTTACCATCGTACCAACCATCGGTTACCCGCCAAGAAATGGGATGATGCGAAACAAATGGCAAATATACAACCGGAAACGAACAAAGAACGAACCTTTATAAGCTAATTCACGGACACAGAAAACTAGACTCCAAATAAGCATATTAGACGACTGATTTTGGCCAGATAAACCAGGAGATAACGGATTTGATTGAGAAGATCTAATGGAAATCGATCACACAAAAGAAGAAAAAACGGAAAAGGAAGAGTGAGCCTTTGGACTTTGGAGTTTAGTAAGCAAAAATAATCTCCCAAGAAACGACACATAAAAGCCAACGTGCGATTTGGGATCTGGACCGTCCAGTATTTTCGTCACTACGAGAATCTATGTGGGGAATTCGACAAGTCAACGATAGCTTGAACTTACAGAAGATTTGAGTACGTGAGACACGGACCTGTAATCACTTCACGTGATGTATGGCTCAGTTATCTTTAAGTGCGTCAGAAGGCACGTGTAGCAGTGCACGTGGGGTTGGGATTTGGGAATGACAAAGTGAGAGTTTTGAATTTCGGGTCATTTGTATAATATTACGGTGTGTTATTGTGTCCAATAAATTTCAGTCATTTATTTATGTGGGGTTCGCATAAAACTTACGTAGGTCCTGTAAAATAAATAACTAAGATTTTATGAGACATAATAAACAAAGTAAAATTGAACAAAGAATCTGATTTTTCGTTATTGCGTTATTGCTCGAGTTTAGCTTTACTTAAGATTTTGTTTTACTTCTAGGACACGATTCTCGGGCGAGGTACGTACGGATTGTCGTAAGAGACTAGAATTTTAGGTTATTAAATGCATATTGCTTTAATTTTTTGTATTGGATGAAAGCACATTCTTCGATTAAGTTATGGTGTTAGGTCTTGGTCAATATATTTGTGGTCCACAGTTTTCAGATCCGAAATTTCAGCTTGTCATTTGATGTCCTTTACGAGTTCTCTTATTCAATAAACTGAATTTGTTCTAAGAGATGGTGATCCGAGTATTACCGGGAGGTTCTCTCAACTTATGCTTTTGAGGAGTGATTTAGGTTTTGAATTTGACATCGTGAGATATCTTAAGAAATTGAAGTATGTGAGATCTTTTAGTTGGATTCCTTCAATATTCGTTGTTTGGCCTAAAGTTTATTAAATTACTAAGTCTACATCATTGCAAGTTTATTATATTTTTTATTAAAAATTAAATTGTCCTTAAAGAATGTATTTATATTCTAAATTTCAATATCTAAAATAATGATCAAAATAACGGGAAAACTCCATGTTTAAACTAATTAAATTATTTTAGTATGATATTAAATTAATTATAATAAAATTCAATAAGAGTAGGTAACTAAAAATACCATCAATATGAAGCTACATCTTAAATTACACACATTCGATTTAAAGTATGAATACTAAAGCCAACTGTTTCTTTTTTCAAGCTAATATTTTCCTATATAAAAATCTAAATTCTCAATAGAGATTTAAGGAGGCAGTTTTTTTTAACTTCGGTTCTATAACCAAACTAGATTGGGTGGTTTCGATAAGTTTTTTTTTAGTTTTTAGTATTTATTCCACTTTCTTTCCCTAATAAATTAGAATATTATTTTTAAAAATTTTAAAGAAAGCTCATTTTCTTAATTAATAAATCAAAACACCTTTTCAACTTTAATCAAGAGCAAAAAGGGGTTTCTTGTATATTTTATTTTACAATATTGAGTACATTCAAATTTTGAACATAGTTGAGAGTTTTAAGAGATTTTTTTTTCCTGAGAGTTCTTAGTAGGAAGATCTTGAATGATTATGTTGCATGTGAATTGGCCCCTCCACAAGTCAATGATTGGTTGCATGCATTCAAATGTGGCTGACGTCTTCATGCATTCAAATAATTTATGGCTGCTTGTTATAAGTCAAAAAGGGATGCACCTAATATGGCTAAAATTCTTCAAGATCTTCAAGCGTGAATTTGGTGAGCGACGATTGCGCAAGACTTCAGCTATAAATATGGTTGCAGGCTTATAGAGGAAGATCACCATTTTTTTCTTTCTGAAATCCTCCTATCCTCTCTATATACTTATGAGATTTGAAAGCCTTTTGTTACAGCCTTTGTACTTGAATACATTCTTCATATATTAGTAAAATTGCTCACCCTTCGGCCGTGGACGTAGGTCACATTGACCGAATCACGTAAATCTTTGTGTTCTGTCCCATTTATTTTGTCTATCTTTATTTTCGTTATTATTTTTCGAGCTATTCAATTCAACCGGTATCCGATCCGAGAGCATTTCATCTTAACAAACTGGTATCAGAGCTTCTCTTTTTGATCTAACTTACCGTATGCTCTGTGGTTGTCACTAAGGTGGACCCTCTACATCAGAAAGTAACTTATAATTTTTTTTATTGTGAGTCTAAACGGAGCCCACTGCCTCTATTTTATCTTGTGGGGTCCAATGCCTCAAATTTATCTTGCGGAGCCCACTATCTCGGTTTTCTCTCGAGGGGCTCACTGTATCGAATTTATCTTACGGGACCCACTATCTCAGGTTTATCTTGTGGGGTCCACTGCCTCGGATTTATCTTGCGGGGCCCATTGCCTAGGTTTTGTAAACAAAGTTTAGCTTTACTTATGGGGCCCACATCCCGACTTTGCCTGTGGGGTCCACAATCCCATTTTCTTATGTGGGGCCACCTGAAGAAAATAGTCCGAATATCAGTTTTTTGGCCATCATGACGATAACGAGGACCTCTATTGAAAAGTTTGACCGAAGCATTAACTTTGGTATGTGGCAGCTCAAGATGCAAGCCATTTTAACATAAGATGGATGTGAGATTGCACTTGATGGAGTGGAAAAAAAGCTAGCAGATATGGCGTCAGATACATTCACAGATCTAGATAAAAAGGCTAGATCAACCATCATATTGAATCTCTCTGATGAGGTTTTGCAAGAGGTTGCTGGTGAAAACACAGCGAAAGGTATGTGGGACAAATTGAAAGCTATGTACATGAAGAAGACGGTGGAGAA
>JAOSBP010000006.1:6778354-6800908 GCA_027563825.1 Erythroxylum mucronatum
TACTAGGTTTACGTAGGTTGTTGTGTTTGCATGAGAGTCTAACATCTAATGGATCGAATGGGCTGAGGTCGTTAGGCTGCTGATGCTCAGGATCAAGATTGGGCCGGCCAAAACCGGTCCAGCCGGCCCAACCAGAGTATATTGACGATGTGTGGAAACAACATCCACTCCTCCCTGAGGATCCCCATGAAAGGGCCGAAGCCCGCTTTTGGGCCAAATTTGCAGATGAGAAGGTATGCGTGCTACTCCACTGTGGTGGAACCTTTTGCTTTAGAATCTTCGTATTAGAGCTGAATGGCCAATGGTTGTATTACTATCATGTACGTCAAATACTATACTACAACTGATTGCATATCCTTCCATGGTCGAATTTGAATATCAAAATAGTGGATATAGAAGTCATAATTCAAAGGGTTGGTTCCGTCCCGGTTTAATGAATCTTGTGCTGAGGGTTTATTCAACAGTTCATGATCAACTGATGCTTAATCGTTTATTGTATTCAGTGCGTCCCTCCAATTATGCGTTCGTTTGTCACAGAAGGTGAAGAGAAGGCCACGGCTGCAAAAGAGGCTCGAGAGCATCTCAAGACTCTGGAAGGTGCACTCCAAGGGAAGAAATTCTTCGGAGGAGAAACAATAGGCTTCGTGGATGTTGCTGCTGGATGGATAGGAATCTGGGCTCGAATAGTTGAGCAGATTACAGATGTCAACTTGATAGACGAAGAGACCATGCCTCTGCTTGCTGCTTGGTTTGCGCTTTTTCTGGAACTTCCCATCGTCAAACAATGCCTGCCTCCATTGGACAGGTTGTTAGAGCACAACAGAGGCTTCCACAAAACATTAACTGCTCCATCCACTTAGAGCTGCGTTCTCAAAAGCTGGATTGCTTCTGGAGTTCTTTGATGTCCATACATCGGAGCCTTAGTTCTGAAATATGAAACAATAAAATATTTCTTGTTACTTCCTGTTTATTAAAGGCTGGTTTTTATGTAACTTAGTTATTGATAAGGTTAGTGGAATACAGATGTATGTTGCATTAAAAGATAGTGCGATCGTAACTGGGAACTCTACTATCACCTGAACCAATAACTAACACTTAATATTTGCATATTATACACAAGATATCAACATAGGATAACCGTAACGAAAGTCCAACCTTTAACTTTCTAAGTTCTGTTAACACATTTGCCACCAAGCATGCATAATCACAATAATGGACACCGAAGTTGCTACAAAGAAGGCCAAAGCCAAGCCCAAGCATAAGAAGAATTGCTACAGGAGAAGTGACTCTTCAGACGCAAACCAATGGATGTGCCTTCCGGAGAGTTTATATATATACACTCAAGAGTAGTTAAGAGACTTTTTAAACCGAGTCGCCAAGGGACACACAAGGTTTTATATGGTGAAAGCAGTGACATGTAATTCCTCAGCATTCAATAAATTCCCTAAAGTTCCCATAGGCAGGAACCATGTTGGCTATGAGAAAAAGTATACCTTTAGCTAGTGGTGGGAACATATCTGCTAAATTGGCTAGTAGGGGGTTGAATGGCACAGGTAGATCATGGTTCATGGACGTATACTTGACTGCTATTGAGACAATCCCATACTTTGATGCTTGGTTTGTCTAAAACCTAGAATTAAAGTCCTAAGGTATAAATTCTGTCATCATTTCCTTGCCCAGGAAGCGCAGTTATAAATCCATTTAATCTTGGTAGATCTCCATTTCATGTGAAAAATCACAACAGCATCATTTTAGTCCTCAGGTTTGAGCTTCACTTGTTTTCCTTTGGCTCCAGAATTTGCAGATTCCTCAAATTGCAACCTTAGATGCTATTCTCATCGGTATCTAGTCCACAAACAGGGATACTAGATAAGTTATAGAATTGCTTACTATCCTCTTCAACAATCCATATAATGGAAGATGTCTACACTGCTGATTAGCTGGAGCAGGAGCTTCTAACAAGTGCCAAAGCCTCGTCATCCATCTCAGTATTATCCTTCTCCATCATTTTGACGGTGTCCAGAGCAGATATACGAGCCCGGATGTGCATTCTAAGAATTACTTTATACAGTGGTAAAGTTGCAATACCATGATGATGAAGAACCTTAATATAGCAATTGGCATCCTCAAGTTTCTGATGATTCTCAAGATTCTCTGCGATGGCCAGTAACATACCATGTGATGGCCTCCAATTACAATGTTGGAACCTTGCAAACGCATTTCTCATTGAACTGATGACTTTATCCATCCGTTGGGTTTTAACCCAACCCTCCATGAGAATCTCCCATGTCTTATAATTTGGGCACCCACCTTTTTCCAATGTGGAGAGGTGAAATAACTCAGCTTTTTCTATCATCCCATTCCTCATGTATGCGCCTAGAAGAACATTAGAGACTCTAATATCATACTTCCTACAGTTGGACTCCCATTCCTTAAACACCCTCTCGGCCTCTACAAGGCCATCTGCCTTTATCAAGCACGTCAACAACCTTAAATAATTAGCACAAGTCATTTTCCTACAAACTCCTTTACAAGCATCCCAAAGCCTTAGAACTCCCTCTTTGTTCTTCAACGAGGAATATTGTGTCATGATGAAGAAATAGCCAAGGTGATTACAGGTAGAAAGCTTTTTCTCTGCACATCTAAGTGCTGAAAAGGCTTTCTCAAAAGCACCTGCCCTTATATACATATTGGCCAAAGTAGATAGGGTACTCCAACCCACTTGAACATTTTCATCATCCATCATTTCTCGGTAAACCACCTCTGCTTCAGCAATCCCAGATAGCTCCTCACAAGCTCTCAACCAAAGATTATAAGAAAGAACGTTTCTTGGTATATGATTCTGCTTCATTTGCAGAATAACAGCAGGCACTTTCTTGTACTCAGATGTAGCCATATAAAGCTTCATCATTTCGTTAAACAAATGAGGGCTGACAATCAGCCCCAACTCATTCAGATTCCTCATGAAATCTTCAGCTTTCCCAGTGTCTCTTTCTTTCACATAACCACGAAGCAGAGGGAAAGCAGCAGCCTTCCGCGAAGCAGAATCAGGTAAAACCCTGAAATACTCTTCAGCCTCTCCTAAATTGCACGTCTTGACGATCAATTCCACTCTCATGGCATGATCCACCGGCGAATAGCAGAAACTTCTATGACCGTCCATCCATTTCAAGACCTCAAGAGCGTCGTTGAAGCGACTGGACTTGAGGAGCTGTTTAGTGATGTTCCTGAGGTCGTAGATTGTGAGCTTGCAGCCACAAGCCACCCATCTCCGGATTAACATAGATGGGTTTATCTCATGTCTTAATCTCAATATTTCACTCTCAAGGCTCAACCCTTTCCTGTTCACAGCCACTGTACATATCAGTCTCCGTGCAATTCCGGCTTCCACGGAGCTGGGTACGAAATTAAGTAACAACGTTAGTAGTCAAACAAAAGACTAGCAAAGGAAAATAATTACGAAGGCTCACCGTCGGACGCCGTGTACTAGCGATCGTATCGCCATGACAGAGCAACGGCCACCGTCTCGCTTCCGTGGACGCCCTAATTAATGAAAAAGAGCGGGACATGGAAAAGATATTAACTTCCAGGCTAAACGACGCCGTAATATCGCCGTAAACGTTTAATTAATTAATTTTAGTAATTATTGGTGTTAGAAAATTCTTTTCTTGCCAAGCACGAGTGACTGACGAGACCTTCCTTTCACTTCCTTTTCTCTTCTGTTCTGGATTGCTAAGAACCGTAACTCTTCATTGCTTTTTAATTCAGACTCTAAAATGAGGAGATGTGGTTGGGTAGTGGAAAAAGTAAAGTCAACAACAAGCAGAATGCTTCGATTCAATTGCTGTTATGCTGTTTTGACTTCTTCCTGTTTTCTACAGTGCCGGCGGCATTTGCTGGTGGAATCAGTTGTCGATCGAGGAACTTCGGCTCGGGAATTTGCTACATGGCGGCAAGATGTTTTGCGTAACCGATGTGAGCTATATGCATGCTGCAAATTTTGTCTGACGTTAAAATAAACTTGCACTCTCGCATTATCTTATCACATGATGTTGTTTTCCTCTTGTATTTGGTAAGTTCCGAACAGTTGCAGTTTTGCGAGCGGTAAGTGGAGTGATTGTGGAAGAATTCAAATGTGGCTGATGAAAGATAGACAAATTCATGCCTCAGGTATTGCAAAGGTTGAATACTTGATTTTTATTTCCGTCTCTTTTTCTGGGACTTTGAATTAAAAAATTTTCTTGAAATTTTTTGCCACAGAAACTTGTGAGGCAAAACAACCAACCTATTATGAAATTCTTGGTGTTCCTGAAAATGCCAGTCGAGATGAGATTAAAAAGGCGTTTCGTTCAGTGAGCTTTACTTTTCCGACATTGCTAGATTGGATATTTTCATTCTTTCCGTATGTCTGTTATCTTGGGAGGTATGAGAATGAGGGCAGAATGGGAGTGAAAGATGAGATGGACAAGTCCATAAGTGTCAAAGTAGAGTTTGTGATTAAGTCTGCTTTCTAAAAATTATGATCCATCTTAATGTAAAGATCACGTAATTAAGAAAAGGAAATAAACGTCTGGAAGAAAAAGGCAGTAAGCGGTACTTATTGTCTTTTGCATGTTCAGTAACTGGCAGATTGAAAGTGGAGTCACACTAAGTGTACATTGTTTATCTATCAAATCCTTTGGAGAATCTTTCTGTTATACACTTTTGCAGATAGTTTATACATTTGTGCAGCATTCTTATGTTTAGTGTTTTGGATCATTACATGCAGCTTGCAAAGAAGTACCATCCAGATGCAAATAAGAATAATCCCTCTGCAAAGAGGAAATTTCAAGAGATTAGAGAAGCCTATGATGTCCGTACTACTCACAAATTCACATTTTATTGGTTTTCTTATGCTCTTCATTCCGTTTTACTGCTCCATCAAGACTCCAAAATTATAGATTTTCTGCTACTTCAGAATGCAAATTGTGTGTGTGTGGAAAACTAAAATCTGGATTAATTGTTCATATCATCTATCTCAATGATATTCACTACTTTTATGGCAATGTCAGACACTGCAAGATTCTGAGAAGAGAGCACAATATGACAATGTAAGAATCACCATTTCTACGACTTTATCAATCATTCCATATTTTTGGTTTAGTAATTTGTAGGAACTTGCTCCGTTTTCCCTGTTGTTAAGTTTTAAACTAACTGAATTCTTGGTACTCATACTAATGAAGAAGCGGTCTGGAGCTTCAACTAATGTAGAATATGGAGCTGATACTGCAGAGGAGTTTGGATACGGGGCTAATAGAGCATCAGAGTTTAGATATGGTGCTGGTAATGCAGGGGGTTTTAGATATTCTCACAACAGTAATTTCTCTGATTCATTCCAAAAGATATTCTCCCAGGTACTTCTGGATACAGCTCTTTTGTGCTTCATGTTGATGAGATAAGCTTCTATGGCATGGCAGTTTTTTTAAATTACACTTCATTTGGTTGCTTACAGATATTTGAAGATGAAATAAATCAGTTTGCATCTGATATTCAGGTCAACCTTTTCCCTTTAATTTTTCTTTGTTTCATATTCATTGCTTCCAAACTTAAAAGCTCGTTTAAATTATTTTGAAACCTTTATAGGTGGAGGTGTTGCTGTCTTTTTCTGAAGCTGCAAGGGTTTGCACCAAAAACATATCTTTTGAGGCATATGTACCATGTGATTCTTGTGGTGAGTAAAATTATTACTTTCTGGGCACATAAACCTTTATGAAATCCTTAAATCCCTCTAATATGTTTGTGCATTTTTTTAGTCCTGAGGGTTCAAATGAGAGATGATTTTTGTAGTTCACTTATCATCCATTCTGCAGATGGCCGTGGCTATCCAATTGATGCAAAAGCAAGAGTTTGTCCTACATGTAGAGGCATGGGGAAAGTAAGTATTCTGAAGGTGTATGGCCATATTAATGGTGGGGTGAATCACCATTAAAGAATTATTTTATGCTCAGTTCCTCTTTATCTGGGACTCCGCAATTTTACTCCACAATTTTATGTTTGTTCCTTTTTTGATATTTCAAGTTTTGAATTAGGTTACAATTCCTCCATTTACAGCAACATGCAGCACCTGTAAAGGATCAGGCCAGGTTATCAAGGTCCGACAGACAATGAAAGTTTTATCTGGTTTTTATTTATTCTCATAAACTGTTTGTGATGAGTCACTGTTGGGGATAGGAACACTGCATGTTGTGCAAGGGATCAGGTGTGGTTGAAGGCATCAAAGAAATCAAAGTTACAATACCAGCAGGTTGGTTGTAATTGCTCTTTTTCTGATGGAACCTATCGTAAGTTACATGGGTATACCAAAAATTCCCTAGTTGATAAGTTACCTATCGTAAAAGAGAAATCGTTGGATATGAAGCCAAAGAATGATAATGAGAACTATTTTTGTTAATATCATTTTGACTAAGCAACTCTTTTCCTTCAGTGACTTATGATGAGGATCTTTTCTTGTCCCTACTAACTATGTAGAATTGAAAGATTTGTGTCAGAGGTTTCGGATAACGATGCTACAAGTTTGGCTTTTCAAGTACTTGGCTTTCTGCATATTTGTTTTTTTTTTCTAACTTAACTGCCCTTTCGAAAAATAGAAAGATGTGACAGACTATCTGGAGTGGCGCAAGGCCAAATTGAGGTCATAAATAGAATGGAGTAACAAAAAAGCTTCTTTATTTAGGACGCTTTTACATTCATATGCCACTGGCAGTATGATGCCGATGTGATGCATGACCTTTTTATTAGAAGTTCTTGTAAGTAATCTATGACATCTAATAGATACTTTGCTTTTTTCTGGATGAATTAGGTGTGGATTCTGGAGATACCATACGTGTACCAGAAGCCGGCAATGCTGGGGGACTGCGAAATCGACCTAGCAATTTGTTTATTAACATAAAGGTGCAATTTCACTTCTTGGAAACTTTTCCCTGCTCTCGTTTATTATAATCTAGTATAAGTTTCTTATGAATGAATTTGATTGGAGATCATTCATCAATGTAATCTAACTTTCTTGAGACTCAAGTATCAAACAGAGAGCTGTTGGATATCCTCTTCTACATCTAAAGCTTATTGTTTTTGTATCCCATCTCAATAAATGAATCTGATATAGAGTGTTTGTTACCATTGATGCACATGTATTTTATAGCTGCCTAACATACCAAAAGAAGATTTTAATCCCTAAGGAATGAGGTTTGGATTTGTCCTATACAATTGTTGAGGAGCTTATATTACATTTGCAACATAATGTATGATACTCCTCACTGTTCTTTTGCTGCTATGGTATCAAACCTAATAACTCAAACATTTTAATCTGACTTGCTTGTTTGTTCTTATGCTATTTGGAGATTTTTGAGTCTTAAGAAAGGCTATATGTGCCCCAGATCCTAATTCCATGTTCCATTATTAGATAAATAAAATCCTGATGCCTGTCTTATTGAAGTCGCACCTTCAATGACTGTGGGTATAGTTGTTGCTCTAAGAGTTTTACTATCATCTACTCTTTGAACTAACTTTAATGTGTTCTGTTTAATGTAGGTTGCTGATGACCCCGTCTTTACCAGAGATGGCGCAGATGTTTATATAGACACTAATATTAGCTTTACACAAGTGAGAACTGAACTTAAAAATTTTAACTGAATCTTTTGTCGTGAATCTTATGTTTCCTAGTTTCAAGCTTTGGCTGTTTGTGCTCAGTGATATAGGATGAACAAAAGAATGCAGTTATTTGGTTAAGCACTTATAAAACGAAAATAGTTCTGCTAGAGGTTTGAATTCAGGGCTGGAAATTAAAAAATAAAATAAGGAATTGAAATAAAGGATAGCCGGATAGATCTAGAAATCACTTAGATAATTCGCACCTAAAAATTTAGTCTTATCTTCTTCCTTAAACATTGATAACATAAACATATATATAGAAAAAGGCTTGAAATCCAAATATTAATGAAATAGGAATTCCATCTAAACTTCTAAAATAAGAATAGAATATTATTCAATAAGGATCTGATAGGAATTTCTGTAGAGAATTGTATTATTTACGTAGATGTAGGGAACAGTAGCCGTATAACTCCTGGAAGATAACTCCCAGGCCAATACAAATCTGTATTTCCAGAATATGAATGATGATCCCCTCCCTCTTTATACCGAATCCTATATATCTTCTGTCTCTCCTCATTCTCACTCTCTCTGTGTAACTAATTCCTAACCTCTAGCCTATGTGGCATTTGTATTTGTTCCCTTACCCATTGTACCCCTACGGATGTGGGTTTGAATGTCTTATGGCTGTTTACTAATACTAATACTAGCATGCTGATAACTAGGAAGGGTGATAACAATTCCTTCCTCCTCAAAGGGCTCCTTGTCCTCAAGGTGGATGACAACAGCTTTACTAGCTGCTACAGTTGCATCCCAAGATGAATTCTGATTTAAAGTCCCATTCCTTTACCCAACAGTATCTTCTGCTCTTAGGCCATCAACTGGTGGACATGATTGATTTGCAGTGTCTGATTCAACCCTGAATCCTGATGCAGGAAAGCTTGATCAAGAATTCCTTGCCCTCAAGGTGGATGAAAGGGAATTGCCCTTCTTCTTCTACTCGTGTGCCTCTCCAACGAACAAGCCGCTGAATAAAACAGCCCCCAAATCATCTCTTTGACCCTTATTCAAGGTTCCCATTTCATCAGGTAGAGTTCTTCCGATCTCTAAAGACCACAACAATCCTCCAGCTTCCCACTCTTGATGTTTCAAAATTGGTTGCAGTACATGGGGAGAAGAAGCATGCATATGAATTCCCTGCAGACTAACCTCTACTCCCTTCCGATCAAATGATATGTACATTCTCTTCCAATCAACGTTCACCACCCCTAGTGTTTCTAGCCATGCAACCCCTAAGATTAGATCAGGTCCTCCCGTGTCAAAAACATATGCATTTACCCTGAACTCTTCTCCATTTAACTCCAGCTCAATCTCCTTGCAAAGCCCTTGTGAGAAGGATCGATGTCCATTCCCCATCCTAACACCAAAAGTTCTGGTTGAGGTGACAGTGATTCCCATAGCCTGAACCAATCTTCGGGATACAATGTTGTGGCTAGCTCCACTATCTATCATTATAACAATAGGCAATTCATTTAACTTCCCTATGAAGACCATCGACTTCGGGGGTGAGGATTGATTGCTTCCCAATTCCATGAGCTCCATAAAATTGCATACTAACTCCCATTCTTCTTGCTGCCCTTCATCGATTGGTCTTTCTTGTTTACTCTCTTCAACTACATCTTCATCGTCTTCCCAAATGATCAGCCGAAGCTCTTTATCGGGGCAGCGCTGGAGGGGACCAAAAGTTTGCCCACATTTGAAACATAAACCTTTGGCCCTCCTTTCCATAAGTTGATCGTAGGACAGATTTCGTGTCCCCTTCCAACTCGAATGCCCTGGTCGATGACCATCAGAGGTGGGACCTCTATGCTTGTTGAGTGGCTCCTGCGCATCACTTTTAATAGCTCCCCCTGCATGAATCGGTGGAGCTGGGCGAAACGTGTTGGAGATTCCTGTGCGGGACCCGACGTTTGCATGTAAGCCACCTGGTCTCCTCCCTTCTTCCCACGGCCGAATCACACCCTCTCCCACTAGCTCTCTTTCAACCTTTCTTGCAATCGATAGGAGTCGGACCCGGGTTGGAGAGTCGTGGGTTCTGACCCTGTTTCGTATTACTTCATGTAGACCCCCCAGAAAGCAACTCATGTACCACTCTTCCGGGAAGCGTCCTATCTGAGACGCCACCTTCTCGAAATCGTCGATATAGCTGTCAACTGAGCCTTGCTGGACTATCGACTTTAGTTGTTCGACCGGGTCTCCCTCATCCTTGCCTCCATAACGATCGAAAAGTGAACGTTTAAATCTTTCCCAAGTCATACAAGGGTCCAGCTCTCGTAAATTCATGAACCAATAGAGCGTCGACCCCTCCATGCAGATTTGAACCATGGGTATACGCAGTTCATGAGGAATATCATGAATGATGAAGTACGACTCTACGCTAGTAACCCAGGCGAAAGGATCATCCCCATGAAAAGCAGGGAGATCGACCCTACGTGCGAAGTTCCTGTACTCCTCCCACGCACGTTCTGCGGCCACCGAAGGGGGGTGGTCACCTGGTCGACGTTGCCCAGCTTCCATTTGTCCACTTGGAGGCTGTTGAGACTAGGTACCAGCAGAAATATAGCAAGAAGAGGGGGAATACGAGTGGGGGCAACTCAGGTAATATGTGAAAGGATATGAGGATAAAATGGGAGAGAGAGAGGAGAGTTAGTTAGAAGGAGAGAATATAAGTCTGTTAGGGAAAAATGATGGACATTCGGTTATGATGAATTGATTGGTGATTGTATGGAGGTTCAGCTAGCCCTCTAAGTCTAGCTAGATAATAATAATTCTGGATAGTATTCATCACTATTTCCTTCTTGTTCTCGTTTCATTGCCGCTGTGTGTGTTAGTTCTGTGGCTATTGTGTGTTGGTTTATAGGGCAGAGCATTATTGTTTGGGTTGAGTTATTGTTAGAGCAGGTGGTCTCTAACAGAGGCCTTCCATTGCCGGTGGTAACCGACGAGAAGTGAGCTAGTTTATCGCAACCAGCTGAAGATGACGCATTATGGGTAAACTCCGACAGATTCTCCTCTTCACCCACCTTCTGTTTTTGCGCGTCTCTTGCCCTTAAGGATAAGAATCCCTCCTTCATCTCCATCTGCAGCAGACCTTGTGATTTAGCCAACGTTTCCACACTGGCCATCAAGGTACTCATCTGCGTTCGAAGGTCCTTCAACATAACATCGTGCGATTTAACCATCGCCTCTTGAGCCGACAGTGACGACTCTTGTCTCCTAAGAGACGCTTCTACAGTAGCCACCCTAGCCTCCATCCTAGTTTGCATACAATCTCCACTCTCCACAATCTCTCAATGAAAGCACCAATTGATAGAGGTAATTGCAGAGATTGTATTATTTACGTATAAGGTAAGAGTTACAGCTATAGACCCTCCTGAGAAATCTTCCGAGGTCCATACACTTAGACAATGCTTAACCGATCCCCTCTCCTGTTTTCCTATGTTCAGTCATATACAGCTGCCTCTCTACACAATCTCTCTCACCATAACAAACTCCCAACAGACTACCCAACGGCCATGCTACCTTTCCCCATCTTACCCCTACGAATGTAGGTTTGGATGGATTTGGGCTGATGTACTATGGGCTGGGATTGAGTACTAACACATTAAATATGTCAGATACGTGATTTTAAAAGTAAATATACAAGATTTGATACAATCGTTAGGGTTAAAAAGGAAGTAATTTTTTTTGCTTCCCCAGTCCCAAAATTGTAAAGCATAATGCTAAGTATTTAAAAGCTTTCTAACCTTTATAACATTATTGGATGGTCACCTACTAGGAAATGGTTATCTATAACATCTAATATTGTTATACATTTAGGGTCTTATAAGGGTGGAACTACAAAAGTGGTTCGTTTGTTGTTGACAAGTGTGCACAAATTATTCTCTAGTTATTTTCTTGGATATTTTGAATAATATCTTCAACATTTTATAAGCTTTTTCCTTGAGTACGAAAGTGCCCTTCCACTGTTTACATCAATGCAGTGACAGTATCGTGAATGACATTGTACATGGAGAAATTACACGTAATTGAATATAGTTACAAACTGATGTCTCATATATGCTCAAAATAGGAAGTAACATTTAATTGAATATGAACTTTACACCAACTCGGGGTTGATTATGACTATTTGGCTATCACTGTTTTTTCATGAGCAGATTCTTTACTCATTTTACATAGCATTTGACTTCGTCCATCCTCTCATTGAGCTGGCTCTCTTTCTTTTGAAATCCACCTGGATACCCTATGATGATTTGATCTACTTATCCCTTCTAAGAGCAACATCTTTATGCTACTGATAGTAATTCATGTTTTGGGGCAGAATGAAATTTCAACATCTGTAAAGCACAAAAAGCTTGGGGAACCAATTGGTGATACACTTCTTGGCAAGACTGTAAGTGTGTATCATATTTTTAACATTTTCCACTAGCTTCAGTTATTTTTCTTTTTGGTTTTAGATCTACATTCAGCTTATGTATCATTTGTCAATACTTCTCCAAAGAATTTTACATAGCTTTGATGAGTATGCTTTTAAATATTCTAAGTTAGATCATTGATAAAAATTTGAATACGAAGGGGTGTAGTTATGTTTCCCCAGAATTTGATTTGATGAGAAATATTTGGTGCTAACATAAAAATGAATGTGTGAGGATGCCTATCATACTTCTGTTGTTATGTTGATGAGCATTTGGATTCGAAAGACTTATAGATAGCATGCTATATGTGTTTTACTTGTAAAGGGAGGAGTGCATTCAAAGATTGTGTCTCAGGATGTCCATGAATACAAGTTTAAACTATGTGGCAGTTACAGTCTAAATGTCTGCACTCACCTTGTCTACTTTATGGTTATCTGGTTCACAGTATATGTGGGCTGTTATAGTTAGAAATTTGTGGCCCTGAGTTAGTGTTCTCTTTATTCCAATTCTTAGTTCTCTTTGAATTAAAAGGAATCTCTTTGCCGCTGCAGGTATTTATAATGGGCTTTGGAAATATAGGGATTGAACTGGCAAAACGCTTAAGGCCATTTGGTGTAAAAATTATTGCCACAAAAAGGAGTTGGGCATTGCATTCACAAAATTCTCATCAACCCTATGGTATTAACGTTTCACTATTGTGAGGCAAAACTAATACTAAGGGAACTTTTGTTTGACTAACTTAAACATACAGTACTTCCAGTTGAAAATGGCACCAATGATGATTTGGTTGACGAGAAGGGCAGTCATGAAGATATTCACAAGTTTGCTGGCAATGCAGATATTATTGTTTGTTGCTTGAGTATGAATAAAGAGACAGTAAGAATCTATTTCTTTTGTTTTACAACTTTATGCATATTATTCTAACGTTTATCTATGTAAACATGTTCATAAAGCACATCTTTTTATGGGGGTCATGGCAAGTGTATTTCAGTGTATTTCTAGACTTTCTTCTAATCCACTTGTTATTCGTACTACTCTCTGTTCTCATAATATTATCCAACATAATATCAATCCTACAAGTTTAAAAACTTGACGTACAGTTCTTGGATTTTTTACTTTCAGGTAGGTATTGTTGATGGCTTCTTCTTATCTTCAATGAGGAAGGTTTGTTCACCACAATCTATCCTTCTGTTTTTCATGATGAAATCTTTGTGTGCCGATTTTATAAGATGGTATGCTTTCCAAAATTTGTAATGTTTTTGTGCAAATTAAGCTACTTTGGACTGAATTTTTATTCCTGTCGTGGTTTTATTTGATAGTACTTGGACAAGGTCAAGTTTGGGGAGGTAACTTTGTTTTGCATGAGACAATTGTATCCCAAGCACACATTTCCGAATGTTTGGGCAACATAGAAGACTATAATAGTAAAAGAAAACACAAGGAATAGTAATGTTCAAGTAGTGTACAAATAATTTCCAAAGGAATGGCAATTTTATTTACTCAACATCTTGCTGGATGACATTGGTTACTTGGAAAAGGAAGACGTTAAATGATTTAGCTAGGATTGAATGATTTCTTTGATTGTATTCTATTTTTTATGTTGAAAATTTGAATTCATAATTTGTCAATGAGGAGTGATCACCAATTAGTTTCCTTTTCTTTTTCCTCAAAAGAACAACAAATAACATAGTAAAAGTCATATGACAAATATTTTTAATTTGAAAACTATCAAATTTAGTTTTTGTGTCAGATCAGTGAGTTGCTCAAATTCAGTGTCTGCTGATTCCTAGAGTGCTGATGGTAAAACTTTGGGGTATGGTTGAATGGTGTGGTTGCAAGTGGCTGAGTTCTTGTTCTTCATCATTTTGTAGCTTATTCAAAATCAAACTATTTTATGCGGATGCAGGCAAGAAATATGCAGTTAACAATACCAACTCAAACTACGATGATGCTTAAGTAAAACAAATTAATTGAATGGGAGGAATAATGTCAACATTTTAGTTAAAGATCAAGGATGTAAGCTACCAGGTGTAGAAAATGAAAAAGTAGAGAGATACTGGCAATCAGGTAAGAATTGAGAACTATTTGGTTGGTTAAATTTCAAGGTTCACATGTCAAAGTTGAGTTATGGAAAGACCATCAGACAATGAATTTTACCGTGCGAATGTCGAACAAGCTAGAAAAAAAAAACTAAAAATTGCTTCAGACAGCTGTTATCTGATATTCTGCTATGCCACACTAATCCGATTCTTACAAAAAAGAGTTAACATATAGTCTTACAAGGATGCTCAAAATCTCTTTTGGAAATCTATGGTAAGAATATGTGGTTGAATGAACCACAGAATTTAACTTCTCCTTGCACCTTGCGTGCCTTGTTTAAAATTCTTGTTGAGAAATGGAGGTTATTATTGTGCTTTGCCAAGTTTATTGTATATAAACTTAAAAGTAGTTAATGCATCTTGGGGACCTTATTGCAACTTCATCCACGAATTGTACACGCAAATTACTTATTTCAGGGTGCTATTTTGGTTAATATTGCCCGAGGAGGTCTCCTGAACTATGATGCTGTAAGGCACCACCTTAATTCTGGCCATTTGGGTGGCTTAGGCATTGACGTAGCTTGGACTGAGCCATTTGATCCTCAAGATCATATTCTAAGATTCAGCAATGTGCTAATAACTCCTCATGTTGCTGGGGTGACTGAACATTCGTACAGATCCATGGCCAAGGTATGCTAGTATAACAAAAGAATCAAGATTCTTGACTTATTGATGAATAACCTGGCTTGTTTATTTACTTTTGCATGTGTTTACTCTTGTTTATCATAGAAAGTTAAAAATGAAATTGAATGATAAGCCAACAGTTTTTAATCCCTACCATCTGCCTGCAAGATACTGTCAAACAGTTGTCACCTGATTTGTTAGTCATCGGTTAACCTTTATTTATACTTGACGAAACATGATGCAACACACACTTACTACAGAAGGATATCCCCAGTACATGCAACTTCGGATCAATCTATTAAAACTTTCAAAAGGTGGAACACTCAATTTCTTGTTAGCAGAAACTGATGGCAAGCATCAATTGGTGGGAACGATCAGATTCTTGTATCTGGAATGTGTTAGGATCTTCGGGAGAGAGAGAGAGAGAGAATTATTCCAGAGGGTGTTAGTTACAGCTGAGGTGGCATAACCGAATGTACCTAAGGGGTATAAAGGGGTAGGCAGAGAAGAGAGAGGGAGAGGAGAATATTTGTGAGAAGAGTGACAGAAGGATTATCACCTTCTGAGGAGCAAATCTGCTCTGGTTAGGGAGAAATACTCTAGTTCTATACGGTAGTGTTATACACATTATAGTGATATTGCAATAATATAGAGGAAACTCTATTATTCTAAGGATAGAGTCCTAACAGAATGCCTTTATTACGCCAATCAAATTGTTGTTTGAACATAAATTTCTTGCTTTTTATCGCCTGCATTTGCTTCAATATCGTGAATTCCTTGAAAGAGGCAGGAAGACTGTTGCATGGCATCAGAAATGTTTTTAAAGCCTTTACCTTACTACTACTGTCAGAATTTTAATACAAGAAGAAATTTGGTGAACCTCCTACTAGATGTTTGTGAAATTTTGACGTCTTATGTTCTCGTTCTGCTAAACATGATGTCTAATAATCGTATTGACTCAGGTTGTAGGAGATGTTGCCCTTCAACTTCATGCTGGGGCCCCTTTGACAGGCATAGAGATTGTGAATTGAGCAAGATTAATTCATTGTTTGTCGCTGCGCAAGTATCTATGGATCCCATCTTCAGTGTTTAATGAACCATCCATCCTATGTAATACAAGACAAAGTATCTGTTGTTATGTTGTTCCAGGGACTTGGTTTATTGGATGATAACATTTTATTTCATATTTAGGATAAGAGGGAACAGTCATACTCACTCTGTCTGTCTCACCTTTTCTTTTTCCTGCCCATTTTGCCTAAAGTATTCAGTCACTTCTGTGATTGCTTGATTGTTGCAGTTACATTTCAAGGAATTGGAACTCTTTTTGTTCATAATTTTGGAAATTTTATGTTCCATGTTCACTTGCATGCATGGTAAGGGTACCTCACGGCTTTGTCTTGTTCACTTGCATGGTAAGGATACCCTAGGCTTTACCCTGTACACTTGACTGTAATCAGATTGCCCTCCATGGATTGATTGAATCACTTAATATGGTTTCCCATCTTTCTCGCCTGTAATACTGGAATGGAGTATGATTACAAGCATCAAGGAGTTGCAAGGTTAACGCAACGTAACGTGAAAATTGAGAGAAAATAAATGGAGAAAAGTCAAATATGAAATATCTTTTTGTCTCACGACTCTTATGTTTGCTACTTTCTTGCACTGTTGGTTCGCTGCTTCCAGTTTCTTTTTCACCTCTTTATGCATATCAACAATCTGCTTAGCCATGTGTTTAGCCGGAATATTTGTCCGCTCACATTTGGGAGCTTGATCTAGTCAAGAGTATGCTGAGACGCCTCGGCAGAAACAACAGAGAATGGAGAACTGCTATTAGCACTATGAACAATGTTGTATGCAAATTTGGCCTGTGGCAAACCAAGATCCTAAATTGCCAAGAGTCCTGTTGACAGCTTCGGTTTGCCTATCAGTCTGGGACGTGCTACTGAAATTCAAGGAAGAATTAAATAGTAGAAATAGCTAAGAAACTGGTTGTCACAATCAGAAGTTATTAAGGACGCCATGCAGGCGAACTACCTCCTTAAAGAACAATCTAGCTACTCATGCGACATCAGAAGTCTTTCTGCAAGCAGTGAAGTGAGCCATTTTGAAAACTCTGTCAACAACTACAAAAAGAGAATCAGCGCCTTTTCGAATTCAAGGTAGACCTAAAATGAAATCCGCAGAGACATCTTCCTAAATATATATATTTTTTTTTTTGTAGAGGTATTCTTGGATTGTCATCAAGTAAGACACTTATTAACAAATCTGTACACATCTCTTCTTAATTGGGGCCAGTAAAACCTGTCACTGTTGCAAGTGTTTTATCACGTCCCAAATGACCAGCTAAACCACTTCCATGCAAATCTTGAATCACCTACTCTCTCAGTTCTCGATAGGCACAAATGATTTTCATTCTTCAGATATCCATCAATCAAATAAAAACCAGCTATTGGTTGATTATTTGTGTTAGAAGCTTGATGAGCTCCAAATAAAATCTGAAAATATTCACTCAATTTTTTTTTTCTTTTCTCAAGAGCTATGACTTTTTTTTCTCACAGGCTGCACACTTTTTTTCACACAATGTGCTACTGCACCTTTTTTATTTCACTTGATTCATGAATTACAATAAATAAGAGCTAGCCTTTATATAAGCATCCTAAATCAACATTAACAAACATAAAAGACAATTAGTAAATAGAGGGAATGACAAGTGTCCCCATGTATGTCCTAAATATAACAAATTAACACTAAAACTTTGAAACCTCCTAATACATGTGTATTAACATAAACAAAACAACACTCACACCTACAATTCTAAACTATTAAGCAAATATTTGGAGCCTCACACGTTATTCTCCAAATGTCCAAAAGAGAGTTTGCTTTCTAACACTCTCCCTCAAACTCGACTTTGCATACTAAGCTTTTATCTCAATCTACGGAACATTTCATTGTTTAGTAGTTTTGTAAAAATATCTGCTAGTTGATCTTCTGTTATGCAGAACACTAATTCCACAATTTTGTTTTTCACTTGCTCCCGAATAAAATGACATTTTATGTGTTTGCTTCAACTGTGTGCCACTGAATTCTTTCCAAGTGATATGACAAATTTCTTGTCAACATATATTCTTGTCGGGCCTTCTTGTGCGTGATCTAACTCACTTAAAATATATCTCAACCACATTGCTTGACATGAACTTGCTGTTGCAGCTAAATACTCAACCTCACATGTTGAAAGGGCAACCGTTTATTGCTTCTTCAATGACTATAAAAATACTACTGATCTAATATGAAAGGCATAATCCGAAGTACTTTTTCTATCATCCACATCTCCACCAAAATCACTATTTGAATAACCAATTAATTTCAAATTTTGAGAATGTGTATAGAATAAACCTTGGTCAATTGTACTTTTAATATATCTTAAAATTCTTTTTACTGCATCAAAGTGAACTTGTTTGGGCTTCTCCGTATATCTGCTGACTAGCTCAACTGCATACATAATATCTAGTCTTGTATAAGTCAAATACCTAAAACTCCCAACTAAACTCTTGAATAATGTTAGATCTATAGATTTTCTGTCTGAATCAATTCTTAACTTTATGCTTGCTTTGACAAGCGTGGCTATTGGCTTGCAATCTTTCACTTTGAACTTCGTTAAGACTTCAACTGCATACTTCACTTAAGTAATGAAAATTCCTTCTCTTGTTTTTTTCACTTCAACTCCAAGAAAGTAGGACATCTCACCAATATCAGTAATCTCAAAGTCTTTAGTCATGGCTTTCTTGAAATCATCAAACATACCTGGATTATTTCTTCTGAAAATAATCTCGTCCACATATAAGCACACGATCATGATATCTCCTTGTTTATTTTTCTTCGTGTACAATGCATGCTTATACAAGCTTTTCACAAATTCGTTCTTTTAAAAGTACTCATCTATTCTTGTATTCCAAGCCCTTAGAGCTTGCTTCAATCCATAAGGAGTTTTCTTCAGTTGGTAGACTTTGTCTTCCTGACCTTTCTTGACATATCCAGGTGGTTGTTCAATATAAACTTCTTCTTCTAAGTAGCCATTTGGAAAAGCTAACTTCACATCCATCTGGTAATTTTTCCATTTGTTTTGTACTGCAAGTGCTATGAGAAGTCTGATTGTATCAATTCTTACATCTGGAGCGAATACTTCTTCATAATCAATTCCATATTTCTATTTATAGCCTTTTGCGACTAATCTTGCCTTATATTTTTCCACCTTTCCTTCTTGATTGGTTTTTGTCTTATATACCCACTTGACTTCAATTGATTTATGCCCTTTTAGAAGACTGATCAATTCCCATGTATCATTTCTTTGGATGGCACTGATTTCTTCATCCATTGCTTTTCCCACTTTTTTTCTCCAGTGGCTTCTTCGTATGTCACCGGATCATATGCAGCCATTAGACAAAACAACGAATAGTCAAATGATTCTATTCGTTCAGTAGCATCATAAAGATCACTAAGATTTCTTGTTTTAATTGGTGCTCTCCTTGAATTGCTGCTGCTGCTGCTATTTGGCGTTGACGATGTTGATGTAGGTGTCGTTGGTGGACTTTGTGGAGGAGAATGATCATCTTGTTATTATTGTAAATCCAGGTTATCGTCATCTTTATTATAAAAAAACATTCCTTGAATGTTCTTTACTTCTTTGCTCCATCTCCAGTAGTTTGCTTCATAAAACTCAATATCTCTTAAGATGATCACCTTCTTGGTTAAAGGGTTATACAATTTATTTGCTTTACTCCTATTGTCGTAGTCAATGACAATACATTTCTCCCCTTTATCATCCAACTTCTTTCTTTTTCGGTCAAGAATATGGGTATATGCAATGCACCGAAAAAATCCTGAGATGTCCAACACCTGGTTTGCTTCCGCTCCATGCTTCATTGGGTGTCATAAATCTGACACTTTTTGTTGGACAATGATTCAACAGATAAACTGCACATACAACGACTTCAGCCCACAAATTTTTGGTAAATGCTTTTTCTTCAATATGCTCCTTGCCATATCAAGAATTGTACGATTCTTTCTTTCAGCTACACTATTTTGTTGTGGTGTATATCGTGTTGTCAACTAATGAATGACTCCATCCTTCTTACATAAATTCTCAAACAATTTTGAGGTGTACTAGCCTCCTCTATCGGATTTAAGTATCTTTAGATACTGTCCACTTTGTTTTTCGACCATCGCTTTAAACTCTTTGAACTTATCAATAGCCTATGATTTTTCTTTCAAAATATACAACCAACATTTTCTACTAAAATCATCAATAAAAGTTAAATAGTACCTGTTTCCTCCAGCTGATGTCAAGTCAAACGGACCAGCAATATCTGTATGGACAATCTCTAGTGGCCTTCTGGCTCTCCATGATTTTCCAGTTTCAAACTGTTGTCTGTGTTGTTTTCTTTGATCCAGGCTTCACACAACTACTTTGGTTGATCAACTTTTGGTAATCCGTTCACCATCTTTGACTTTGATAATAATTTTAGTCCGGTAAAACTGAGATGATCGAACCTCAAATGCCACAACCAGGATTCATCTTCGATGACTGACTTCATGCAATTTATCAAATCATTTTGTACGTCAAGTGTGAAAAGACGATTCTTCGTCATCTTGACTCTTATTATCAATTCTCCCTTCTTATTCCAGATAGTGAGATATCCATTTTTCAATAATATGACTTATTTCTTTTCTAAGAGTTGACAGAGGATGATGATGTTGCTTTTCAGAGAAGGCACATAATAGATATCAGGAATATATTTCTTTTCTCCAATTTTCAAAGTAATTGTGATTTTACCTTTGCCTCTGATCAGAATCTTTCTTGAACCATCGAATGTAACTTCACCACGAATTGTCTCATCAATGTTTGTGAACAACTCTTTATGACCACATATATGGTTGCTGGCACCAGTGTCCATATACTAAACATTATTATTGCTGTGCTTATTTACTCATAATGAGAGAAGCATAACAACGTTATTTTTCTTGTCTTCTACTGCTACAAAATGACTTCTTTCTTATGCCTTAGGATCAATCTACACTCGTAATTAAAATGACCATATTTATTGCAATTATAACACTGCACTTGAGATTTATCTCTTCTTTGTTGAAATTTGCCTCGACCTCTGTCTCTATAACCTCTTCCAAGACCATTTGTTAGATTTCCTTTATTTGTATTTTCTCTTTCAAAAAAATGTTAACCATGTCCACATTCGCCTTGAATGCTCCATCGACCACGTCCCACTTGGTAGCCACCTCTGTAGCCACCTGGGCTTCCTTTGTCCTGTCTTTGGCTACTGCTTGCTTGATTTTCACTGACTGATGGTTTGCTATGCAAGACTTTCTCCAAGTCGCCAGTATTATCATTTTGGTTCATTCTTTGTTCATGTGCTTGGAGAGAACCAATAAGTTCATCAATCAAAAGTTCTAACAAATCTTTCGATTCTTCAATTGTGATGATGACGTAATCAAATTTGCGTGTAAGTGAACGCAAAAGCTTTTCCATTACTCGAACATCGTCTAGAGTTTCACCGTTTCTTTTCATTTCATTAGCCACCGTTTTTAAATGAGTGATATAATCACTAATATTTTACGAGCTTTGCATTTTTAGCATCTCGAACTCAGCTCTGAGTGATTGAAGATGTACCTTTTTAGCTTTTTCGACTCCTTGGAAATATTTCTACATAATCTCCCATGCTTCCTTTGAAGCCTTTGCATATGAGATTTTTTCGAACGTGGGTTCATCAACACCTTGAAAGGTAAAGAACAATACCTTCTTGTCTTTCTTTCGATTTTCTTTCAATGTCTTTTTTTCTTCATCTGATAAGGCTGCTTTGACAGCTGCATCTACGGGCTTAGTATATCCATCTTCAACAATGTCCCATAAATCATGAGAACTAAGCATCGCCCTCATTTAGATGCTCCAATTCCCATAATTTGTCTTTGTCAATTTCGAAACTTGAGGCTGGATCAAGTTGGCCATTGCTTCACCAATGTATGAACAAACAAACCTTGATTCTGATACCACTTGTTGGAAGCTTGATGGGCTCTAAATAAAATCTAAAAAACAAACAAAAAAATTGCTTCTTTTTCAAGAGCTAAGGCTCTATTTTTTCCTTTCTCACACGTTGCATACTCCTTTTTCACACAATATGTTGCTGCACTTTTTTATTTCACTTCATTTACTTAAGGTACAGAAGATGTGAGCTAGCCTTTATATAAGTATGCTAAACCGACATTGGACAATTAGTAGTAAAGGGGAATGACAAGTGTCCCTATATGTGTCCCTAAATATAACAACCTTGAAACCTATAATTCTAAACTATTAAGCAGGTATTGTCTATTGAGCCTCACACGTTGATCTCCGAATGTCTAAAACAGAGGGTTTGCTTTTTAAAATTTCCGTGGGTTGTTTACTGTTATGGGATTTGTTCCGTACTGGCTGGAAGATACTATACCGACCAGATAACGGTACCCAAATCCCATCTTCGGTACCGGCCAAAAATACCAGTCAGTATCGGCCAATTTCGGCGGTACTGGCCGGTATCGAATATTTTAAAAAATTGGGAGACTTTTTTGAAAAATTTTCAAAAATTTCCTCCCTCCCTCCTACCTATCCTTCCCCCATTTTTTTCAAAGTTTTTAAAATAATAATAAATATTTTATTACTAATAATAATTATAAATTAAATAAAACTTAAA
>JAOSBP010000006.1:6829021-6839661 GCA_027563825.1 Erythroxylum mucronatum
TCTTCTTCTTGTTATTGTTTCCTCTTCTCGATATTGTATCCTCAACCAATCCGATCTACCACTTATTCTTCTTGGACAACATGATTAACAAGATCTTTTGGTGGGAAAGGAGAAGAAACACTTTGGAGGAGATTTTTCTTAGAAGAAAGAAGAATGATACACTCGTATGCAATTTTTGATTTTTTTCATACACGATAGGAGAGAAAGTGATAAAAATGCAAGAACACTTTCTTACACACTCTCAATTTCAGTTAACATCAAAGGAAAGAAGAGCTTTGCTTCAAATGCATCACTTCTTTCTTTAATCAATCATAAAGAAGCCATTAAATGAGACTCTTCTTATTTATCTTTAAGACGGCTCTATGAAAAAACTATTAACCTAAATAATACTTATCAATTTCGGTTTTGGAAGATGAAAGAAGGAAGATGGTCCATTCAATCTACCCCTTCTTTAATCCAATGAATACTAATAAGTTACATGCTATCATTAAAAGATAACCATTAAACCATTTAATGGTAAGATCATTACTCCATTTAATAATGATAATGCATGATAAATACCATCTTTATTTAGCAATTTAATGTCAAATATGCAGCTGCACATTCAACCCTAATGAAAAATGAAATTGCAACTCCTTTCTTTAAAAAATTTGTTTTAATATAATTAATCTAATTAATTAAATTAAACCAAAAGTCTAGCTCATTTCTAAATATACATTTGGACTTTTAATTAATCATTAATTAGTGCAAGCCCAACATTTAATCATAGGCTTTAAAACATTCATTTATATTCCTTACTTTGCTTAATAACCTTCCTTGATGTCAAGTAGAGAATCTTATTGGACTTAGATAATTCAAGCTCCAATAAGCCCAGAATTAATTTAATCTCATTAGAATTAATTCTAGCTTATTAACTAAATGTCATTCTACTAAAGATAATTAGTTGAACTCTTGAATGACTAAATATTATGAGAACACATATTTCAAATAATATGTCCAATTGCAAACCCTATTATGAACCTATTATAGTCATCCGCACAACAAAGGGTAAAATTACCGTTAAGGTAAAATTACCGTTTTGCCCTTATGTTAGTTTTTCCTTCTAGATCTCTCGTTTTATTCTATATGGTGATTAACACACAAGATCTCATCTTGGTGTTAATACTTGATGGGTAGCTAGTCCATCAAACTCCTGGCGCTAATTTAATCACCAATCTCCATAAATATCTAAAAGTGATGATATGACTATAAACTCTTTATTTGAGTGAATGTTCCCTGATAAATGTTTCAATTAATAATTCCAACATACAGATACTGGATTAATACCCTGCAAAAATTCATTATAATCATATCAAGAATTATAATGAAACACATATGAGTTCACCACTTATCAAGATTATGGTCTATAATAAGCAAATGCTAAAATGTATGTTTTAAAAAATAAAGTAACGACCTACTTTATTCTTGAAAACATACCTGATTTTAGATTCATTTAATAGTGCCATTATCGATAGCCGACTAATATCATGATATGAAACTCATCATTCTCTTGAAATAAACTCCTTTACTTACATGGTGATAAACCGCAATACTATAGTCTAAACTATAATCAAGCGACCAACTTGATTATTCAACTGTGAATCTATTATTTTAGATTCTTATTAATACATGTTTCCCGTACATCTCTATGTATATGTATATTACTAACAAAAGAATCTCGATACCTTATAACTAGATATATAATGCTTATAAAATCAAACTCTTTTATTTTACTAATAATAAATATTTTCATTACAAAACTCTAACTGAAGAAGATAAAGTTACATGTAAATACACTTGCTTTCCAAGGAACTATATTTACATAACTCCAACAAGAGATGCCTACCACTATGAACCAATCAAGTGTTGGGTGAGGATGGGTGAATACTAAAAGAAGAAGGGGCAGATAAATGGTAAAGGCAGAGAGAGGTCAGAGCATGGTAAAGGTAGAGAGAAAATTAGTGCATTATAAGTGTTATTAACTCTATTTAGTGACATAATTATTTAATGGTATTCTTTATCTTATACATAGATATATATGATAAAGTTCATAAGATAAATACACATTACAAATGAAATTATGATAAAATCATAATAATGAGATTTATAATACATTTATATATTATCCTTAAATTATTTCAAGTCATTGTTATATTAAAACTGTATATTAATAGAGCATAAAAAGATTAACACATATTATATTTCTTTCTTATAAATGAAGAAGTCATTCTCATAAACTAAAATATAAAAATACTTAAACAAATGTGTAGGTATTTATTAGAGAATAAATTCACTAAACTGGTCTCATATGATGATTCCATTTGGAAGTGATTCTTTAACTTAAAATCACCAAAATATCTCTTATAAGAATCTTTATATTTTGATACTACTTATAACATATTCTAAACAAGGGTAGCTCAATCAGTAATTATTGTATATAGCATGAACTATATGGAAGATGGTAAGTGATCAATACATGATCTATCATCCTAAAATGATTAGGGAGAATATTTTATTGTTCTTGATTAGTATTAATTCAAGAAATCTTCAACCAAGATAAGGTCAATCAAAACAACTTTGTCATTCCAAAATATTTGGGTGGTTATTATGCATTGCTAGATATCGACCTTGATCTATGTAAATAAATGGCTTAATTAGATAATTAAAGATAAATTAAAGAAGTTTAATTTATCTAATCCTAATTATAATTTATGATTATAATTTATATTCATCGTCAACATATTAAGGAACCTAATATATCAACTAAAAAGAATGTTTTAATCAATTTGGACTTGTTTGTAAAGTTTGAGAATGATTAAATATGAGATATTTAATAAATAAGGACCAATATAAGATATTGTGTCTTATTTGGTCATGTATTAGTATTTAATTAGAATTAATTTTACTAATTAAATTTTAATTGAAATTAGAATTTATTTCAATTAAATTCTTAAAATATCCATAATATATTATAAATAGGTTTAAGCTCCAAGGAAGCCAACACTTCTTATCTAACCCTCTTTAAAATAATTGTAAAGTTAATCAATTCGTTCTGTGGATATTATTAGAGGTTGAACTCTTATGAGTATAATTGTTTGAAAATCCTAGTCATGACTTTTTCTTTCTATCAAATCAGGGAAAATTTCAACGTAAAAATATTATATCTCATTTCTTTATATTTTGTTGTTTGTTACTTGAACTTGACAAAAACAGATTTATAAAATTAAGAAATTAGTCCATAATTGAAAATTCCCACTATAAAATTTACCCCTCTCTCGAGTAATGCTTGATATACATATACATAAATCAAAACACAAGTCGGATGTTTTCATACTGATATACAACCAAATCGAATATGTCACAGATTTCTTCGATGATGCCTATATATTGTGCATTACCCACATCTATTATCTTGATCATCATGCGGAGATGATCTTCTCTTTAGACATTTTCCGTTGAGTTTGGAGTAGAAGTTGCTGCATGACTAGTAGTAGCTTCAAGCATTTCAGTTTCTGATGAAAGATCGTTTTTCTTCCTCGCCTTCTTGTTTTCTTGAACCTCTCCGTAGAAGTAAGAAACGAAGCCCCAAAGAGAGAGTCCAAGAGAGACACCTTTCTCAGCTTGGAATTTTTCATGGAAAGAAACGACAGCTAGAACCTCTACTGCTGGAAGGAGGCACGAAGTTAGTATACCGCCGAACATAGAGGAGCCGTAGAAGACAACTCCCATTATTCCCAACGTCACAAGCTGAAACACTATCGCTGTCCACACCATCACCATATAATACTTAGTTTCTCCAAGCCCAAAATTCCTTGCTTCTTCAGCAACACTCTGTTAAGCACACATAATAAACATTATTATCAGTGAAATTGTTAAAAGAACGAAAGAGCGAGTTAAATAAAAAGATATTTTCAACAAATATTCTAAAATTGAAAATTATAATTTTTTATGATGATGAAGTTATTTAGTCAATCAACATTATTCTAAGTGATGTCGCCTCATATATTGTTCAATATTAAACCACATTTCCCAACAATATTTTCATCATGGAGTTGAAGTTTCTTTGCATGCTTATCATCCCTGCCTAGTGCCGACACAACAATGTATTGTCTGGTTCTAATGCATTAAATGTCTTACCTGCCAGTCGCATGCACCGTGCAATGTCTCAATTATTTACTGAATTGGGGGATACAATTTAAAAATAATATTGCGTGTGCTAATGCCAGTAATGCTCGTACTTCCATGGGTAACAGATAACGTTTTACCTATTTTACTAAAAATTGTAACTTAATCCCCTTGTTTAGAAGGACGTAACCGAGGTGCAGAGTTGTGTGTTTAGTATGTGACGTTTTAGGATCCCACCGTCTCCTGTTCTAGACCATCCTGTTCCTAAGTTGTATATGTAAATTAATTACTTTCCCATCAAAAGCAAGCAGAACTTATTGCTAGTTGGCAATAGAAAGAAAGTCTGCAGAGCATTAAGAAACTAATAAAGAAAGAACATTATTTCAGGAGATCATAGGGAAACCTTGAACTCGTTAGAAGCGATCATCCCTATAGTGGATAGGATGGTAGCGAACAATCCCATGACCATTTGAATCTCCATTACAAGAGTGTATGTAATCTCTTGCCTGGATTTCCTGTATGTCAGCTCCATCAAAGGCATGGTAACACCGTATAAAAGAGCGGCAGCTAGAGCCATAATAAAGCCGAGAGTATATTGTTTGCTGCTTTCGCCTTTAGGCTTGTCGCTACTGCTATGTAAAGCCAGCACTCCAGACGCTAACGTCAGCAAAAAAATGGCATTTATAGAATATGGAGTGAACTTTTGTTTGACGATGAGGAAAGCAAATGCTGCAACGAAAGCCAACTGCGAGGACATGATCAAAGAAGCTGTTGAAACAGGAAGACGACCAAAGCCATAGGAGTAGAAATAGTTGTCTACACCCATTATAAGCCCAAGAACCGTGGCAGCGAGGAATAGAGGAAGATCAATATAGAAGATGCAACTGTTGTGATTATTGGATCGTCGATAGAAGTAGCCAATAGCGAGTGGTATCAGAAGCAGTGGCCAACCAACTGATTGTAGCCAACAGGTGAGCCATATGCTTGCACCACCATGTATGTAGTAGAGGCGAATAATCAATGGGCCACCGCAACCGCCGACGACAAGGAAAATGCAGCTCAGGGTTAGTAGGACTCTTTTCATGGCGGGGTTGACTATTTTTGGTGCCTTTTCAGTCACTTTGATGTTTGTTGACTCGATAATATTGTCCATCTCTGGTCGAGTTAGTTTGCTCTCTGCAGCCAATCAAAATATGTAATAAAATAAATTGATGAATTGAGTAGTTACGTTCTCCAACGTTCTAAAATGAATAACAGAACTGGAAGTCAGTGGGAGTGCAATATATTATCAGGTTGAATAGAAGAAAGTTGAACGTTCACCTGTAGCTTTTAGAGGGTGACAGGTAGTGTATGTTCAGTATGGACTTCCCAATTATGCAAGAAGTTCAGACTGCAAACTTCGGTATCCAGAGGAATTAGAGAAGATAGCCGATGCGCACGAGAGCCTGGAAGGGAAGGAAGAGAAACGAGGCTACCCGTGTTTCACGTTTTACACCTGTATATATATACATGTGTGGGTATCTCTGAATGTGTGCATACATAATGTTTTCAAAGTTGAGCGGAAAGTTAAAATAGAAAAACAAAAAGTTTAAGAATTTTTCTTAAAAGATGTAATGAGGGTTAAATTGTCATAAAATCGATGACCAAATTAAATAAAATTTTAAAAATGATTAAAAGTATTAATATTTATTTAAAATTTAAAATTTAATTTAAAAAAGGACGTTGTTTTAGATTATAAAAATTGATTAATTTATAAAAATAAATAAATAAATAAATAATTTTTAATAATAAATACTATTAAATTAAATCGAATCAAAAATTAACTAGTTCAAATTTTTATTATTAAACTAACTAAATTAGTTCGAAATAGGAGAAAGAAAGCCATTGCTTTCATGAATACCAAGTACCAACTAATTAAATATAACATATCAAATCGTACACAAATTTTAAAATTTAGAAAAATAATTGACATACACAATTTTGAATCTTGATCTTTTATTATCAAGTATTAACCAAATTGCTTGATCATTATTTCCGCGACCTTTGCACTGATTATTAAAGTCAATATTAGTAGACAGAGAAAAGGAAGGTATAATTGAGGCAAGGACTTCAGTTTTCGCCTACCAGCCCCGTACAGAGAAGAGAAAGAATTCATCAATGATTTTGACAAATCATTCCACCCACGAGTACTGCGGTGGAATAGCACGGATTCTTCGTCCTTGACCAAAGTTTTGGTTTCGAGTCACTTTTAAAAACTTGTGAGAGAAAGCTGTCACCTAAAAAGGTCCTATTCGGCTCACATTTGGATTAGTCGATTTGCTCCTATAATATCAGATCTGAGTGGTGTAATTATAAAAAAAAAAAAATCAGTCCATCATTGACTTTAAAGGGAAAACACCAAAAAATGGTCTGTTCCCACTAATAAAAGTCTAAAAAAACATAATTAAGTCTTTAAATTACATGTCTAATGAATTAGGATTAGAATATATTTCAATTGAAATTAAAAAAAAAGCAGAATTATTTTATAGGAACTAATTATGACTAATATCGAAGTTAAGATGTTTACAGTGTATGTGGGTAATATTGGCACATTCGTAATACATAGTTGATTGTAATTAGTTTTGGCTAGCAGTATGACCGTCGCCAAATAGTAGCAGTAATAGTAGGTCATTGCAATTTCTATTATTTGGAGATAATTGTAAAGAGTTGACATTTATATATCAAATAGAAATCCTATTTATCAATATTTAAACTTTATAATTCAAGTGAGCCATCTTAATAAATAACAAGAGTTATTTAATTTTATATGTCACTAATTTAAACTTAAAGTTTCTAAAATAATAGTGCTTTTAGGTTGAGGGAATAGTTTTTGGAAGTTCATAGCTTTCCAATCAAGATAAAGCAATGAATTCAGTTGACCATTTTCCTATAAGGGAAATTTGAAAAAGACAATTATTAGTTGTATTATATAATTCATTAATCTACTATCAGACTTACCCAAAAAAAAGAGGACATTGTTACTCGATAAATGTCATTAAAAGCTTTTTCCTAGTTTACATAGAAGATCAAGACTTGTTAGTTGAAAAAAAAATCGCAGGGAAATTTAATTTTATAATAGAGAGATGTGTCTTTTCTATTTGTTAGAATTTAATTCTAATTAATATATGAAGTGAGAGGTCTTGTATAAATTTTCACTTTACAATATTAAAAAATAAGGGTAAAATTAATTCAAAGTATGATGATTACAGCTATATATAAAAAGTCTTCAAATGTCATATTTATAAGTAAAGTACTTTTATTATTTCAAATAGTCTGATGAAGAGATGCCGAGCACTAGGAAGAAAAACTTATAATGAGACATGACAGGACACGGAATACTTGTTACATTTGAGTGAGTTACAATAATAACATCCTTTGGAAAACAGATCGTGATTAAACACTAACAGAATGTGGTGTAGCAGTAACCCCTGAACCACTTTCTATCTAGTCTATAAAGAAATGATGCACACCCCTCAATAAAAATGAAGATCATTTGTAAAAACAGCTCAGAATTGCTATGGATGTTCTTACATTCAATATTTGACGTCATTTAAAGTTGATTAAGAGGGGTCGGGGGCTGCAGTTCTTTCGTCTCCCGGTGTGGCTGGTGGGGTCCGTGGAAGTGGAAGTGGAAGAGGAGTGCGTGGTCGTGGTGGACGCATAGTTGGGGGTGGACGTGGACAACCTCCACCTCTGGTCAACAAGGTTGATTTCTTCTTTTCTATAAAATCGAAGTTGATTAAGATGGCCCGTCACTGACGTCAATTTGATCAATCAAGCAGATCCTGACAAAAAGATTTACTTGCCAACGTAACTTTGTCATTGCGGGGGACACAACTAGACCCACTCTGATGGTTGCGGCTAACGGACTATCAACGTAACCTCTACCAGTCTACACGTAAAATATGATTGCTTTCGGTTTTAAAGAACAGGTGTGAGCTTGAATTTGTATGTATTTCAATTAAGTTGTGTTGAGATCTACAACGTAAGAAACGTGGGATCTAATTGTTTAGTGGGTCTAGTTAATATGGGATCTATTTGTTTACTGGGTCTAATTATGTAGTGGGTCATGTTATCCATTAACTGTTATTGGAATATCTTTAATATTTAGAATTCCTTGTACTTAGGACTAAGGTAATTGCTGCAAATTTTGTATTTAAATGTTTCAATTATCAATGTTAAGAGGTATTTTTAGTGTCAACTTAAGTTATTGGTTTATTCTCACCAAAAGTAGAATATTTTGCATATTTATTATGCATATTTGCTTTTCTCTTTTCATTTGTTCTAGCAGGTTTTGACTGGGACCTATCAATTGATATCAGAGCTATGTCGACGAACAAAGAACGAATCGAGAATCTTGAAGCAAGTCTAGGCAATTTGCAGGACGGAATGAGTCGAATGGACCAAGGTCTTGTCGATAAGCTTCATTCAATGGAAGAAGTGATTGCTCAATTATCTGATGTAGTCCTTTCTCAAAGGGAAGGGTCTGCTAGCAATTCTCGTGGTCGACCCACAAACACCCAGCAAGGAATCAAAAGTGCAGTAGAGGAATCAAAGGTACAAGATGGGAAAGGCATGGTCTTGTGCACTAGCTTCGGTGGTCTTGTGGCCATAGTCAACCAAATGGGAATCAAAGGTACAGTATGGGAAAGGCATGGTCTTGTGCACTAGCTTCGGTGGGCTGCACCATATCTCAGATTTTGTACTTCCTTTTGCAAGAGTCCAGATTTTCTGTCCAATATTATGGTGTCTTATCGTGTCCAATAAATCTCAGCCATTTATTTATGTGGGATCCGCATGGGACCCACATGGGTCTCACAAAATAAATGGCTAAGATTTCATAAGACAGAATAAGACAGAGTAAAACTGAACAGAAAATCTGGTTTCCTTTTGCAATGCATCGAGATGAAAGCAAAAGGAGACAACCAGCCAAACAAACAAAAATCTACCAGTCTAAAAGTCTAAAAAGCTTTACTCCTGTTAGATATATGATATATATCATACTTATTTTTGTTTTGGCATATTTTTATTAATTGGACCTATAATATATTATTGTTGTTTGACTTGGATTCAAAAATAAAAAGGCTATCTTAGATAATATTTTAGACGTGATATAACTCTATCTTAACTAAAGGTTTGGTTGATTATGGCCACGTAGGTTGAAAGGTAGCATGTGAAATTAGCAGATAGTATGTGTGTAACTCGTTAATTCCTTTGTTTTGTTGGCTGAACAATTTATGAAATTTTGGGGCTGTTAGCTTTTAGCTTTGTGAGAGCACATGGATGGAGAGATTAATATGCCGATGTTATGTTTTTGAAAAATCCATCTTGGTGTTGCGGTGTTTATTGATTTCTTGGCATATGACTTACGGCTTGGGTGTTTGGTGAATTGCGTGTATACTCTATTGAAGGATTGCTGAAGGCTGTGCAATTAATGTGGTGAAGTTTTTGAATGGCTTATTTGTCGTGGGTGTGTGACTTATTGTGGTAAGACTTCAGCAGATTATCATGTGAAGGTTTATTTGTTGGATCTAATTTACAAGAAGTCCTTCTGTCGCAGTTGTAACTTGGATCTAGAATGTGCATGAATCAGACTATTTTGTGTGAACAACTTTCTGATCTATTTTAGAGGAGCTAAACTTATAAGGAAGTTGTTATGCTTTTGTAAATATACTCTATTTCTTTTCATAATAGATATATTATAAATATGTTTTTGTAAATATACTCTCTTATCTAAATATACTCTAATTCTTTTTATAAATATACTCTACTTCTTTTTATAATAGCTATATTTTAATATTATAATAGCTATATTTTTAATTTTTAGATAATTTCTCACCACTGCCCCTCTTCCACCTCTTTATCCGTCCACTCCAAAGCTCCGTATCACTCACTTGGTTGCGTTGAAGATCTCTTAATATTGGGCATTGTATTTATGTTGTACTTAAAGGGACATCACCACTGAAGCTTCATCTATTTCTCATTTGTGTTGGCTCTTAAGGCACCCACGACATTGGGTTGAAGCTTTTTCCACTATGAATGTTGGAACCCGATCCGAAACCGGATCCCAACTGGAAAACAAAAATGGAAAACGGAAAGCGAAACAAAGTGCGGAAAGTTCGCAAATCGGAAACGAATGCATCGAACTGAAACATATTCTGACATCCCGGAGAAACACAAAGTATAGCAAACTGATCGCTCTCGTTGGAAACCTTAAGACGAACCATTCCAAAACCTAGTATAAATTTTTTTTTCTTTTTCTCATCTTATTTATCTTAAAACCATTCTCATACTAATCAATAATCCATATAAGTTCACTCAAATATCAAAGTCCTCAAAATTAAACAATTCATTCCTCATAAATTTTTCTTAATTTCATCAAATTTCCTTAAATTCATAAATTTTCTCACCAATTTCTTTCTCATTTAAATTTATTT
>JAOSBP010000006.1:6875947-6886272 GCA_027563825.1 Erythroxylum mucronatum
GCCTTGAATCCGTCCTTGGCCTATTGCTCCTTCTTACCATCACAGGTCCATCACTGGCATTGGGCTGAGTCATAACAATACCCTCCCCTTGGACAACAACCTTGTCCTCAAGGTTGAAGTGAGGAAATAGCTTAAGCATATGGTCCTTGTCTTCCCAAGTGGCCTCTTCAACAGGCAAACCCTCCCACTGGACCAACCATTGCTCAGTTAACAAGTGAGCATGTTGAACAATGCGGGTCTGTAAGATAGCAGTTGGCTGCAAAATCATAGTAGCATCTGAATCAACCAAATTGAGTGGAGTGATCTGTTGAGCAGGGGTACCAATGCACTTTTTTAAAAGGGAAACATGAAACACAGGATGCAATTTGGCAGCCTCTGGTAGTGCCAATTTATAAGCAACTGATCCAACTCGTGCAATGATTTTATAAGGACCAAAGTAGCGTCTGCCCAACTTGTTGTGGCGCTGCAAACGGACAGAATGTTGGCGAAATGGCTGCAGTTTGATATAGACCCAATCCCCTTCAAGAAAAGAAACTTCAGTTCGTTTGCGGTCAGCAAAATACTTCATACGGGCCTGAGCTTTACGGAGATTGCTACGCAAGAGGGACAGAACGTGGTCCCTATCCCGTAGCTGACTGTCAACAAGAGAATTGCTGCTAGTATCACGAATATACTGAGGGATTGTTGGTAGAGACCTGCCATATAAAATCTCAAAAGGTGTCATCCCTGCAGCTGTCTGAAAAGCAGTATTATACCAAAATTCGGCCCATGGGAGCATCAACATCCAAGATGAAGGAGTATCAGACACGTAACAACGTAAATACATTTCAAGGCACTTGTTCAATACTTCAGTCTGGCCATCGGACTGCGGGTGATAGGCTGTAGACATGCTCAAGGTGGTGCCTTGCAATCGGTGTAACTCTCGCCAAAAGTCACTCATGAAACGAACATCCCTATCAGTCACAATATCCTTCGGTATGCCATGGAGACGGACAATTTCTTGAACAAACACAGCAGCAACCATAACACTAGTAAAGTGGGTAGGTAAACCAATGAAGTGCCCGTATTTGGAGAGGCGATCCACCACAACCATGATCACTGTTTTACCCTTCGAGGAAGGAAGTCCCACAATAAAATCCATCGATATGCCTTCAAAGACGGAGTTCGGAATTGGTAAAGGTTGTAACAATCCACTAGGATGCAGAGTAGTGGTTTTCATCTGTTGACATGTCTGACATTCACTCACAAAGGTTTTAACATCCTTCCTCATAGACTGCCAGAAAAAGTTGGATGATAAGCGGTGCAAGGTTCTAGTAATACCTGCGTGTCCGCCAATTGGAGATGAATGGAACTCCGTGAGTAGCTGCCAGCGAAGTGGAGAATCAGAAGGAATGACCAAACGCCCTTTATAGAGTAGCAGACCATCCTTAAATACAAAGCCAGGGGAACTCAAAGGGTCCTGCAGTAGACGTTGTTGAAGAGCCAATAACTCATTGTGAACTAAGTTAGCATCTTTGACTGCAGAAACCAAATCAAAAGCAACAGAAGAAACAGCCATGAAATGAGAAAGAGGCAAACGAGATAAAGCATCTGCGGCATTGTTCAACTTGCCAGGCCGATACACAATATCAAAGTCATAGCCAATAAGCTTTCCCAACCATTTCTGTTGGTCAGGTGTTTGGATAACTTGATCAGTCAGATTCTTTAATGGTTGCTGGTCAGTCACAATAGTGAATTTGCGGCCCAATAAGTATTATCTCCATTTAGCAATGGATTGCGTGATAGCATACATCTCACGCTGATAAGCTGAAGCATGGCACATTTGAGGCGATAATTGCTGGCTAAAGTAAGCTAGGGGATGTCCTCCTTGGGACAAAACAGCCCCAATCCCCTGCCCCGAGGCATCCGTTTCAAGTGTGAAGGGCTTGGCAAAGTCTGGTAGAAGGAGCACAGGGGCCGAACTCAAGGCAAGCTTCAACTGATCAAAAGCAGCAGTTGCCAGAGGTGTCCAATGAAAATTATCTTTGCGGAGCAAGTCTGTCAATGGCCCCGCAATGCTAGCGAAGTTTTTGATAAAACGCCGATAATACCCAGCAAGTCCCAAAAACCCACGAACCTCTTTGACTGTGGTTGGCATAGGCCAAGCTTGAATGGCATTTACTTTCGCCGGATCAACAGCCACCCCATGTTGGGAAATGATATGTCCCAAATAGCCAACAGAAGTAGAGCCAAAAGTACACTTAGTTTTCTTAGCTACCAACTGGTGCTCACGTAAAGTGGTGAGGACGATCTGCAAATGTTCCAAATGCAATTCCCAGGAAGAACTATACACAAGGATATCGTCAAAGAAAACTAAAACGAACCTGCAAAGGTAGGGCCGAAAAACATCGTTCATAAGGCGCTGGAAGGTAGACGGGGCATTTGTGAGGCCGAAAGGCATTACGAGAAATTCGTAATGGCCATCGTGTGTCCGCAAGGCGGTTTTAGCTTCATCACCTGCTCGGACTCGAATCTGGTGGTACCCGGCCAGTAAATCAAGCTTGGTGAAATATTTGGCGCCGAAAAGCTCATCAAATAACTCGTCAATCGATGGAATGGGGAAGCGATCGCGAATTGTAACAGCATTCAGCGCTCTATAGTCAACGCAGAAGCGCCAAGTCCCATCTTTCTTGCGGACAAGCAACACTGGGGAAGAAAAAGGGCTTGTGCTAGGCTGAATAATCCCCTCTTGAAGCATCTCAGCAACCAACTTTTCCATTTCCTGTTTCTGGAAGTGGGGGTAACGATAGGGCTTCACATTCACGGGTGGGCTCTGTGGCAAGAGGTGAATGACGTGATCACAGTAACGAGAAGGTGGCAACCCCTGTGGTTTCTGAAAAACATCGACAAATTGGTTGAGCAGGTGAACCATATCATCACTGAGGTGTGGGGCAGGGGGCGTTTCCTGAGGAATCAAGTCCAAGTGATAATAAGCAGCGATAGCGTGTTGCCGGTGCAAACGTCGTAACCCATTAAACTGCACGGGCTGCATCGAAACAGAGGGTTCACCTTTCCACTGAATCCTTTCACCCATATAGTCAAATTCAAATATAGAGGTACCGTAATCTGTCAAAACCGGCGCCAATGTAGATAACCAAGCGACACCCAACACCATATCCCACCCTTGGATGGGCAAGACATAGAAATCAATTGGGATTTCCTTCCCCTGTATTAACAACGGAACGCGCTGCACCATACCTGTACAAATCAGCTTCTCACCGCTGCCAACTAAAGCAGAGAAAGGAGGTGTAGCCGTGACCGTAAGGTTCAAGAAATGGGCAACTCGGGTTTGCACAAAGTTGTGCGTACTGCCCCCATCGAGTAATACCTGAACGGAGCGCCCGTGGACAGAACCTTGGAAACGCAGGGTGGAGGCATGGCAACCACCGGCTAAGGCGTTGTAGGAAATCGTTGAATGGGGTAACTCCGGCGATGATAACGGTAACTCCGATGAAGATGATGGCTGAACAACGGAATCTGGAAGAGGAAAAGGAGAATCGGTCGGGTCAGGTGGGTCGGGTTCCTCCTCTAACAGCAACAGGTGAGGTTTGGCCTTGCATTTGTGGTCCCACGTGTACTTTTCATCACAGTGGTAACACAAACCTTGGGCTCGTCGTTGTGCTGCTTCAGTTGGGGTGAGGCGACGGAGAGGAAGTTTGGAACCACTAGGTAAGGTCACAGTGTGAGGTTGTTGGGAGGAAGAGGATGACGAATGTGGAAATTGGGAATTTGGGGCATTCTGGAAAGTATGGCTGTGGGTTGGCAAGTGGGGAAAAGTGGGTTTGGGGGTTGGTAAAAGGGGCTTGCCACTGCCCAAAGTGGGTCGTATGGCACCTTTCTCCAAAGCAATTCGTTGCTCATGTAACAGTGCCAAAGTCATAGCCTCATCCAAGGTATTAGGCTTATGGATCAAAACAGAGTGTTTTATTTCAGCCCGTAAACCAGAAATAAAACAGTGAGTCAAAAACTGGCCCGGTAAGCACATTGTACGGTTAGTGATTGCTTCAAACCGTGATCGATAATCACTAACTGTCGTTGTTTGCTACAATTTAGCTAAGAGCCCCTCTGGTTCTTCCAGTTCATGCTGTCGGAAACGTTGAAGCACCGCCGTAGTGAATGCCGGCCACCCATTGAGCTGGCGATTTTTATACATCCAATCATACCAATCAGCCGCTGCGTCATCAAAATAAAATGATGCAATAGGAACCCGATCCTCATGCGAAATGTTGTAGAAAGCAAAGTATCGTTCAGCCTGGAGAACCCAACGGTCGGGATTCACACCAGAAAATCGCGCCATCTGCACCGGAGCAGGTTTGTGGCGGCCCAACGGTGTCGATCCTTCCCCGTCTACAAATCCCCCTCGTGACTCACCACCGGACAACGGTGGCTTCTGGGCTTGAAGAGCCGAGAGACGATGAACAACCTCTTGCATCAATCGTTCTTGCTTATCAAAAGAACTGGTGAGAGCATCCACATCCCTGCGTAATCCAGCCTGAGTTTCTGCCATGACCTTCATGTTATCGTCCAAAACCTTGAGGCGTGTATTGTGCTCTGTCATCTTTACAGAGAGCAATGAAAGCACCAATGCAATGTTACAACTTAATACGAGCAGTAAATAACAAGCAGAGACGGCAAATAAGGGAAATGATATTCTCTGTAATTGATGAACGTTCACGACCAGTTACAGATTTGGAGGAAATTTGGAAAAAAAACTGCAAAAGGAAAATGACGACAGAGAGAATGAAAATCAGAGGTACAGATGAGAGAGAGAAGGTTGTACTATCATAACAATCATCATAACCAATTCATGTGCGTCATTCTCCCTATATAGACGATTCCCATACCCAACGCGTGGGCTGTTATTCCTCAGCTGAGTTGGCAATTGCTGAATTGTTCTTCCACACATAATCCTTCAACAGCCTTGAATCCGTCCTTGGCCTATTGCTCCTTCTTACCATCACAGGTCCATCACTGGCATTGGGCTGAGTCATAACATTCTATAGGGTAAACGACATCGGACTTTTATGTTATTTAAGTAACTATAAAAAATATACAATTTAAAATTATTAAAATTTTGTCATTTTTAAATTTTTACAAAAATATTTTTCTTAATTTCATTTTAAAAATAACAACAAAACGCATGTGGTATGAATATCACAAATGAACTAATTAAATTATGTTAACATGATGATTGAATTCAATTCCTAAACTTGAAATGAATTAATTAAACCCACCCAAACTAATAATTTATTGTAATTATTTTTAAATTATGAATTTGAGTAGAGTTTAATTAGTTTGGTGGGTTTAAGAGTTGAATTGATGTGCCATATCAATAATATAATATTTGATTGGTTAATATGTGATGTTCAAATCTCATACGTTACATTGTTTTTTTAACGGTTTTCTAGAAAACGAAAACAAGAATTTTGGGAGATTTTTTAAAAATAAGAAAATTATTTTAAATTTAATTAAAATATAGGAGAGTCTTGCATTAATTAGCCGTATGATGTATTTATATATAAATATAATTTTATTAATATTTTATTTAAAATTAACACAATTTTAATTATCACTAGTAGTATGTAGAAGATAAACCAGTAAAAAATGTATATTATGTATGTATATCTATATGCAATTGTTGCTTAAAATATGTGATAACGTGTTGAGATAACAAAAAAAAAAGTGTTAGAAAGTTGTTTTTGATGCCATAAATGGGATTTTTTGAGGCAACGAAGATAATGATATTGCTAAATGAAGATAATCTTGTAATAGCAAAGAAAATTTACTTCATAAGCATATTAAATACAAACCACGACAAAATGATTTTGCTATTATAAAAAATCTTTATCGATTTAGAGAAAGTTACAATAGATGTTGACTTATAGTAGTAAAAACGGTACTAATTACAACAAATTGACTTTCAACAAAAAGTGAAAGTTGTTGTTAGGCATGTTAATGGGGGGTGATGCCTAATCCTCTCACAATACAGTTTGAATTTAATTTAAAATTAGATAAAACGTGAACTACATGATTTGAACTCATATTTGAATTTGTTCAAGCCACAAGACCAAGTCAAGACTCGAACTTGTTCAAATTGCATGAAATAATGTTTTTTAAAAATTTTATTTAAAATGATATTATTTTTAATTGAGCGTTGAACCATTTGGATAACACCTTTGTTTAATCCCTTAAACCCTAACCCAACCACAAACTTGATCAATATGATCTCTTCTATTTGACTTTTAGTCAAACTAAACCAAATTGAACTGAATCCTAATGGGTTTAAATTGCTAACTCAAAATGTTGTAGGCCAAATATTAATTAGGGGCTGTTTGTTTCCGTTTTTTCTTCCGGTTTTTTGTCGTTTTTGTAAAAAGAAAAACAGATAAGTAAAACGTGTTTGGTTTACTCTGTTGTAATTTTTTGTTTCTGAAAATAAAAAAACCACAACAGTTTTATAAAAACCAGAAAACATCGTTTCTCTGAATTTTAACAAAATGTTTTCTTCGACAGAAAAACAACATATCTCTATTTTCTATCTCGATTAATAATAATTAAAAAAAGTACAAAATTTATAATAATAATTAATAATTAATAATAATAGTAATAAGATAATTAATTTGGTATAATAAAATTAAAAATAGTAAGTAGAAACTTTATAAAAATAATTAATACAAATAAAATAATAATAATAATAATAATAATAATAACTTATTAAAAATCAATAATAATAATAATAATAATAACAAGAATAACTTAATAATAATCATAATAATAACTTATTAAAAATTAATAATAAGAAGAATAACTTATTAAAAATTAATAATAATAATAATAATAATAATAATAAATCAAACATATTTTTGTTTTCGGTTTTTTATTAAAAATTTCAATCAAACAAGTTTTTGTTTTCAGTTTTTATATTGCAAATCTCAACCAAAAAAGTTTTCGTTTTTTAGAAAAAATATAGAAACTACAAACAGAAACAGAAACCAAAAATAAAAAAATAAAAGTAGAACCAAACAACTCCTAAATAAACTTTCTTTACCTGTGACGGGCAACATATAGAAACATGAGAAGGAAAACATATTGTTTCTGATACGTTTGGAATAAACATGTTTGATTTTGTTTAAATACAGTAGTCTCTTGTCTTTGGTTCCTGATTATTAATTCTAGCATACCATTAAACCTCTCTAATGCTAATATTAATATTTCACTTCTTCAGGTTAATTTCGCATGTAACTGTGCAAGGATGTCTTTTTATCCGGTCAACGTACCAGAAAGACTGCATCAGGAGTTGTGGATGGTATTATTTCTTTCTTCCTCGAATCCTGCGAAACTCCATTTACAATTAATTGCAGGACCGCATTCCCATCTAGTGGATTAAGTGGCATTCTAAGGCCACGTCCCCCAAATTTTCCATACAATTACGGTGAATAATGCCAAGAGCCCGAGTCTATTAAAGTTTGGTTAAACAACTCCTAAAAGCAAAAAGGATAAGAATGTTCACGTTACTAAACAAACGGGTTATATGGGAATGCGGTCAATCAGAGCCTAAGGAAACGTACCAGTAGAAGCTCGTTTCTCATCCACATTTAACCCTCAAATTGTAATACGCGTATGACAATTGAAGGACAACGTAATTCAACATACATGTAGACTTAATAGTAGCCTAGGTTAGAGTGGAATTGGAACTTCAATCGGCATTACTATTAGCACAAGGATTACATAAAAGAAAATATGAATAAGAGTTGAAAGTAATTGATGACCTGCAGCTAATTTTCCTTGGAACTGCTAGAGGTCTCGTCTTGCCAAGTTGCTTGCCATTGCCTGTCATAGAAGGTTGTCTCTTCCAGTAACTGTTTAAGGTTTTCTATATCTTCATTCTTCCGGATCAGAAGTACACCTACTACCGCTACAAACAATAGTGTCTTGCAGAAGAAGCTGCTCATCTGGTCGACAAGACCAACACCAGTCAGGCTATCCACCAGATAAGCCATAAAGAAGCCTATCATTGCGGCTCGACCTGTGTATAATGAAATGCTAAATTACTTTTGCACCATCGAAGAAGGTTGTTTGCTTATGTACATTGCAATGATTCATATCTTCACAAACCGTTCAGTAGTTCTGCTTCTGGCAGATGGAACCTTTTCATCCACGCCCACCATGGTATAATTGATGTATCAAAAACAATAGGGTCATCATTACTTGTTGTTTCTGGGTTACTCTCAAGCCATTTTCTCCGTCTAACCTCTGAAGAAATATTATTTATGCATGTTTATCAGATACCATGTCATCCTACAAGTACGTGGAAAAAAGTTGACTGGAAAAAGAAAAATGTAGTCTCCAGCTTCATAGTAGTTAACTGTCTTACTTCACATTGGCAACATACTTATCTATACGTTCCAACTAAGAACATAAACAGCAACCTCCACACAGCTAACCTTTAAATGCAAGATCAAAATCCCAAGGGTTTGACCATAAAGTATGTCCAACAGTTCCGAGTCAAGCAACAGCGTTCCCAAGTAATAAACAATCAATAGGGAGTATACATGAACTGATGGAAAACTGCATGTACTCCAAAAATGATTGTCGTCTTTATAATACCAGCAGTATCAAACTTTCTTTTTATACACTAATGCCTCCGAAGAAACCTATACTGGAAAGAAGGAAGAAAGTTGAAGATATACCTGAAACTCTTGTTCTTTATCTCTACTATGAAGACAGGCAAAAAAAAAGGTAGATCCTAAGGGTGGGTATGATTATAATATTTCACATAGCACAACCTCATTCTACTGGTTTCGAACAAAAAGCCAAACCACATTATCATATACGATTCTAAACTGCAAGTGCCAATTTACCCATAAGAACCTGCAATTGCTATTCTATATATTTTTCTTTTTTCTAATTTGTTCATTTTTTCCACATCAGAGGAATGATATCCTAGAATTATAAAAAAATAGTTTAGAGAGATATGAGGTAACTAGAGAAAAATAATTGTTTAACTATGAGGTAAAACTAACTATTGCTAGCATTCAAAAATATGACCAAAAGATAAATATATGCTCAGAGAATTTAAAGGATCATCAGAGAAAAAGAAAAAACAGAGGAAGGAAAGTAACACATTATGTAAAACAAGCAGAAGAATCGTATCTGATATGGAAAAGGGTACTTTAACTGATGATCCTGATATTGAAAAGGACCGTCTTTAGATTAAACAGTGAGCAAGTTACTGTAACTTACAACAATAATTGAGTTTTAAGGCCTTTGATGTAGAGAAAGGTTTCAGGAAACAAGTTTCAACAAAGTACGACTATGATTGTGATTGGAACAATTAGGACTTGTAACAAATACACCCTCAATAAAAAATTCAGCTGCAAAACCTCTATTTATGGACAAGTAACAAGTTTCTAACAGAAAATCCTTATTATCACTTACTACAAGATTTAATAGGGAAGTAACCTAAATAGTAAGGACAAGTGGGTATATAAAATAATACTAGATCCAACAACTAGGAATGGCAAATATAGTTTGACCCAGACTAGCTTAGCTTGAAGTCAACAGTTCGACCTAAGATGATCGGTTTCAAGATTTTTTTTATTTTTGAAACTTCAAACTTGACATTTATAGCCCAGCCCAGCCCAGCATGAAGCCTAAACCCTCACATAACACAAAATTATGTTGTTTTGTTAATGTAACAAAATGACGTACTTTGTGTGAATTAAAAAAACATGTCCTCGCTCTTTGTCTATGTTGCTTGCTGCTCTCGTCTCTGACGTGGTATTGTAAATGTAACAAAATGATCTAGTTTTGTGTGAATTAAACCCAAAAAACATGCCCTTGCTCATTGCCTATGTTACCTGCTGCTCTTGTCTCGGACTTGATACTGCTTTCACCTCTCGTCTCCTGTCTCACTACTCTTCCATCCTAGCTAGAATCTAAATGTAGATGAATTTGAACCTACACATCTATTGAGTTTAGCCTGAGTGTTGCTACAATTGCGTTTACTCTGTTGTTTACTCTGTTGTTTCTTCCTCTTTCTGTGGAGGACTAGATAAATATAAGGTCTTTTCCTCATCTTGGTCATCTTATTTTTTCTGTTTTCTTTGATTTTCTTTTAGGCATTTTAATTCTTTTCTGGCGGGGTGGGCGCGGAAATACTGAACAGTTGTATTTCTTTTCTTATTTTCATCAGTACATAGTTACATATATATATAGAAATAGAGCTAGCTAATTTAGGAAACTAGTATCTGTACATAATCTTCTAATATCTATACATAATCTCC
>JAOSBP010000006.1:6886372-6899381 GCA_027563825.1 Erythroxylum mucronatum
TAATAATAATAATAATAATAATAATAATAATAATAATAATAATAATAATAATAATAATAATAATAATAATAATAAACCAAACATATTTTTGTTTTCAGTTTTTTGTTAGAAATCTCAACAAAATAGGTTTTATTTTCAGTTTTTATATTGCAAATTTCAACCAAACAGGTTTTTGTTCTTTTATAGAAAAAAAAACAGAAACTAAAAACAAGAAACAAAAACCAAAAACAAAAACAGAAAAACAAAAGTAGAACCAAACGGCCCCTTAGTTTAGATGATTCAAAGCCACAATTTTATTGGAAAACATGTTTTTCCATGTTTTGTTTTCCCTCTCCTTCATCTTCTAGTTTTCACTTGTCTTGTCCACCATGATCCCTGCTTTGCCTATGATTCACCCTTTTCCTCTCCGCCTTACTTATCCTCCACCATATCTTTCTCTTATCCTATAGCCTTTTGTTTTTCCTTTCCCTTTTATTTTTGGCTCTTCTATATTCTTTTCCCCACCTCTCTTGCTCCTAAGGTTCTTTGTTCTGGTAACTTTGCTTGTTGTCCTCTTTTCCACTTCCTGACCATTTTCATTCCCCCTTACTTGGTCAGTTGGTCCACCCCTTCATCCTAAAGCTAGTGAGAGATTATGGATTTTAACACTAAGGGACATCTTTTTCTTTTTATATTTTTCCTTCTCCTACATTTTTTAAATAATTGTTGATAACTATTTTTTCAAATCTTTTCTATTTTTCTCCCTACTTCTTTTCTTTTGTTATGTCTATCAGAACTTAGAAGCTATAATTCTTTAATATAATGACCTTTCCACCCCTTCATTTAAATTTTGAGATTTGTCCAGCTCCTTTAGCCCCATCTAACCAAGCTCAAGTTTTAGGAAAGATAGGGGATAGTAACCTTAAGCTGAACCCTCATCCTTGACTCTCTTAAAAGGAAGTTGTTAGTGACAGCCTAGACACTTCTCTAAAATGCGATCCCTAACTATGGAAGGAGATGAGACCTTGTTGCATTCAGATGTGGAAGTGTTGAAAGTAAGTGTGAAACATTGGAACTTTACTGTGATTGGTTTATTCATTAAAAAATGCCCTCCCTTTTAAGTTATTCAATTATGGGCATTCAAACATTGGATAATTAAATGGTTAGTAGACGTCCTTAAGTCAGAAGAAAGCAATTTCTTATTCAAATTATCTACTGAAGCAGAGATAAGAAGGTTAAACCCATTTTCCTATAATTCTAGAAATCAGGAATCAATATGGACTAAATAAAGATTGAGATTGTCCTTATTTGGATCAACATGCACAATGTTCCCCTATAATATTGGTTCACTAAAGGATTAAGTATGCTAGCAAGTTTCACCGAGAGACCTGTATGCATAAATGAATCTAAGGAAAAGGATAGGTTATGTAAGAGTGTGGGTGTGTGGATAGGTGTGTATGTGTGTAGTCATGGATAAGGAGCTTCTAGATGCACTCCTATTAATAAGACTAAGGGAAAATACTCTCTATAAGGATTTGATTACAATCACTTGTCAACGGAGACCTACCTTTGAACATAAGATCTAGAAACCCACTAGAAAGAGATCTATGAAAGGTGATTATAATGAGTTGATGGGAATTAAAGACCAAGGTAAGTAAACTCAATCATAGGGCACTAAGGGAGTAATATATGGTCGAAATAACCATGCAATATTGGAAATAAGGATGAACACATCAACAGAAGAGGAAAAAGGTGCCAAAGTAGTTAGCTATCCATTATATCAGCCAACCAATGATTCAAGGGACTACCTAAAGGATAGAAATTCAAAGGGGAAAGAATTTTTTTTGAGCCAAAAAAAATTCCTTCCATAATGAAAGTAATGGGAGTAGACATGAGCAGAAGTGATCCTCACGAGGAACATAATGAAGAAAATACTTATCTTATCCTAACCCTAAATAGCTGGATAATGATGGATTCAGGAGTACTTGAAAGAAAATAGGCAGGAAAAATTGTCCAAGGGACCAAAATTATCATCCTCTTGGCATATTAATTGTTGCTTGGAAATTAGGTGCATTAATTACCAAAAAATGGACTAGTTTTGAAGGATTTTAACCTATACATCATAAGTATGATAGAAACCAAATTCAACCCTTAGAATTTGTCTCAACTAGATGTGTTGGGCAATAATTGAGCTTTTTTTTAATCTAACCATCAATATCACCATTTCAGTAGGATCATTTAGGGGTATGACACTTGCAAGGTAAAGGTGAATATTATTTTATATAGTGATTAGTTGATAAATTTGACTTCTTTCTTTTCACAAGAAAGTAGCTTGATAAATACAACTTTTGTTTATAGATCCAACAACACTTTATATGGGAAAAACCTATAGGAAAATCTCAATTCAATTCATATTAATACCACAGGACCTTAGCTTATAATTGTTAAATTCAGCAATACTTTATTCAGATTAGAGGTTGAAGAAAAATCCTCACTTAAGAAACTTCTTAAGTCAATTCGGGTAATATATTAAAAAGATTGAGGTTGCAGATCTAAAGGTTGAAGGACACTTCTATACTTGGAGCAATAAGCAATACTCTAGGTGGCACATCTAAAAGAAACTTGGCAGGGACATGGTTAATCAAGACTGGATGGTGGGATTTCCATAAAGTAAAGTTGTATTTAGAGAGTCCTTTTTCTCGAACCATTCCTTTTTTATAATTTAAAGCCTGTTATATTAGAGGCTTTTTAATGTTTCTAGATTGAAAATCAACCCCCCTTTCACCTATCTTGGATTGCCCTTATCTACTAGAAGACTTCAATTCAGGGTTTATATTTCTTTAATAAAAAAGGTTTTAAAAAATTTAGGGAGTTAGTGTAACAAAGATTTAACTCAGGTAGGTATAGTGGTTCTAATCAAATTAGTGTTAAATACCATGCATATATACTAGTCATCCAACTTATTTCTAACAAAAAGGGTGGTCAAAACATTGGATTAGATTATGAGGAGATAGTTATGGAATGGATTGGGTAATAGGAGAGGGCTAGCTAAAGTGGGTAGTGTTAGGTAAATTAAAGGTTGAAAAGGTTCTAGGGATTGTCTCGTTCAGTTTATGTAACAAAAGGTTGATGATGAAGAAATTGTGAAGACTCATGGAGAACAAATACTCCTTGTGGATTACATAGATAAACACTTATTTCATAAATAAAAGGAGCTTATGAAAGTGAAGATTAATCCTTGTTTCTCTTGGGGACTAGGCCAACTATTGAAATTGAGGAACCTACTAGCAAATAGATTCAAATGTGTGACTAGTAATAGGGAATTAGCCTCTCTCTTCTAAATCAATTGAAGCAATATTGATCATATCTTTAGGTCCAGTCTTTTCCATGATCTATTAAATCTATACACTATTAATTTCAAAGTAAAGATGTTGACAAATAGGGATCAATGGTGTAATATACTTCACCAGTTTATGCATTAAATCCCCAATTATAGTCCTAATCAAAGCAGGAGGGACAAATATAACTAGCTGGGGAACCCATTGGGTTATTTCACAAACAAATAATGCTTGGAATGGCTAAGAGGTGTTGGGGATTTGAAAGGATGGCATAAGGTGGGTTGGAACTTCAATCTTACCTTAAGTCTTGAATTTTACTATGGCTTATTGTTAAACATAAGCTCCCAACTGTAGATAGATTAAGTTTCCTAGACTTGAATGATACTTGCTACCTTTGCAAGAGTGTCCCAAATTCCACTAAACATCTTCTTTCTGAGTGTTAGTTCTCAACTGGGATTTGAAGGACTATCTATGTTAGATTAATAGAGATTCTAGCAATGTAGAAGAATGTCTCAATTAACTTGTGGAGGGAAGTGGGAGCACTAAGGGAGATTAGATTGTGTACCTCACATGCATGGCACAACAATACATAATATTTAGAAGGAAAGAATTAATATGTGCTTCAAGAGAATGGAGAACCCGAAGCAATTGGTCCAAAAGCAGTGCTTATTCTCGATAAGATATGAAGACCAGACTTTGCAAGGGCATGGAGAATATAGAAAAATCATGCTCCAAAGTGAGTGGGAAGTTCCTTAAAGCTAGTGTAATAAGGGCTATCAAGCTAAAATGAGAATGTGGAGAGCAGTAGTTCTAAATTGAGAGGTAAATTAAATCTCAAAGCATGTAAAGAATAACTTCCTACTTACAATCAGTCACAAACAATATAGGAGCCATCTCATGATTAAGGAACAACGAAACAATATTTATCGAAAGGTAGCTTTGAAATGATCAATGGATAACTATCTCAGATGGATAGATTCCTTGTACATATCATAGGTTCAGCTGCAGTCTATCTTAGCTTCAGTTTAATCTTGCAACAAGGGAAAATTCAATTGATGATGTATGCAAGTAAAAACATCAGGTAGGATGAGCTTACAGTTAGGAGATTAGCAGAATGGTTCAAACGACTTCACTTACAAAATGTAAATAATACATTCGTCATCATATTAATAGATCCTTTTAATTTTTAAAAGACATAGCAACTTTATTTTTGTATATAAAGATTTTATGATAATACTTTTTGTGTATAATAAAACCTCAAAACGCTGTTTGGTGAAGGAAAACATTTTTTTTTACTGTGAAATACTGAAATGTGAAAATCTAACCAAAAATTTCTCATCCCAGAACTTTTGTGTTCTTTGGCATTTCCTCATATGTCGTCTAAGTGCACCTCAAATATTCCATTAATCGAGTAAGCTTCCCACCTACCTACTGCAGTCATCCTTGATCGTTTATCATTATTGTCCTCTTGACAAACTTGTGGCCTACGCATCTCTACGTCTACATTCTGTGTTTGACCAATTGGTTGTCTAAAATTACGATACAATTACTCGTTGGTATCATTTAAAAGGGAGCATTTGGGGTCTATGTAGAAAAAAATTTAGTTGGACAATTCGCTTGAAAGATGATACAGCCACTAGATAAGCCTGCAGGCATAAATATCGAAGTATATAAAGAGCTTGTCAAGTTCTGCTTAATTTACGGCAACTTGAGGCAGCAGCGAGTTGTATAGTTAATATGTTATATGATTACAATGTGAACAATCTTAATTAAATTCCCTGTTTTTCAATGTTAATTATACATTAAGTCTTCTAAACGTGGGGTTTTCTTTTACTTTAGATTTACGAAACACGTACATTGAAACCAAGCAAAATATTATTTCATACTATATATGACGAGAAGATGAAGCGAAGATGTATAGAATGGGAGTTTGAGGTCATTGTTTAATTTCTGTCACGATTCACATTTTCCGTGATAATCATATGAACTTTACTAAGATGTAAGACCACAGCATCTTATGCTAGACCCTAAGAAAAAGGAACAGAACGTGCCTTGGAAAGCCTTGAAACTGATCTGGCAGAAGCTAGACTGAAAGTATACAGTTTTAGCTTTCATTAATTAGTTTTAGGACTTGTCAAATAGCTATAACATTTCCTTAAATAATGTGGAGAAATAGATGCATCACAAAGCGTGTAATCAATACCCACAAATAAGTTAGTGTAATAGTAAGTCAACTTCACTTCAAATAAAAGAAATAAAGTAACGTGTAACTACTACAAGAGTTTTTTGGAGCAAGCGGATGACTAAAGAGGAAAGGAAGAAGCTGCCTTTAAAGGACCTTCCTGTTTGGTGAATGGCTTATTAGTTAAAAATTAGCTAATTGACCATTTTAGTTTGTTTGACTATGTTAAAAAGTTATTTATTATGTTTGGTGATTCAGCTGAGTGGGTTAACTGATTAACCCAATTAGCTGTTTTTCAACAAGCTAAGGAGTAGCTGCGTTTTCGTTCAGTGTTTTCAAAAATGACAATAAACCCATGAGGCAAGAGCCGGTAGAAATCTTAGTAGAAAGGTTAAACACAGAAAAAGAAATGTGGGAAGCAAGAGACGAGAATAGTACGGTAGGATCAAAACTTTCAAACTTTATTTGTCAAATCAAGGTACAGTGTATTAATGGTATAGGCATATTGTTTTATTAAGCTTTTGATTTTTTTTAAATTAATTCCAATTAAATGAGGTTAAGTAATTTTAAATTTTTAATAAATTTAAAAAGGTATTTTTTATTATTTGAAAATTATTTTTCAAGTTAATTTTATTAGGAATGTTTTAGAAATTAATTTAATTTTTTAAATTTAATTATACCCTTATTTTTTAAATCATGCCCTTATATGTCATTTTACACATAAACAGCTAATACTAAACAGCTAATTTGACTAAACATCAAATGACAAACAGTTAATATAATCAGCTGGTCAAATCCGCTGATATAATCAACTATCAGCTAACAACTAATGTAATCAGCTGATTGCCAATCAGGACCCTTAACTTTTGGATTTCATAAATTTTCTTTGAAAAGGAAATTTTGCCGCGTTTCTCAAGTCAAAAATCTATTATTTTAGTGAATATTCAGCGTTGAAACTTTTATATTTATATTTATTTTCTATTTTTTGAAGATCAAGATTAATTTGTAAGTCTATACATAAAGCTTTTAAATATTGTATTAGATATTTTATTAATAATATTATTATATTCAATTGGCTTTAAGTTTCTTCCACGAGTAAAATCTTGTATTAATTTCCGCAAATTAAATGTGTTATTTAATTGTCTTTCGTTTCTTGCTGCTTTATAAAGTTCTAGCTTTATGTTTCAAAAGAAATATTATAAGTGATTCAAAGTAAATTGAATTTGTGACGGTAACTTTTGGAAAAAAAACGTGTAATCAAATTGATCTTTAAAGATGTTACCCATATGAAAATAAATGTACTAAGAATTAGGAAGTTCGATTGGAAGTTGTATGCGAACATTAACGGGTAAAAGTGACAAATTCCAAGATGTTGGATTCTGTTACCGCCTTGTATGCTCTTATAAGCTAGGTTTGCAAGGTCGTTTTATGGAGAAACTTTATTTATTTATAGGGACTAAACCTAATACGTCAGTTATCTAATATTAACTTCGAATCCCAAGATCAAGAGTATCACGGCAATGATCGCATAACTTGACCACAAAAGAGACGACTGAAATTCAAACAAAAGATTAAGATTATCCAAAATTTTTAATTAAAAACATAAAATAAAAATAGGTATAATTTTTAATCTGAATCATTCAATGTACTAATTCGACTACGTTTATTGTTTTTCGAAAAGAAAATCCATGCCTGATGTAGTGTCTCAACCTAAGGGCATGCTAATATGGCCAAACAACTGAAATTGGTAGCTTTGCTATAACCCGCAGTAGACAAAGACTCGGTTGCAAATTTCATCCTAAAATTCCATTTCCTCTCATGGATTAGCTTTCTTGTACCAACCGCCCTACAGTAGACAAAGACTCGGTTGCTAATTTCATCCTAAAATTCCATTCCCTCGCATGGATTAGCTTTCTTGAATCCAACTACGGTTGGTACAAGAAAGCCCTAGTTATAAGCCTTCACTTTCAATTCCCAACAATTTAAAAGCTACGTTTATAATAAAATACAATTTGAATCTTAATGTTTTGAAACATTCAAATTGAACTATAATATTTTTAAAATGTTCATAACAGACCCCAAATAGACAAAAAATAATTGATGGAATTATATGTTTTAAATAGAAAGTGAATCTCACTCATTGTTATAGGTACGATTCCATATCAACCAGAGAACAGTACCTAAAACATTGGTAACATACCAGTTACAGATGCCAGTCAGTACTGGATGGTACCGGTTGCGATCGGTAAATGAAATATTAAGATCTACTAAGGACTAAACTGCAAATTTTAAAAATTTTCAGACCAATTTGAAAAAAATCATAAACCTAAAGACACCACCAACTTTGTTCACTCGAATCACTTCACACACACTTCCCTTTTCTTCACTCGGACTCGCCATCACCCTCCAGTCTCAGCCTCCCGGACCCAATCACTCACTGACCCACTGCCCACGCTTGCCTTCACTATTTGTCTGAGTATCTTCACACTACGGGATTGTTTTCCTCACTCAATCGCTATCGCTACTCGTTGGGACTGGACTGGATCGTTTCTAAAAGCTACTCATCTCCACCGCCATTGTTCGTTGTCGTTGTTGCTTATCTCCACCCCTCCACTATCGTGCATATTGTAGATTGTAGAATGTAGAATCCAGAATTCCAGACTCATCTACATTTGGTTGAAGTTAAACTGACTAGACTCGATTCAACCCGACCCAACCTGACCTGACTTGACCCAACTGACCCGAATTAACTTGGTTGCAAACTTGCAATTTTTATGTTTTTTTGTGTGTTTTAGGTTGTTTGTTTCGGCTCTGGATTGCAATTACATTTGTTTTGGTTGTCATATATGTATTGTGAATGGTTTACAAAATATACATTGACAATTTGGGCTTGAAAGTTGGAATTGGTTATGTGAATTGTGTATAGCTCAATAATATTTAGGTATTGTAAATTTATGAAGAAACGAATTCAAAATATATTGTGTATGGATTATGGAAAAATATTTAAATATTGTAAATTGTGTATACTTCTAGAACATGTCATAATATTTTTATTTTAATAATAATAAAAATGAGATAAAAAAGGTATTTAAGATATGATTAATAATTTAGATATAATATTTAATATACAATTAAATCAGTTAATATATGCAATTAAGTTAAGAAAATTTAATTTTTTTGCCTTTTTATTCTGTTCATTATTATTATTAGCAAATAATATTACAAATATTAAACTTATCTTATAACTTATGAGTAGCAATTTGGCAAATGTACACAGTAAAAAATTGTATGTGAATTTATGAGAAAATACTCATTAGTTTACTCGATATAGTGTGAAATTATAAGTGTTTAAATCATTTTTGCGATGTGTATTATAATAAAGAAAAGTCATTTTTGCAATGTATGTTATCATAAAGAAAGATGTAAAATAGAGTCTATCTAGAATATGTATATGCTTATAATTTAATATTGAATTTTTATAGTTATGTAATGATATTAGATTCAAAAATTTTATTTTTGAATATGAATTTATTAATTTAATTTTGACACATGTCTTCATTTATTTTTTAGATAAATGGAGGGGAGTTCAAGAAGATCTAATGATCTAGTTTGGGTTTATACTAGATTAGTTCCTACAATAAAGAACCATACTATTTGTATGTATTGCAATAAGCATTTAAAAGGTGAGAGAATCACAGGATTAAAGTAGCATTTGGCTAGGATCAAAGGTGAAGTAGAGCCTTGTAAAAAAGTGAGTCATAATGTGAAATAGTAAATGAAGAATTTACTCGAAGAGTATAAGCATGAAAAAGATAGAAAACTAAGGTTAAACTATGAAAAAGATAGAAGAAGTCCTTTTTTCAATGGTTAGGAAGATAGTCGGGATGTTGAAGGTACTGGTATTCCTACCCAACAAGAAGGGAATGTTGATGTGAAAGAGTAAGACATGTGTTTAATTTTTTGCACCACGAAGAACTCTTGGAGCTCAGCCTCTAATCTGCAGTGTCTTATAATCTAAAAAAGCAACTCATAATGTAGATATGACAATGGCTAGATGGTGATATGATTATGATGTATCATTTAATGGCACTCAAACTTATTATTACCAGCCTATGGTGGATGCTATTTCATCTTACAGTAGATATAAGGCCCCTTCAATTGATAATTATAGAGGTAAACTTCTGAGCAACTCTGTTTATGAAATAAATAGTTATTTGGATGAAAGAAAAATGACTTAGGCTACTTATGGGTGTTCAATTACATGTGATAGTTGGAGAAATAGAACATATAAACTCATTATCAATTATTTAGTTTATTCTGCTAAGGGGATAATTTTTTTGAAGTCTATTGAAGCATCTATACTAGTTATAAATATTGATACTATGTTTTTGATATTTGATGAGGTTGTGACTAAAATTGGGTTATAAAACATTGTTCAGTTCATTACTGACAATGATTTTGTTTACAAAGCAGCTGGGAAAGATTACAAAGCATGTATAATTCTTTTTATTAGACTCCTTGTACTTCACAATGCATTAACTTGTTGGAAAATATAGGAGATGCTAGATATTTTTTTCATTGATGAGACTATGCAAAAAGCAAAGAAAGTGATTAAATTTATCTATAATTGTTTATGCATCATAAATTTGATAGGGAAGGATTTCACCAATTGTAGAAATTTAGGTCATCCTACTATAACAATGTTTGTGAATAATTTCTTATCACTTTAATGTTTTATTCTAATGAAGAAGAAGTTGAGGAAAAATTTTACGAGTGATAAGTGGTCGCATCATAGTATGTCAGGTCTAATGCTGGAGTTAAGGTTTCTAAATTATACTTAAAGATCATAAATTTTGGTCTCAATGTCAATTTGTAATGCGAGTTTGTGAGCCTTTAGTGAGAGTACTTCATCTAGCTGATAATGATGAGAAGCCAACAATGCGTTATTTTTATGATGTCATGAAGATGGCGAAGGAAGCAATCAAGGTTAATTTAAAAATAGGTCTTATTTATACACACATTATCTTGTAGTCATCAATGAATGATGGAAGAGATAACTTTACTCTCTGCTATTTTCATCTGGGCCATTTTTGAATCTTAGTGTCTATTTTAAACCAAAGTTTACAAAGAAAGCTAAAGTTAATAAAAAATGCTATTACTTGTTACAATAATTGATTATCTTGAGATGATGCAAGATTCCATAATCTCACTTATGGAGGTTTACAGGATTCTTCTCGTGATTTTAAGATGCCTATCGCTTTTTGTCAAAGAGACAAGCATAATCTAGGTGTATATATATATATATATATATATAGTTGTTACTTGATGGAAATTAATCATCAATTTATTTTAGTTATAACATTACTTTTCTTGTCTTACAATTGCTTAGTGGGACCAATTCGGAGTTGATGTTCCGAAATTGTAAAAATTTTCAATTTAAATTATGAGTCAATGTGTGAGTGTAACAGGGTACAAAAGGAATTAAAGTACATTCGAATTCATTCATTCCAAGAAAAAGAATAAATTGGAACATAAAAGATTAACGACTTAGTATGTGCTAGATACAACTTAAAGCTTTGAAGAAGGTATGTTAATATTATTGTTAAGTTGAATATAATTTTTTGTAATTTCTTAATTATTTTATTACTAGGACTCTTAAAAGAATAGGTAGTTTTATATAATCAATTTACCTTGACCATATCAACTTATTAGCGGATTGGGTTTCTAAGGAACTGGATTAGAAAGATGAAAGTGATTTGAAAGATAATCTTAGATAAAAAAGTATTGACATGCTAGTTGGTGCAATGAATTTGAATGATAGTGATGATAAGGCTCCTTTCAATGATGAGAATTTTATACCAAATGAAATAAAGTTCAATACGATTTGAGTGGATATTCGATTAAATGAAGTTTTAGATTTTCATTTCTCCCCCTTTTTTAATTTCATTTATATTTAATGTATATGTTAAATTCTATATATGTAATATAAATATAACTGTAAATGTTTTTATTTTAGGTTTTATTTCTAGTTGATTAATTCCTCAGCACAAATTCTTGTTATAAATTGTAATACTTAGAGTGTTATAAATATTTATTATTCTTTTTATTTAATATTTTGATGTAATATTATTTATTATATGATAAAATTGTAATATTTTAAGTGCTTTATATTGTCCTTGATTTTATATTTGTATGATATTTTTATATTAATTATGGTTATTATTTATATGCTAAATATGTGAAAAGTAATATTAATAGAAATTAATATATTGTTTTTAATTCAAAATTTTATTATTATGATTTTTAGAGACGAGTTTGATGTAAAATTATATACTATATAGTACAATATATTGAGGGATTATTTTATAATTTTTAAAAATTAGGGACTATTTTATAAATTTAAAAATTTTGCCCAAAGCAATACTTAGTGTTGAAGATACCGATATAACATATTCATAACAATGGTCTCATTGCCGCAAAATTATTTTTTAAAATTAATCAAAAAGTAGGTCCTATTGTTACACTGTTATACATTTCAAGCAGTGGGTGATGGGTCTCACTTGCCTGTCGGCAGTAAGAACTATTGTTATACATTTCAGACAGTAGGTTATACTTGTTATGTGGTAGTAGAGCCACTTTTTATTTTAAAAATAAAAAATAATGTCACGATAGCATTGACATGGTATTTAACTGATAGAAAATTAAGTTGTTAAAATTTTCATTTACTTAGAATCTATTTTTAAAAGTTTTAAAAACGTTAGGGTTCAATTGGAACACTTTAAAATATTAGGATCTGTTATGTATTATGTTATAAAATTTGAGGTTCAAAATACACTTTTAGTCATTCCAAACCGTTAGTTAAGCATCACGGTCGTTCAAAACATTTTATAAGTCGTAAAAACAATAAAAAAGCCTTTATTTTGTCTATTTTTGTTTTTTTAGAGGGTCAAGAGTGAGCCTTCATAAAAAAAGAGGGCTCTTTTGGATACTCTTTATAAGGGTCATGAGGGTGAGCCCCGAGTAAGTACCTTAACTGCCCTTGCCTAAGCCAGCCTGTTAAGCACTTTTTGCAAATAGGTTGTTTCTCAACAACAACTTATAACTACAATCTGAATAGTACGAAGCATACCAAATTTTCAAAAAGATAAACAGTAATGTTTATATTTTAAAATAGTTAATTCCATAAATATTTATATATTTCATTTTTCAAATGATATATTGTATCTAGGTATCCTTAAATAGTTTCAAGTTGAATCTTTTATATCTACATATCCTAAAATAGTTTCAAGTGGAATTAAATGCATAAATATGATGTTTAATTTTAATTGTATCGATGAGGTTTTTGGGTTTTCTCTTCTGCTTTATGCACGTTCTAATCTCAACCCTAGAATGATCTAATCTCATCTCTCTTCTTGATTTTCTTTTTTCTTTGCTCTCTTTCTTTTCTTTTCTGATTTCTGTTGGTGGGGTTATGGAGGACCACTTTTCATCTTTAGCCTTATCTGATGAA
>JAOSBP010000006.1:6904386-6915872 GCA_027563825.1 Erythroxylum mucronatum
TTAACAACTAACGTCAAGTAATGGTTGGCCAAACACAATACCAGCAAAATCAATTTCAAAACAGAGAAATCAAAACCCAAAATACATACAAATAAATCAACCGAAATTTAGTCCACAAAAATTAGCTAAAAGCTTACCCCAACCTTGAAGCCTTGAGGAAGCTACTCAAACATGGTAGAACAAATACCACAAAAATTAAGGTTAACAACCAACATTAGGAGAAATCAAATAATAAATCAGATAATAAATGAGATTTTGAATTCCCCCTCTTTGCGTTGTTGCGTCTCAGCTTGCGTTTCTCTCCCAGCTGTGTTGCGTCTCATTCCTGATGGTGGCCTCCTCTCAAGTCCAGCTGCCAACGTCCCTTGCTCTCCTAGTGGAAAAGAGTTCTTTTTGTGTAATATCCAATGAAAAATAGCGTCAGTGGAGAGTCCAAAAATTGGAGATACTCTTGCTTATTTTCTGTTGGAGAGTAACTAACAGCTAACGCCCTCAACAATTCACTCATAGAAGCTCACGTTCCCTCTTCTTTTATTTTTCCCAGCTACTCCACTCCACGCTACTCTTCTCTCACAGCCCTGTACACTTGTTTACTCACACACACACACTTCACGTTACTCACACACTCCTCCTTTTTCTGTTAACGCATAGCTCCCCTAATGTTCTCCAGCCTTCCTCTCTTTTTATTTTCCCTTAACGCCACCCTTAGTTCATCTCCCCCTAGTGTAACGTCACTCACAACACTTACTCACAACACCATGTAACGTTTAACTTCCTCACTTGTTCACTCACTTCACTCACACACTACTTCAGCTCACTCAATTCACTCACTTCACTTCACTTCACGCACACACTTGTCACTTACTCACTCACACACCAACTCACTTACTTATTCACTTCTTGTTCACCTAACGCACACACCACCCTCTATTCAGCTCTCTGTTTTCTCTAGCTTCAATTCACAGTTCACGCCCCCTTCTCTCTTTTCAGCTCCCCCTTCTCTCTTTTCAGCTCCCATTTTTTCACTTACTCTTACCCATCTCACATAACTCAATCATCTCATGTTACTAACGCTTCTTTCATTTTTCTGCTTCCTCTTATTTTTGCGTGTATTGTCTGCCTCTAATTGTTTTATTCCTCTCCTAAAGTGCGCGAGGAGCTGGTGTTGTATGATTGGTGTAACCTTTTGTATGCTGGAGCCCCCTCCTCTGTTGGTTTTGCTGTCTTCTTGAGAGCTTTTCTCTGGCTTATATAACGTTTTGAGCTGGTCTTCGTGGCTCCCTCCTGTTGGACCTTCTGTGCATGAATGCCTTAGCTTTGTGAGTGGAGAGTCCTTGCTTTTTTTTTCTCACATTGGTGTCTTCCCGCTACTCACCTTTTGGCCAGTTCTCTCCTCCTAGCCGCATGTCATGTGTTTTATTCTCCACATGAAAAGCTTCCATGCTTTTGTGGGTCTCTTGGCATGACGCGTCTGCATGGGTCTTCTTTTTATTTTAATTTTTGGCTGCCCACTTTATATCACGTTACTCACACTTGATGCACACACCCACTCTCTAATGTAACGCCCACACTTCACGTTACTCCTCCTTGTGCATTACTCTCTTGTCTTTTTCATTTAACGCCCACCTCACTTTCCCTTTGTTGTCGTGAATGCCTCCAGCTCCTATCTATCTTTAAGCCACGCCTATTCTCTCTTTTTATCTTTAGAGCAATACATATCCAACTTACACATGGCATCATCTAATATAATGTAATAGTCACTAAATTTTAAAAGCCATTCATTGCATTCATTCATAGAGCTTACACTGTTTCTATTCAACAAATATTTACAAAACCTCATACCAATTCTAGCAAAAATAAAGCTATAACTCTTCTGATGTCAGCTGACAGACCTCTGTGCCATAACTTAGTCCAAAATGTTCCTCTAATCCAGGATAAGATATGAAGTCTCCTGTCCCGTACCTAAAAAGCCACGTTGTAATTTTTATTAATTTTGCGAACTTAATGTGCGAACCATCATTGATGATTTCGCCCAGATCACATACACAAATCACATATTTCAAAAATATTCATTCAGAACTTGTATATTCCAAATACTCACACTAACATGACATATCATATAATCATTGAGAATCAAAACAAATATATACAATTATAGATGCATATGAGACTCCAGATTCATTATTATTGTTATGGTCGAGTGCCTATCACATACTTATATAGATACTGGCCCATTGGACTCAGGCAAAAACATATATCACGGAGCATAACTCTATGTGCATAATCAGAAATCACGGAGCAAAGTTCTACGCGTAAGCGCTTTCATACTGGCTACTTCAGTCACAATGCCTTTATCTGAGCATGCATTTTATGAAATGCATCAAATTCAGAATATGCCATATATAACAGTCACATATGATGCACAATCAAAATCTCATAGTCATCAGACCTAAGTCCGGCATTCAAATTTTGTTGAGAAGACAATGATCATTCATAATTGTCAAACAAATCATAACACTTCCAATACAGCCCCAAATATTAAACTCCTCAGACTTTAAGTCCGGAATTCATAAACAATCACAACAGTTCAATAATTGGAAACTTAACAAATCGAATCAAATCAATCTTAGGAAAATCATCTAGGTTGACTCATAGTATGCTCCAATATGCTATTGCCTGGATGGTCCGGCAATGTTTGACCGGCATCCAATGAGCTGCTCTATATCATACAAAACACATTTACAAATATCACACTTTTGGACAAATGTATAAGTATTCCTTTATGCACATCTATTTATATAAAATATGCATAATGCATGTTCAATGACAATTCTGGGTATCTTATTGTGATCCTTATCATTAAATCAATCAGATATCAAAGCCCTCATTAATATCATTTTTACTTATAATTTGGACCAAAATAAAACAATGTGAAATCAATTTCATAACCTAATTAACCACTTCAGATTTTTCTAACCACATGCTTTCGGATCAACTTTGTATAACTAATATGTTAAGGTGAATGACAAAATTAGGCAACACTTCCTTCTAGAAAGTTGTTCTCCATTGTATTAAGTTTCCAATGATACCAAGTTCATCTAATTTTGTTTAGTATACTGAAAGTTATACTCAAAAGATTTTAAACTGTTCTTAAGCTTTAGCAGAATTCTTATCTCAACTTCCAATCAGATTTTGAAAGTCTTAGAGGCTGAATTAGAATTGAATCTCTTCATACAACTTGTATCCTTATGTCTCTAGTGAAATCATAATTAATAATCATCTCATTATGAGGTCCACAGATCAAGACGTAGTCTAATTACCGAGGTATGTTCAGTAAAAATCATCCCAATTATCATACTTCAATGCAGTCACATTTCCATCTTAAATTCATCAATCAATCCATTTCAGAAAGCTATGTTTTTTGGTGGAGAAGTAGAGCAATGTCTTATGAATCTATTGGTTTAAGAATCAAGTCATTTGGACATTGTATGAAGAAGTTATAACAAAAAGATTGAGGGATGTTTAGAAATACATTTTTTTAGAAAAGTCAATTGATAGTTGCGATCATGCATTTGCACGATCGCGAGTTTCATCGATCCTGCTAAGTCGCCGTCGTGCAAAAGCATGATAACAACTTTGCTGTTTTAGAGATATCACCGTCGTGCTAAAGCATGATCGTGGTTTTCTCTCTTCTTCTTCACCGAATCTCTTTTCTTCTTCTCCTTTCATTTTCCTTTTATTTCCATAATAACTCATTCCTATTTCATCCATTTTACATTTCTAACTCCAAATACAATCTCTATAAAAATTAGATTCAAGTTTACACTTCAAAAATCACAAATCCAAAACTCCATCTATTCTTCCTCTCTCTACTGTAAATTTTTCAAAAGCTAATTCTCACATCAGTGAACTCGAATAGCACCCAAAACTATTCTTCTAACTCATTTTTAGCTCATTAATACACAGACAATTCAAAAATCTAAGATTCACACTTAAACATCAAAATCTGATTCTCATACATGTGACTTTCAATTTTTTGCATTTTTCCACATTCACATATTCAATTCCTCATCTAAGTCATTTAGCACAAGCATTCACCAAAACTCTACTGCTTTACCTTCTCATGCATGTATTCATCTCTAACACTAGCCATCATCAAAATCACGGTTCAACAAGGTTTCCAACACATTTTTAACAACTCCACAAATTCAAGCATGTCAACAGTGAATTCGACATATAAGTACTTCTCCAAAACAAAATAGGGTATCCATATTTATCCATTCTTATAAATTTCTGCATCATTTTCATTTTACTTTAATTGTCACAAGTATTTTAGTCTATCAAAATACCAGTAAAACATCATCAAAAATCACTTAGTTCAACTCAAATTCCAGCAAATGAAGTTTTCGGTGAATGAAGAAAACCAAGGATAAATAGAATAAACACTCTATAATATGTAAGATTTAACATATACAACTTGGTGTTTTCGGTGTTGGACAAAACCGAATGAAGAACAACACAAGCTGCAGAAATGGTTTTGCTTAACCTACATGGCTATTTTGCATGTCTCACATCTGTCATTTAAACAAGTCTACCACTTATCACCACACATACAAGCCATTTGTCATATACATGTGTTGCCACATGTCACACTAGGATTGGTCCAAAATTATTATTTTTCTAAAATTCACTAAAAATTTAAAATATCCTAAATATATCAAAATTGTTAAATCACATTTTAATCACATTTAATAACTCAATTATATCCAAAAAAATGTTGATGAATACATGTACAATCATATGAATGTGCAAAAATGTGCATGTTACATTTAACTTATGCATGGCGTGCTTTTTCCTAATTTTCTCAATACTTTCTCATAAATTACTATTCTAGCCTTAGCATGGGTAATGAGATGTTATACTATATCCCTAGTTTTTATGTCCTTTTTAACTAGGGCGAGGGAAAATAAAAGAAATCCCTACTTTTATTTTCAAAATATAGGTTTGCCATTTCAAACATAGTCATTGTTTAACATGAGTTGAATGCCTCCTACTATTCTAACTTGATGATTATTGTGTTAGTGGAACTATTTTCAGCGCTTCTCAAAGTACTGTAATTGTAATCAGGTGGTTGTCATTGTTCAAAGTTACTGCTGGGCTAAAGGAGAATGAGAATACCTTACATTATGGCATTCTTGTTTTGTTTGCATCAAGTTTAGGTGGTCTCTGTGAAATTGACCAATTGTGTTCAATTTTATATCAATTTCTTTTGATTCCTTAATTTTAATTAATATTTATAGTTTTATTAATTTTTGAACTTTGCTTGTAAGAAAACAGAATATATATATATATTTACAAGAATATATTTCTACTTAGATTTTAGTCGTTTTCAGTATGTTAATAATTGATTATGCAGTTCGGCTTTACCTATCACTTTATCTAAATTTCTCATATTGAGTACACTGTATTGTTCTTATACGTTCTCCCAACAACATCGGGTATGAAAATTTGACTTTAAAGCATCCAAAGCACTAGATAATGTGCAAACAACTTAAGAATTTTAAAGCTATGTATAAATAAAGTTAAGGAAATAGTTGTTAACAATGTAACAACATAATTATGTGCTTCCTGAATCAAGTATGAGTGTATTGTCACAAAGACTAATTACCTCTAGATATTGCTCCAGTGGAAATGGCACCATAGCTGAAGGATCTTTTGAACCTTTAGGCAAACAACCTGAAATGTAACCAGTAACTTGCACTTTTAAATTTTATCAATAGTTACGGATAAAGGGCTATAGGAACAAATACAGAGAAACATCAAGTGGCAGCTATATGAAGTAAAGAGAGTGAAATAGATATTGATGGCATTTAACTTTTATCTACAAATGGAATTAAAGGGATAGTCCAATTATATGATGTAGGTAAGCAGATAAAGAGTGCAAATAACTTTAACATATTTTTTAAGCCAAAGACAACAGATACCAGAAACTGCTGAATTGGTTTGACGGGCATAAGTACAAGTATCCTAAGTGACTAATTTATTTCTCCACTTGGATCTCTTAAGCTTCAATTTAACAAAGGATCGTTATGAGAAAAATAATCCTTACATTAACTTGGAAAGAAAAACCATAGTACAATTCCATTATTTTCCTCATGAACCATAGTACAATTCCAGCAATTGCATTTTCATTATTCAGTACATGTTCTTGTTTACAATCCTAGCAACCGCATTTTCATTATTCAGTACATTTTCTCCATGAACCATAGTACAATTCCAAAACAACAAAATCATTATTCAGTACATGTTCTTGTTTCCAAACTGACCATAGCCATTGAAATGGGCAGGAGGAACAAGAGTCAGCCAAGTAAAGAGTGAAGTAACAACAGCAACTTGTTCAAAGATAGTTGCTTCACCGAATGAATGTTTGTACAAGCAATAAATCCCGTAAATTGCGAGCGATATAGCCACAAACCAACGCCAAAACAACCAACTCTAGGTAAAATACATCTAAAAAATTAGATTGAGAAGGAAGTTGAAGGTCCATTTTGAGGCCGCAATTGCAACAGATAAGAAACCAGACCACTTAATGACGTCAAGCGGGGTTAAGACAACACAGGAATGCACTTCTTTCATATATAGGTTGTGGAAAATATCGATTTGAAAAAGAAATATATATCTTGTTGAACTACTCCAGCATCTAATGAAGCATATCATGATATCGAATCTCTCCTTGACACAATTATAATCCTGAATGAGACGAACCCACTTTATGCTTGTTTTCAACAGTTCCGAAAGTAGGTTTGAGCCAAGCCAAAACTTAATTCTTTGCATGACTCTTTAACATTATTATATGATTGCATTGATTGTGTTAAATGTTTCAGAATTAGCTGTATTAATTTTAATATGATTACTAAACACCTAACATGACTACTTTTAGTTACTGTATTTTTATGAAAAGCATTTTACTCATCTCATTTATAATCACAACAATTTTCCAAATCACACAAAGGATCTATATGTTATCTCACTGCAAGATTCTTTAATTAAACTCATGAAATCGAGACCATCCCGATAATGAGGTAATTTATTAAAATCACTAATTTTTTGCCCAAGTTAATAGAATAATAACAGCTTGTCCCCTACATGAGACTATGTGATGGAATTCTGGGCAAAAACATAACAAAGCAAAAGATGAATAAAAAACTAACAGATACTTCTTCGAGATACTTGGAATGGTAAGAAGAAAGAAAATGGGAAGTAGGTTATGATTAAGAAAACAGTAAAATGTGAAATCTGCATACAACTAAAAAGGAACAACTCAAGATTCTCTTAAAATCTGCATACAACAATGAAGATAAAACAACAAAGGTTCAATTGCATGATAAGAATTTATTCATCATCGTCATCTTTGGACTCTTCCAATACAATATCACATTCATTCTCACTACTGCTTGTCTCTAAGTCGTCCAAATCGTCATTCAAACGTTGCTCGGAATTCAATAAAATATTATTTATTACATCAAATGCATTATCATTTCGATCTAAAAACTCTAACGAACATTCCTCGACTTCCACTGGAACTTCATTAGACTCCCCAACGTCATTTGAACCTTCTCTATTACTATGCAAAGGGATATCATACACATGTCTAGCTTCACATTCTTGCACAATCCGCCAATTTGAATCAAGTAACAAATCTTCCACATAAAAAACTTGCTTTGCTTGGTTGCCAAAATAAATGGGTCATTCATGAACCAAAACTTAGTTACATTGATGCTTTTTACCCTTATATTCAAATTTCCAAGATCGTACCATTTGCATTTGAAAAGCACAACACTTTTTCCCCTAACATATTCAAGCCTAATAATATCTGTCAGTAGCCCATAAAATGTAATATTGTCTTCCCCATAATTTCCTATCACTGCAACACCACAATTTTGTGTAATCCTATGCAGATCATGGACTTCAGTGCGAAATCGCATGCCATTTGTATTGTATACAGTATACTTCTGCACCAAACTATAAGGTCCATATGTTAATGCTCAAATATATTTCCTTCACGGGAGCTAGTTAATGTCATCATCTATAACAAGAAATGAAAATTAGTTAAAAATATATAATTGTTAGTGTAGACCACGTACAAACCTTCTTCTCACTCGATGCTTTAACCATGAAGAAAATTGTTCTGTATGTCTCCTATCTAGATATGATGGACTTTGTTGCCTCAACTCATCCATGTGCTCACTATAGATGAAAAAAAATTCAATCAAGATTATATGAAATATCTCTACTTGTTAAATATCTTAATTTCACAATAGGTTAGAAAAACTTACTCAATAAAGGGCCTAATCTCATGACAAATCATAAGCACATACCAATGTGCAATCTTTAGCTCATTTGTAGGAAGACAATTATTTTACCAGCACCAATTGGCTTACATTATTGGAAGAACACTGATATGTCACCACCATCAACCATATCATTGATTCGCTCTGGCATGTTGAAGTTGGTTTCAATTCCTTTGAGATACATTGAACAGAATGTCATGTACTCTTTAACAACATACGTTTCAACAATTGACCCTTCTGGACGTGCTTTATTTCAAACAAATCCCTTTAGTGTACCTAGGAATCTTAACAAATGATTAACAATGATTAGACAGGACACTATATAGTTAACTTTTTAGAGTGACAGGATAAATTTAAATAATACCTCTCAATTGGATACATCCATCTATACGCAACTGGTCTACCAAGTAAGGCTTCATTTGGCAAATAAATAGCCAAATGTACCATGACATCAAAGAATGCTGATCGGTATATCATTTCAAGTTTGTATAAGATTAAAGTTATCTCATGACACATCTTTTGTACGTCATCTTTATTCAAACTTTGTCTACAAATTCGATGAAAAAAGTTCCCCAACTCTATTAAAATACTTAACACATCTTTATTCAAGATGGCAAGTGTCCCTAATGGAAGAATGCTTTGTAACAGTATATGACAATCATAAGACTTAAGTCTAGTATCTTCCTTTCATCAACATTAACACATCTAGATATATTAGAAATGTAACCATCTGGTGTAATTCCTTTCGAGTGCAATTCCTGTCGAATGTTCCATCAGCTACTCTTTTCAAGTGTAATTCCTTTCGAATGTTCATATCTTCCAAATCAAGCCGAGCCTTGATTGTATCTTTGGTTTTACCTTCAACATTCATCAAAGTACTAAGGATATTGTCACAAATATTATTTTCTATATGCGTGACATCAAGGTTATGCCTCAATCTTATCTTATGCAAATATGGTAGATAAAAAAGAATGCTTTTTTATTCCAATTCAACTCTCCTTCCAATCTCGTTCTCCTCTTATTACTGGGGTGCTTTCCATAACATATATTCTGCATATGATATAATTGTTCCACCATATCATCTCCATCTAGTAAGTTAGGTATAGGACGATGATCACTCTTGCCATCAAACTTCTTACTTTTTCTCCATGGATGATCGTAAGGAAGAAAATGCTGATGACTTAAGTAACCAATCTTACTTCTTAACTTACAACAAGGAGTGTGCTTGTTACAAACAGGGCATGCCTTATAGCCTTTAGTGCTCCACCCAGAAATATTACCATAGGCTAGAAAGCTGTTGATAATCTATATTAAAGCTGCATGCTTTCGAAAATTTTCTCCTTTTGAAGCATTAAAAACATCAAAACCATCTTCTCATAACTCATTTAACTCATCTACTAGTGGTCTCATATAGACATCAATGTCTCTACCCACTGCTTTCGGACCTAGAATAACCAGCGATAACATAAAAAATGGCTCATCTATACACATCCAAGGGGGTAAATTGTATGCCAAGAAAACAACAGGCCACATGTTATATGAAAGTGACAAATTGCCATGTGGATTGAATCTATCTGTTGCTAAGCCTAGACTAGCATTATGTGGTTCTCTGGAAAACTCAGGATAAGCTTCTCCATCAGAAGGATGAACTATGGTATTACTGTCACTTTTAGGCCTATCATTATGCCATATCATTTGTTTAGCGGTCTTACTTGACATGAATAATTGTTGTAATATGGACATTAATGGAAAGTACTGCAATACTTTGTGAGGTATCTTCTTACCCTTGCCATCATTAATTCTCCATCTGGATGTTCCACACTAGGGAAATCTTTCCAAGTCCCCATACTCTTTCTAAAATAGGGAACAATTGTACTTACATGCATGTATCGACACATAACCCAAACCTAGGCTTCGTAGAAATTGATTTGCTTTATAATAGGAATTCGACAAAGATTTACAGTTAGGTAATACATCCCTCAGCAAAGCAAGTAACATGTCAAATGACTTATTGCTCCACTTTTTGTATACTTTCAAGTGAACAAACTTTATTAAAAACGACAACTTTGAAAAGTTTGTACATCCGGGATACAACTCTTCAGTTGCTTTACTCAACAATTCATGAAAGGCACCCATAATAGAATCTCTGATGCCTATAAGAGGACTCCTTCCCTCCTGATCAATTAGACAATCATTTAAGAAAGTACCCACATTAAGAAGCAAATCTTGCGTGCCATCATCCTCCTCGTCACCATTACCTTTATTAATATCATTGCTCGTCCCATCAATGTCTACATTTGCAACGTCAAGCCTTTCTTCTCTAGATATAGATCTATACTTTGGCAATTCACCATGTAAAACCCAAAGGGTGTATGATTGGTCCATGCCGAATTGCATTAAATGGTTAAAAACATTCATCTGAGACCTCATATAACAATTCATGCAACGTCATATAACATTCATCTTTGCCCCTTTTTTCAGCCACAAAATTCATAAACATTCTCACTTCATCAATGTATTCACGGGAAACCCTAACACTGTTCATCCAACTCTTATCCATAGAGGAAAAAATACCTATTAATTAAATATAAGAATGAGAACAGTATGTTATGTTAGTGGCAAATCAACAAAGACTCTTACTCGTATGCTTAATGAGGTAGTTTGACACTTTTCATTAAAGGTCTCAATAAATAGGAATATACAATCACCTAATACATAATAGCTCTGTAATTCATACATTAACTCTTGGCAATTTATTTACTATAATATTTATCTAATTCTTTAGTGGAATTGCATGGAGCAAAATATGGCATTTTATAGAGCAAATTCAATAGTTATAGTATGAATGCAAACAAACCTATTAACAATCCAGCAACTTGATACTTATAAGTTAGCATACGTGCTTCTTATTTTCCAATGGCTCCTCTAATTATCTCCTCCTTACACTTGGAAATAGTATCTATCTTAAAGCACTATAAGTTAGAACTGAACTTCAACAATTAAATGTATAAAATCTTATGAACAGATATTGTTCAGCATAGTAACCACCAAGTTCACTAACTAAACAATTGATATGGTGTATCATTGTATTTCAACCTGTGACAAATGATTTGGTGTATTTTGTAACCAAATCAT
>JAOSBP010000006.1:6944320-6959920 GCA_027563825.1 Erythroxylum mucronatum
TGCCAAAATCTGTACATAGCACGTATATACGTACTAAATGTCCGTAATCATCTAACCCCTAATTTGGGGCGTTACAGCTATAGCTAGAGGCTCCTCGTCGCAGACTGCTGCCAACTTTCCACCTCTGGCACACTCCAGCTTCATCAGCATCACGTCTGCAATTTCCACGCCTCCATACTGCCATAGTAGCCACTTCCTAGAGTTTATGCCTGTTCGCACAAGCAATTTTAGGCATCGGTTCACGCCTCGTCACCGATGCCTCCTCCCGTCATTGTCGACTAGTGATGCGATAAAACAATAACCTTCAACTCGCCATCAATTCCAACAGTCACCTGCCTTATTCGAGTAACATGCTATTGCCAAATGGAGTCATAAGTAGCTTCTTTTCCAGCAATCGCAAAAGCCACAGTACCAACACCCAAACTAGTAACTCTAATCATCGCACGAGTCCAAAACTCATAAACCTTTTGAGTTCTCAACTGCTGTTATTTTCAGTCAATTGATTTTTTTGATAATGAATTATGGGTTTCGACTGTTTTTGTTGTTTTAAAAAATAATTTTTCAATCCTAAATTGTACAAATGGTTTTGGAATATGCCATTCGAAGTTTTCAAATTGTTTAATCATGAAACAGTTCGATTAAAAAATTAATCAATAACAATCAAATAATTTAATCAAATCATAGAATTAAAGATTGCTCTTACACCACTGTTGTGAAATTAGGAAGAGATCCAATCCCAACTGCAGCAGAATGATTACAAAACTTTTTTGTATTTTAATTTCTCAAAACTCAAGATCACTTTAATTCTATAAAATGATTAACAATTAAATTATAATAAAGCATGAATCTTAATTTGTACCTTATTTTAAGGTTGATCTTTTTCTTCTCGTATCGCTCGAACTGTTTTCAAAATTGGCCCATCTCAACCACCATGACTATACAAATATTTAGGCTCTAACAGTATCCAAAGAATAGGTTTGGAGAACCTTGTAACTCTTATAAAGAGTGTTAAGTAAAAAGTGCTAGCTCCATTAGAGCTTAGACTTATTTAGAGTAAGTTTTCGACATTTTAGTAATTTAATTAAAATTAAAATATAATTTTAATTAATCTTTAGTTAGAATTATTTGATATATTATATTAATCCTTATTTATTAAATATCTCACATTTAATCAATAAATTTTTTCAAACTTTACAATCAAGTCCAACTTGATTGTCTTTGCCCTCTTCAACTCGTTGTTCGTGTGAGACCTATTAAATTCTCAAATATATTAGCAATGATTATAAATTATAATTATAATTAGATAAATTAAAACTTCTTTTAATTTATCTTTAATTTTTCAATTAAACAATTTGTAATCATAGATCAAAATTAGTGTCTAGCAATATATCATGACCACCCAAATATTTAGGAATGTCAAAGTAGCTTTGACCAACCTTTCTGTGCACAATTTTTTAATATAATTCAATTATTTCATCATATAATATTTCGATTAGACATAGAGTATGAAATTAATATGTACTTTATTTTGAGTCTAATTATATTAGTTCTCTATCATTAACTATTGATTTAATTAATGAAATTTGTAAATTATTTACAAAACATTATTCTACTTTGGTCAAGAATTTTCCGAATCAATACTAATTGAGAACAATAGAAAATTCTCCTTAATTACTTTAAGTTGATGAATTTTATCTTGATTACTTAACTACCTCCTTATAGTTTATGCTACATCCAGTGACTACTAACTAAACTACCCATAATTAGAATAGGTCATAAGTAGTATCAAAACATAACAATTCATATACAAGATAACTTTGAAAATCTCAAGTCAAATGATTATTTTATACAATCATCAAAATGACAATTTTTATAGACCTACAAGTAGTGTTCCAAATGAATTTTTCATATCAGATCAGTTCAATGAACTTGTTTTCTAACAAGCACTCACATGTTTGCTTAAATATCTTCACATTTTAGCTTATAAGATATGCTACTTTTTTCATAAGAAAAAATATAACGTGTACTAATATTTTTACGTTTTATTAATCTTCAGCCTTAATAAAATAATGACTATGAACAATTTAAGAATAATACATAATTACAATATGAATTTCATTATTATAATATCATTATAATTTATTTGCAATGTATACTTATTCTATAAACTTTATCACATACATTAAAATATATACAAAATAATGAATGCTTTTAAATTATTTTTTCACTGAACCACGACTAATTAATTAGTTGTAATGTATAAACCACTAGGTGCTGCCTTCGGCATCGATTAATAGTAGAGGCAGGTCTCTTGGAGTTTACAAGACAAAGCTGAGCCCTAACTTCTATACAGAAACTCAGTAGAGAAAACGAATTCTGTATAAACGGGCTTAAACTTGAGGCTCTAACTCAGCCCTTGAACCGAGAGCCTGGTTTGGTACTTAGAGCATATACTCCTTCCGTTGGAATAGTTCTGAAATTTTAAAAAAAAAAAAACATTGCAGTAATTTTATTCTTTAAGCCAAGTGATTAGATTCAGCTCCCAATCAAGAATCTAGCCTGCAAGTTGTACCAGAAGAAAGGAAAAACAATAAGCAGGTTCCCATAAATTGGGGTCCCGATCCTCTTTCGCTTAAGACAACAAACCCCAGTTAGCCAAAACAGTTTAGCCATTTAATTAAGCCAGATCTCGGACCTATCCCCTATGCTAATACACTACATATATGATTAATTTAATAGCCGAATCGCACATTGCGTCCAGTCCAGATGGTCTGAGAGCAAGAATTTCTGACTGCGTACTTTGCGCTCGACCCACATGCGATGCGAAGATGACTACTAGGTGAATACAAATTTGCAGGTGGTGTGCGTAGACTTAGTGTTTGTTTTATTTGCTGACTAATTTATAAGGGCTAGCTTATTTAGGATTAGAAAACCTGATTAGGCATGACAGACTGTATTTAACATGGTTGTCATCAACATTTATAAGCCGCCATTTCTATCGTTAAGGATTAGGACAATTCTAAGAGGATAATTTCGATGTTGAGTCTTTTACGTTGTTTATTTTACATTTTAAAGTCAAATGTAGGAAAACTCCAGGTGAAACGAACCGCGGTTGTCCCGACGCCGCCTCTTCAACTTCTGGATTCTCTTATAATTTGCGAGAGTTTAAGAAGAAACAAGAGTCGAGATGACACAGTTCAATTGAAATGACACAGCAATTTGTCACTAATTGGAGGACTTGTACTATTATATAATTCTATTATAAATTTATAACTAGGGTGTCACATCATTTTTGTATTTTTCACATCAAATAAAAATAATAATTGAAGGGAACCTATATATAAAATGAGATAATAATTCAATATTATAAAATTTTGAACTAAAATATAGTAATTTTTATATATAGCATACTCATTCTCTAAATTGAACATTAACAGAACTTAAATTTAACTTGATGTTAATACCTTCAGATTTGCGATTAAGATATAATGTACTCCACTTTTAAAATTAAGTAAAATTAAATTTCACAGAAATAAAAATATCTTAAAGTTTTAGATGAAGTTTGCGACTTACGAGAATAAAAAGATATGTCTTATAGCTAGTTTTAGAATATGAAGAACTGGTAAACAAATTAAAGGGGAATATAATTGAGATAAAAGAAACTGAAGAATGAAATTTAAAGTTAATGAAAAGAATGAGAGATAATCGCATTGGTGTATAATGTTAGAAAGTGTCTAGCTCACGTCCAAAAGTTAACTCAAGAAGGAGAGGTTTGCACACTATTATAAATTCTTGAATGCCTTCATAGTTGTCCGATGTGGGATTCCTGACACACCCCCTCAGTTCAGAGCAGGACTGGATATCTAATAGACATATTGGGCAAAGGGATATAACCGGGCACCGCCTCAAATAATCGAGACAAACTGACTCTAATATCATGTTAGAAAGTGCCTAACTCACCCCCAAAAGCTAGCTCAAGAGGGGGAGGTTTGCACACTATTATAAATTCTTGAATGCCTTCGTAATTGTCTTATGTGGGATTCCTGACATATAATATTACAGATGAATATTACAAAAGTAGGGCTCGTGTAGTCACATGGATTCCTGTAAATTTCCAGACCTCCCTGAACTGAACTAGGCTGTTTTGCCCGTTTTCTTCTTTCATCATACACCTCTCCCCATGGACCTTGCATCAGAATCTCTGTACGATTTTATCAGCTTTTCGTCATCTTCCTCTTTTTCATCGCCAAGTCTCCGACCACATTATTACCAAATGAAACAATAGTAAGAAGCATTCACTTTTAGGCTTTTGCACTCAAAGGACTTTTTTAACCTTTACGCACTTGCCCACAACAGTTTAGTCGAAGAGGAGGACGGTCTTTAGGTCAATTATGACACCCTGCTCTCGAGCACATTTTTCCTTCTTCTCTTCATTTATTTATTTTTATTGGTTTCGTTGTTTGAGTATGTTCTATGTTCATTTTCGAGAAGCAGTACTTACAATATCCGAGTGCCAAGAGAATCTCTCTGTCGCCTTCCCTCTCTCTTTCTCCTCTCTCTGTAGTCTAAATGACTTGTCTATTGTCACAATGAAATCTCACGTGCAAGAAGCTTTAGCTTTTCTAGGCTTTGATTAAACGTCTCTAAGGTCTCTTGGCCCTCTCTTTAGGCCTAGAGGGACTGATCAAAAGGTGAGCGTTTTCGATCTTTTGTTGTGTTGTACTTTGGCTTATGTCTTCGTTCGAGTTTCTTACACCGATACACACAATCCTCTGCTTCATTTGATAGTCCCCCCACAACTTTCAACTCTCCTCTAGTCACCAGAGTCCATTCCCTGGTTGGCAGGTCTACAATCCTACTCCACCTCTAGCTTATGTTTGTAAACTTCTTCTAAGAGTGAGAACAAGGAAATCAGAATTAGGAAATAAAAAGGGTCCACCTGTTTGTGTGCTTGTCCTTAACTTAGATATGGCACTAGAGGCAGTTGTGTATGCACAAGACGCATTTGGTTATGTTCATAAGGATAGTTATGGAGCAGGAGGAGGGGGAGGATCTTGGAGCTCTAACTGTGGCTTTAAACAAGATGGCAAGTCTTATCTTGGGGTTTTAGACCATAACTTTAGTAACATAGAACGACTGCAAGGTCAGCATGAGAACTGGGATTCTTCATCTCCATCCATCATGCGACATGCTAAAGAGTGGGATCCAAATTCTTCACGTGAGACATGCAGTCTTGAAAGATCTCTCCCTGGAAAGTTGTTAATACCTGCTACAATGGAGCAAACGCCGCCGACCGATAGTGGCCGACGGAAGCGTAGACGGACAAAGAACACAAAGAACAAAGAGGAAATTGAGAACCAAAGAATGACTCACATTGCTGTTGAGCGAAACCGTAGGAAACAAATGAATGAATATCTTGCTGCTATTAGGTCTTTGATGCCTCCTTCTTATGTCCAGCGGGTCAGTAACAATCACACTCTACTGTTCCAATCATACATCTTTTGTATAAGACATCATATATGTTGACTTTGTGTTCGTAAGATTTTCTCCCAACATAAATTGTTGGGAGGAGATAAAAAGAACAACTTATAATAGTTATCTTCTCTGAAACTTGAGGATATGCTTACTTAATGCTATTGAAACCTAATGATCGGTTTTGGTTCTTATGACATGCAGCATTTTCTTGTGTTCAGAAAATGTTTATATTTTGTTTATATTTCCAGGGCGACCAAGCATCGATAATTGGAGGTGCCATTAATTTTGTGAAAGAGTTAGAGCAGCTATTGCGGACCATGGAAGCTCATAAAAGGTCCAAGCAACAAGCAGAAGTTAATGGCCACACTACTTCACCATTTGTCGACTTCTTCTCCTCCCCTCAGTACTCCACAAGCGCAGCTCAGTCTCCGGGCTCTGTGGATAATCAGTCGACGGCGGCAGAGACTCATTGGGCTGCCGCAGACATAGAAGTGACCATGGTAGAGAGCCATGCAAATCTTAAAATACTCTCCAAGAAACGCCCCAGGCAGCTCTTGAAGATGGTTGCAGGGCTTCAACGCCTGAGGCTCACTATTCTCCACCTAAACGTCACGGCTCTTGATCAAGTGGTTCTTTACTCGGTTAGTGTTAAGGTTAGTTAAGACTTGATACAGTCTAATCAGTCAACTTTTTCTTCTTGACCTTTACTTTTCTTGCTTTCTTTTTGGGCCATACTTTCTTTTCACGTAGCGGAGATCCCAAGAAAATTCTGTAGTAATTAAGAATTATACAACACATCTTAGTTAAAGATGCAAAGACACTCCGCCTAATTTGTGCCTTTTGTCCTTCAAATTGATCCCAACCTTTCTGATAAAATGAAACAGGTTGAAGAAGGATGCCACCTGACTACAGTAGATGAGATTGCGGCAGCTATCAATCAAATGCTACATAGAATTGAAGAAGAGGCTGTCTTCTAGCTGATTTTAATTTTCTGGATCCTAATCTCTGTCTTTCCTAATAGTTAGATTTGTAATCTCAAAATGGAATTCCCTTACCTAACTAAAATATGGTATCTTTGATTTTATCTATCAAGTGAGGTCTAGTCAAAACCCTGCATATATCGTGTACCAATATTCTTTAACCACTCCAGTGTCCGCTGAAAAACAATGGCTATCTGACAAAAATTACGCAGGCATCAGCAATTATTAATTAGATGTTAATAAGAACATTATTGTTCAAAGATTTTAATGTTGAGAACACTACCAAGACAACAAGAAACAATTATTCCTGTATTTTTGTTTGATTGGATGATTTACCAATCAACCGGTAACCTAAGGAATCCATTTCAGAAGACAACATTTGGAAAAGGTAGAAGAATATCCATCTGCTGAAGAAAGAAACTAATTCAATAATGTAATACTCCATTCAACTGCTTAAAGATAGTTGAATACAGGTTAAAACAATAATTAAAGATGTCTCTAATAGTAATTCAGATTCATCATTGGGTTCATTATTAGTTTTGTCATTCCTATTGCAATGCTATTTATCTTACTTCAAGATTTTTCTTATAAGCTTTCTAGTTTTTTTTTCTTTTTCTTTTTTTTAGGACATCATTATAGTTAAAGCATTTCTTGTCTTTACAACTTAGTTATTCCTTATGAACAGATGGTTTTACAAAAGCCAAAAATTGTGAAATTATACGACATAGTTTGGTGAATATGTTTTTAATGGTACTTCTAACATTATTCTTTGCACAACTTATGAATTGAGTTTTCTTTTTATGTGTCACCCTTTGCAAATTATTGGACCCAAAATCTAATGCAGATAAGACATAGCAGAAGAAAGCAAAAATAGGAAAAAGACACAAGCTCACATTTCCCTTTATAGTTCAATTATGTGCCTATTCCAATGTCATTTCGCCCAAAACTAAAGCGAAAGCTATATTTAATAATTTACCATCTTTAATCCTGAGTTTCTACTAAAACCTTTTGCAGTGGAAATATTCTAATATAGGTGACATGCATGCATAAGACGAATGTAGTAAACAACTAAATATAAATAAATTTACAAGAAAGCAAGCGAGAAACTCCCGACATTTCTGTTAGCGACAGACAGTAATGCGATTGCGCTCATGAATTTCCTTTCAAAGGAGCTCAGCCGTTCGACAACACTGCGTCAAACACAGAAAAGAAGAAGTGAACAATTTCATTAGCAACATCTTCAATCAGTGGGTTCCACATAGCCATTAGATGGGGGTTCCTTTTTGGAATCAAATATCTTAGCATGATTAATATTTTGCTCTTTATGGTCTACTCCGTGTCTTCTTCAAATATCTTAGCATGATTAGTATTTTGCTCTTTATGGTCTACTCCGTGTCTTCTTCATAGTTCCAAAGGAATTTCCACCCCAGGCATCACCAAATAACACTTCGAATGTTTACGATCACTACAAAAAATTGACTTTTGGCTATAAAAAATCATAACTAAAGGTATAAAAAATGTCACTTACAATTTTTAATTACGATTCCAATATTGCAAAATTTCAGTAATTGAAAATTATAGGTGACATTTTTGGTAATCGTCACTAATGATTTTTGATTATGTAGAATCATCGCTAATAGGATAGGCTACGCTTCTTTTTCTTAACTAAAAACTATTAGCTAGATTTTCGTAATCCTAGCCAAAAGTATTTTGCTGCGTTTCTGGAAACGTAGATAAGTAAAATAAATGTAGCCGTAGTTTTTTAGATACATTTTAACCAAATGTTATACAATTTTGGAACAAATTATTTGTTACATTTTTAATCCATATTATTGTATATAATTTATCAATATATTTTGTTGTTAATTTATTATAAAAGATTATACAAAAATAATTGATAATTTGAAGCATTATATATAAAAAGTAAAATATCTTTGAATTATACTAACAAAAAGAATATTCTTCGTATATAAGATTTTAATTACAACTTCAAAAATTCTTATAAACAAAATAATAAATACAAAAACTAATTTATAAATTAAATGGTGAGATTATAAAAAAGTTACAACATAACTGGAATGACAAACTAGGTTTGTCCATGTCAATAAAACTGTAATAATCCAAAAAGCATAGTTAAAATATACTAAAAATATTGTAATTATTGAAACAATATTTTTTAAATTAAAGCAAACATCACATAACTTTAACATTCACAACATAATCACTCATTAGTTGCATCTTCATCAATTATGTAATTCAAGAAAAAAATTATTAAATTTAAATAATACAAACAAGAATTGAAAGAAAAAAATATAAAAGATGTAATTAATATCATTCGCTTTCATCTTCATTGCTATCACAATCCGATCCAAGTATTTTCTTAATAACTTATCATGTTTGGCCAATTTTGCTCGAATATGTTGTAATTCATCCTTAACTGTCTTGTTTTCCTTTTGAAGTTGCTGAATGACTACTTTCTGTGATGAGATTGAAACATTTAGCTTAAGGCGAAAGCCACGACCTTTGACATAACCATAACGTGTACCAAGCATGATATTGCAAATGATTTCTACATTGACCTCATTCCCTTCAGATATTGATCTCTGTAACAACTCTTGTATCTTATTCTAAAATTTAAAATACAAAACCAATATTCAATCCAAATATTAATACTGACTACTACATTAACAAATAAACTTAAATATTAAACAAAATTTTATATTTACATAGTTATTTTCTGTTTCTTCTGACATCTACTCTTTACCTTCCTTATAATGAGTGACTTTGTATAGTGTGATCCTATTACACTCTTGTCTATGTAGTTCCTTCTCACTTTGTTTTATGGAAGAAAAATACAAGGCACAATAAATAATACAGTGTTTATTGATATAGTTATAAGTTGTAAATAAGGATCTTACATATTCATTTTGAATGACTACAAATGATTTGGACATTTGATTGTGAGGTTTTTTAATTTTTCCTCTATTTACCTTTTCCTTCTCACAATTTTCCTAAATAAAGGAAAAAAAGATTAGGTAGTCATTTAATCATCTAACAAGATTAATGGAAGCAAATGTGAAAGGAAAGAAAACAAACCTTGACTTTGGGGTCAGCCTAATAGTCACACAAATTATTCCAATATTGTAGTAACATTTGTTCGAGAACATGTCTCCGTACCTCATTAGAAGGAAAAGATTTATAATACTAATGCAACTTATAACGGTGATCCTTAGTCCTTTATTTTAAGAATGAAGTCACGCAGTTTGAAACATTAGGGTTCTTGATATTGATAATATTCAATTTCAACTGTGAACGATAAGTAAAAGTGTAATTAATCTTAAAATATTTAAAATAATATTCCATACAGTTAAATATATTGAAAAATTACCACAACTTTATCTAAATCATTTTCAAGTTCTTTCTTCAAGTCCTTAACATGCTTTAGACAAGGTAATTCTATTCTTGCAATAATCCCCAAGTCACTCGACAATTTTGTTGATTGGATCTTGTCTAAAGGACAACCTTGCTGAGTATCTATCTATATTGATAACTTGTTATTCATTGCAACATCCATTCACTGTAATTCACAACTTTTAGTTTTATCTCTACGTTTTTTAATATTAACATTAGAACCTGACAACAAATCACTAATGATAAGGAAATTTTAAAACATCTAAATATATGTTTGAGCATATGTTTATTTGTAGGTGTTAGAGATTAACAAATCTGCGATCCCTTTGCACTAGTTGATTCTTTGTTGTTTAAGGCAGAATGAAGTTGCGTATGACTAATTTCATTGGTGGCTGAGGTAGAATGTTGTAGTTGGCTAAGAATTGAATTGATGACACTAATTAATTGATTCGATTGAAGTTATAGATCTCTCCGTTTTACAATTTCCATACCTGCCACCTTTTTCCATTTGTTTCTACCAGGTGCCATTATATTAGATATCTATAAAAAAACATAAATTTTAGTAACATTATAATACATCCAATCATCATTATTAACATACATTCAATCATTAACAATAAGCATTAATATAAGTCAATCATCAATAATGCACATTAATATAAGCCAATCATCAACAATACGCATTAACATAAATTAACCATCAATAATACTCATTAACATAAGTCAATCATCAATAATACTCATTAACATAAGTCAACCATCAATAATGAAAATTAATATAAGCCAATCATTATTAATCGAATTAACATAAGTCAATCACCAATAATACCCATTAACATAAGTTAACCATCAACAATAAGCATTAACATAAGTTGGTCGTCATTAATCCCATTAACATAAGTCAATCATCAATAATACAAATTAACATAAGTCAATAATCATTAATCACATTAATATAAGTCAAGCATTAACAAGATGCATTAACAATGTTAACCAATTTTACATTTGAAATAATATAAAGAAAACTTTTATTACCTTCAATCATCATGATTCATGATCAAGATCTTGCAATTCAAATTCATTAATTGTATTATGATTCGACTCTTTATCGCTATTATATTCATCCAAAGTATCATCATTTTCATATAATTCATCCTCAATGTAGTCTTCATCTCTTTATACGACAAGATTGACTTGTACTTCATTTGCATCTAGTATACTAGGATTAACATCTCTCCTGCGGAATGATGAGATATTTGCATCTTCTATTTATAGGGATCCATTATTAGGTCCGATTCAATATCTTGATATCCTTCATCACCATCTTCACCCATCAGACCATTTTCCCTTTCACAAAAAATAAAAAATATTTTAGTTTTGAAACTTTTGAATAATTTTCCAATTCCTACCCAATATAATGTCATTGAGGTAGAATACTTGCTTCACGTGACTTGCAAATCCAAAAGGTTTATTATCATACCATGTGTTACTAACATTGATGCTAGCAATATTGTTGTTCACTTTTATGTTCATCCCTTTGTCACCAAGATTAAACTATTTACACTTAAATAGAACAACCTTTTTAGCCTTGATGTAATGTAACTTTATTATTTCTAATATGATACCGTAGAAGTCAATAAAATCATCCTTATGTTGTCCCTCAATAATAACCCCATAATTTTGTCTTCTAAGCAATGCAATCTGTATAATTTTTCCCATACATATGAGACCCATATGTCAAAGCATATAATGTTGTCGTGGCCTTTTGCAATTTATGATTATATAACCTTATCATCTATAGAAAACAAATATACTTAGAAGTTAATCTCACCTACAATTTTCATTTTTCCATAATATTCTATGAATAACTTACTCGAACCCAAAACCATTATGGGAAGTTAATCTTATGTCTTCCTTCAACATTAACAACCATTTTACTTCTAATATGATCTTTGTGCTCTCTATTTAAAAAAGTAACTAGATATCAGAAAAGATAGGTTGAATGCTATATTTAAATATGAAATAATGACCGAGAAGTAATATACATACTTCATATATAAATCGACTTCCAATTGTTCATATACCAATGGCCAATTTTAAGTTCATCTTTAGTTAACTCCACATATTTTCCTATTTCAAGTGGTCTTACTTTTTGCGAGAAAACTAACAAATTACCATCTTGATTGAAATCAAAGTTACATTCTTCTCAATTATCTTATCCCAATGTTATTTAAGCACATAGCACAAAATGTCAAGCATTCATTCAATATATAAGCCTTTGCAATAAAGCCTTCAAGTCGAGTCCTATTACACATATAACACTTAAGAGAGCCTAAAAACCTAAATAAAATATAAAACATTAACAATTGTTAATAACTAATAACTTAAGAAAAACAGTAGAAGTTAATAGAAATTACCTTTCAATAGGGAACATCCATCGAAATTGAACTGATCTGTAAAGTTTTGCCTCATACGGTAAGTGAATTGCCAAATGTGGTAGTTGCTCAACCACATTATCACCAAACAAGTGCAAAGAAGTTTTACTATATTCTACTTTGCCATCAAACAATTTGCTTCTTCATCATCTACGCCCATGTTCCAAGCAACAACAATGTCCCATAAAACATATTTTACTTCATAGCCTCATTGAATGAGTTTGATGACAAGACATGCCATATACCCTTTAGTACTCCATCCATACAAATTGTCATAAGCTAAATCATTTATAATCCACAAAACAGTTGCATGCATTCTAAATTTTTCACCTTCGACAACATCATAAGTTTCTAATCCAACCTCCTAGAGATGTTTTAAATCATCAATTTGTAGTTGCATATATACATCAATATCTTGACTAGGAGTAGTAGGTGCTAGAATAAGTAAAGACGATAACAAAAAAGGCTCTTTCATACACTTCCATAGGGGTAAATTGTATGACATAAGAATTACTGGTCACATGCTATAAGAAGTACTCATATTAATAAATGGATTAAATCCATCAAAGGATTATCTAAGTCAAAATTAAGATAATCCTCTGCAAACCATGGATACTTACCATCAAAGTCTTTCTATGCCTTGGAGTCTGCTGGATGACGCATAATATTATCATCAATGCATTTCTCTTTATGTCATCTCATTCTATGGTTGTTTTTGTTGACATAAAAAGCCTTTGTAGTTATGGTTTAATAAAGAAGTATCTCAAGATTTTATAGGTTATCTTTTTTTCCTTTTCCATCATCCACTTGCCACCTTGATGTACCACAAATGGACATTCTTTAAGATCTTTACTGTCCTTTCAAAATATAGTACAATTATACTTACAAGCATTTATTGATGTATATCCTAATCCAAGGTCCCTTAACAATTTTTTTGCTTTATAGTAACATTTTGGAAATTTTTGCCCAACTCGTAATGCATCATTGAGCAACTCAATTAGCATGTCAAAAGATTTGTTACTCCACCTATCATATACCTTCAAATGCAACAACTTGACAATAATAAATAGCTGTGAGAAATTTGAGCACCCTGGATATAATTCTTTTTTAGCAACTTTTAATAACTTCTCAAATTTCTCTTTTGTAATACTATCAATTGTATTAGGAAAACTAGTGTCATTCATAGTCTCCATATAAATCGCCAAATCCTCTAACATCTCTCTAATCCCATCATTAATATCACAATCATCTACATCATCATTGTTACCACCATCATCATCTGTATCAATACTTCTATCATTAATTACTTTAAAGCATTCACCATGGTAAATCCATAGAGCATAAAATTTATCTATCTCGGATTAGCAAGTAATTATATACCACATCTTGACTTTGAATGTTGAAATTAAATAATCTATGCATGGATAATGAATTTCACATTTGAAACCCATTTGATCTTTTACAACTTGTTTGAAACTCTTCCATTCCTTCTAAGTATTGAGTGGACCATTTCTGATGAGACATCAAACTTTTATCCATGTAGCTATAGAATTTAAAGGAAATTACTAAATGCAATTTAAGTTCTAAAAAACATAATGATAAATCAATTTAAGTTCATATACTAAGTTTTAATTCAACGAAAGAATGAAATTGAGCATGTTAAGAATAGGAAGCATGAACCCATCTCAAAAGCTACATGTACAAGTAGTAAGGTTTAAACATACTCTTAATTATCAAGTACAAGTAGTAAGTTTTAAACATACCTCTTAATTATCAAGCAAATATTGTAAGATTTGATTCAATGTGTGCTTTCGTTGTTATGAGCTTCAACACCTCTTGTTCGACTACATTTGTAAATAAATTATTGATTCATCGTTCTTAACAATCATATCAGAGAACTCTTAAGAAAGAATAAATTAAAAATAAGTATAAAGAGTCAATTATAAACAATCCATCTATTCTCTTCAACATCTTAGGTTACAAGTTATAACAAGTGATTGTTGATGAATATGTAAAATTACAATATGCAATATATGTGAAGAAAGTATAACAAGTCTTATCTAATTCTAGAAAGTTGTGATAACATTATGCATGAAGAATATATGTGAAGAAAGTAGCACAAATGTGCTATTGAAATCACTAGATATAAAGGAAACATAGGATATAGTCAGATTGTTTTTTCATGGCAGAAAATAACTTAAAAGAGTATTAAATTCACATAATAATTTCTTTTTTTCATAACTAACTGGCTTGAATTGGTCATATAGTCATATTGTTGAGATGTTTTCATGACACACATCTGCCAATGGTTGGTAATTTTTCTTGGATCTTTTATGGAAATATTAGACTTAGATAAGAATACTTCTTTTTTTAATCTTTATATTACCATTAGCCTTTTGAATCTTAACCTAGGATTTTAGTTATGCTTATGTTGTCAATGTTATTCTCAGATATTCTATTTCTGCATTAGAAAGCAAATGGAACCTTTTGTCTTGGATTTATGACCTTGAAGTATAGTTAAGAACTTTTATACATGCCTTGGGTTTGTTTGGCATAAACATGATTTAAGGAAATCAAATTTTTGATATAAGTGTCTATTTCCTGTTATTGATGCAATAAGAAGCCCAAGTGTCTTTTCTTAATGCTTAGAAACAACCTAGTTCTACATTTGGCAATTGTGTTAATTGGTTCATCACCAACTAACATGAGGAAGGTTTATTCTTTAGTTTACTACTAGACTTAAACAATTTTGAGAGGTAAGGCTGAATTCACACATCTATTTTTATTTACCAACTTGAATTGACAAACAAACCAAAATAACATACATATGATTAGTACATAAGGTCCACAAAATAAGCTGGAGAAGAAGAACCTAGAAATCTTGGATAGCATCTTTCAAACTTGGAAAGGAATAATAAAAAATAGTAGATAAGTTGGACGAATTACCTAGACAAATAGACAACTGGAGACGACGACAGATGAAGATGGACGACTTACAAGGCTTCTGGAGCACGATTGGCAGAGGAAGAAGAAGATTTTGAAACCCAATTAGGAAGATGAACACTACAAGAAATTGTATTTTTAGTGAAAGTAAAAGTTGTCACTAAAAGCAGTAATATTTGTCACTATTAATAATAGTGACAAATATTACTGCTTTTAGTGACAACTTTTACCTTTAATAGTGACCAATATTTGAAGTCGTCACCTCCCGTCACAAATACTTCCGTCACTACTAAAATTGTGACGAATTTAAACAATGGTCACAATTATGCAAAGCTTTTGTGACACTAATATTGACA
>JAOSBP010000006.1:6978787-6989488 GCA_027563825.1 Erythroxylum mucronatum
TCATATGGTCAAAAGAGTACTATTCATTTGGTCATTCTTTAAGCAAAACTTTGCAACAACTTATGACCTTCTTAATGAATGCTAATTTGACTGAGCTTGAATAAGAAGCATGAGAATATATTAGTATGAAAATGGATTTAAGATGAATAAGATGAAGAAAAAAAAATATATCGGAATTTTTCGGATTAGTCTAAGGTTTCCATCGCGGATTCGGGTTTTCAGTTTGGTTTTTCGTAAAAAGTTGGACATCCGGTAACGGGTTCCAACACAATGCGTGTATGCTTCATCATTTAAATACATTTTACACATATCATAAATCAAGGAATGACATTTTCTCAGAATGTTAATCATTCTGATGGAATCCACCATAAGAAATAAAGCACCTATGCTCAAGTAATTGCTCCAAAACAAGCAAAAAATAGAAACAAAAGAGGCAAGCTCACCTAAAGAATCAAGTAAACCAACTTGGCTATGCCTACATCAGCAAGTCAAGAATGATTTTCAGGAAAATCGCTAGTAGAGGAAATTGTGATAATAGAAATAGGTTTAAGAAGTTATTTCACAGTTTATTATTCCAATCATGTGGCCACAAAAGATACTACAGACCATTCCCGTCGTTGATTATAGAGAAAGCAAGTTATGCGAACACTTTATGTCAGTTTCAAGCTTTTATACAAGGAGACAAAACAATCACAGTTTGCGATTATCTGCTTGGTTTTCTCACTTTTTTGAATATTTGGGAAACTAATGCGAAATACTTGGGAAGGCCAAACCGGGTCAGAGATTGTCACTATTCCAGAAGTGATAATAATATCAAGTGAGGCTGCAATTCATTCCAAGAATTCCCAAGGGGAAAGCCTGATCTCAATTTCTCTAACTATTAACACTATCTATTTCTTAACATCAACAACTGAGATGACAAACCACAACCTATTTCAAAAGGACCCAGAACAACAAAAACCGCCATCATGAATCACAACAATGCACAAAAGCGAGAAGAAAACAATGGAAAATAATACCTGAAACAAAATCTTGACTCGTTCAAGCGGAGCGACGACGGTTATCTAAAGCATGAATGAAAAGTCTGGAGAAGCACTAAATGCTTTATTTAAACCAAAACATTATCTGTGTATTCGTTTAAAAAGATTGAAAAAGCTTTTCAAAAGCATTAAATGCTTTACGAAAAGCTTTGATATTCTGTAAGCATTAAATGGATGGAAAAATTTTTGAGAAGCAATAAATGCTTTATGAAAAGCCTCGACAAATGTAATTAAGCGGGAATTGGAGGGATAGGAATTGAGTTTTAAGTAATTAAGCAGATTAATTAAAATTTTATTTTTATATTAAAAATAAATTTATAAATTAAAAAAAAACAAAAACAAAAACAAACGCTCCGTGAGTTCTCGGCCAAAACTATAGATTTCTATGAGCATATTCATGCTTCGAATGTTTTTATACGTGAAACTGTCAGAATTTACGTGAAAGCATTGCTACCTCCGTGAATGGCAACAGAAACAGATGTTAGAATAGACGATTAGTCAAACGTATTGAGTCGATAAATCTGGAAAAAAACGGAAAAGGCAACAGATTCGTCTCCGCATAAAAAACATCCTCTGAGGGGAAAATTAATGACAAGCCAATATGAGATGCGTCATCTGAAGGAGCTCTTGTTGGTGACTGAACAGGACATCTTATTTCCACCGAGGCGTGAAAATACCTTAAAATTCGTGCAATTTCTTATTCTCAGGCACATACATGCGGACCTCTTCTAATTACATATCTATGTCTTTCTCGTTGCTTCATTCGCTATTTATTTATCCTTCAATTTTTGGAAAAGCCAGAATTGGCATATTGAGAACCCCCAATTTATTGAGTGATATCTCCATTTTTGTACATAAGGATCTGTTTCAACAATATCGCGGAAATCTATACATTTAACGTGGAAGAACCAGATTCCTGTTTCGGTTTTGTATTGATGAAAATATCCTCCCACTACACGAGAAAGACCTTCTCATTAAAACTGGACTTCTACTCAGGCACTGCCTTATTGGAGAACTTCCCATCATTCTAATTGAGCTTGCAGCTTTAGCAACTTTGTTTGAGTCAATAGCAAAGGATGATTTCTCTGCGTTTTCTGTTTGATCAACCAAAGTTCTCTCTTGTTTTGTTGGATTATGATAGTCGTTCAGTACAAGAAGCAGGTCTGCAGATGTAAGACTATCCATTGACAAAGATCTCATCGGCTGTATATCATTATCCTCAACTTCAGAATCATTGTCAGTGTCGTAAATTACCTGGAAATGACCATTATCATCCGTAGAAATGACTTCTCTCTTCTGTATTCTTTCACCACCAACATATGTTACATCACCTCCTTGGTCTGTCCCAACTCTTCCTTCACAAAGTTCATTTCTCAGCGCAACATCGGTCAATTCAGGATCAATCTCAGTATTATTCTCCATCTGGCGGGCACCTACAGCGGCAATCAAGTTCTCGGGATTTTGGTTCCGCGGAACTAATGGGGCTACCACAGCATCATTGACGATATGTGCGCGACACATGGGGCAGTTGGTGTGAGACCTCAACCAAGTATCAATACAAGATATGTGGAAAGCGTGGTTGCATTTTGGCAACAACCTAAGCGTCTCATCCTGCCGGAACTCGCTCAGACAGACCGAGCAGTCAGTGCTGTCAATCAATCCATCACCTTTCTTGTACTTGAATATCGTGATCGAATTGATGATAGACTGTTGTAACCCGATGGTAGTGATGAACCAGATTGGATGTTGCACTTGGTTCTCATCAAAAAACTCCTCTGCTACGTTATCTGCTTGATCTTGTGATCGCCTGTGGCCCCTTGAACCGCACCAACCTGAATGAGACCTGGCCACGATAAAGTAATAGCAAACAACAAGGAGCAGACTTGCAAGTATGATCACGACAATGATAAAAAATGGCGAAATGGAATGTTCTTGGGAGGAGAACGGCGGTGGCGGTGGTGTTGACAGGAAATAGTAGTCGGAGTATGAATCGCAGTTGTAAGGACAAGCTGGATCGCAGAAACCATTGCAAGCATCGGTTTGGTTTGTTTCGGAAGGAGCAGGGAAGAGTTTTCGGTGCGTCAATGACGCCATCACAGAGCTTTGGCAGACTCAAGAAATTGAGACTCACAAAGGAAAACAAAAAAAGGGTTGAGCCAGTAGCTAGAGTGTTTGCGTAGGTAACCACTGAGTTGGTGTCCTTTTGTTTTGAATTGAAAGATAAGAAAGACCAAGACTGCGAATCTTCTCTCTTTCACGTTCGGTAAGAAATTAATATCTATGTAGTTTGTGTTATTGTATTGGACCATATAGAATTAGAAACGAAACTCTTGTAGCTTCCTGTTCATTTATTGTCACGGCAAGTTCGTTCCTTTTTCCAGACATTTTTCACACATAATGCTGCTAATAGTTAAGAGTAGAGTCTGTGGACATACATTGCAAGTAATATCATGATCGTTCACTGCAAAATAGATTCGTCATTAATGGGTTTTAGTTCATTTTTGTTTCTGGTTTTTGGTGATGTCCTATTTTTGGCTTTTGGTGGTAAGTCAGTGTCACATTTCTCGTGGTTGGTGTTTTCTACTGTTTATCTCCGCGTAAGTAACTGTAGGCCAATTCTCACCAGCACTCGATGAAATCGACCTTTGATCTACCTAATGTCATCTAGTTTATGAAAAATGCCAGGCGGATATAACTGGAACAAGATCATTTTTTTCGATTTTATGGTGTCTTATTGTATCCAGTAAATTTCAGCCATTTATTTATGCAGATTCCGCGTAGGCTCTACATAAATAAACGTGGAACTCGCATAAATGAATGACTAAGATTTATTTGACACAATAAAATACCATAAAAACTGGACAGAGGATCTGGACTTGATAGAACTGAGGGCCTAATTTGTTTCCCAAAATACTCTAATTGTAGATTCGAGAATAGGAAAAAAAAAAACCAAACCTCTTTGTTTGCACCTCCCAGCCAAATACATTTCCATTTGGAATCTTCAAAATTAGAATTACAATAATTTTTTTAAAATTGAATTATTATGCTATTTTGCATATTATATAGTTTCGATTTCTTATCCAAATTCGGCGAGTTTATATAAAATTAAAGTTATTATGACACCATCAAAGACTTATAATTTTGAATAATTCGATTTTTTTTTCCTAAAAGATTGGTTTCTATAATGTTGAGTAACAAAATAGTCCTTCTAATGTCACGAGCAGTTGTAATCCTGATCATGAATTAGATAAAGATGTTATTCGTTAATCCTATAGTTATACAAAAGATAGATGTCTCTAAGTATGTCATTCCTTGATCCATTATGTATAAAGAAAACACAAAATTTGTGCAAAAGTGCAATGCTGTTTGAATTAAAAAATGTAAATGAATATTTATTAAAAATCAGACAATATTCAAATTGGATGAGACGTTTTATGCGACTTAGTGGCATTTCTGGTTTGAATATTTTATATTAGGCGTGCTTCATGCGATGGGCTTACAATTTATAGCATACAGTCCCATATTCATTGGCTTTTACGCGTGATTTTGACGAAACACGGACACCCAATTTCCCCTTGTTTTCCTCGTCACTATAAACACCAACCTAGACAAAGCCTTTATTCCTACTCACTTTCTTGGTAATTGTTTGCAAGGTCTATTGGTTTGTCAAATTCCAAAGCAACAATTTAACAAAAGTAACATAAAGTTAGTTGAATTTGCCTAACAAATTGTAAGAAATTCATCAGTAATCTCCAACAATTTTGAATTTCAATTCTGACTAAACAAGTTAATGTGTATACTTTCAGAATCCTGATTTCAAACAAGTTGTTTATAGCTAGCCCTTACGAAAAACCAAGTAAATCAGTTAAAGATGGATCTCAAATAAGTCAACTGACACTTGTCTCTTTCAAATTTTCATTGCCACTTTTCAATTTCTTTCCAATTTTCATCTAAGGGTATACTTTCCATTCTATATATAAAAATTGTTCTTTTTCAATTATAAAAGATCTTTTAATCTTTCATTAACTTAAAATTTGGCTTTATTTTAAAAATGAGATATTCATCATTGTTTTGTTTGAATTTCAATGTATCTTTTACTTTTAATTACAATTAAATAAAATATTGATAATTAAATTATTATAACGATATAAATTAAAAGCAAAAGCTTGATTCAACATATATAAATTCAACAAAAATACATACAAATTTATAATTTCTTATTTTTGTACATTGTCCAATTTAACTTAAGGAAGTTCCCTCTTTTTTATTAAAAAAATAACTTACATATGTCACCAATCTTTTAGTTAGACTAACCTTAAAATTATTGGAAAAGAGTACATTTTACCTCATAAAGTTTTCTCTAAAGTTTAATTTAAATGCTAAAATTTGACAGTATTAGAAAAATCCTAACATTTGTAAAACTAAATTATTTGAACCTCAAACTCACGAAACTCTAAATTTTTATTCGAGTTTGGTCAATATATGATATGTATCATTTTTGTAATTTAAAGGACCGTGGATGCCACGTTGACATCTTATGTGGCACTTCGCTTAACTGAAACTCTAACATTTACAACATGTTTGGTTCAATGGAAAAAGTATTCATTCCTAGTGTATTCCTGATAATTGCCTATTATTGTGTTTGGTTAGAAAAATAGAATTAGAATAGTTATTCTCAGGTTTAATTATTCCCAGACCTTGGGGAATAGCTAAAGAAGACATACCCTTATCTTTACTTATTCTGCATATGTCGGAATAAACTTTACAACGTTGAGGACCGAAAAATCCTTGTCTCTCTCACTCTTATCTTCACGTTTCATGCTCTCGTCTCCCTCGCTCTTGTCTTTCTCACTCTCGTCTTCACGCTCTCATCTTCAAGCTCTCGTCTCTCTCGCTCTTCACGGTCTTCTCCAACATTTCTCTACCAGTTGCACAAATTAGGTATGTTTCTTGTAAACCTAACTTCATTGTTATTTTTTTTCTTTTGCTATCAATGTGGTTGTTTGGCTTACATCATCAGCCAAATAGCTTTTGTGATGCTTATTTGGCCTTCTCGTCTCTTCCAATCAACTTGATTTTCTTTTGAAATTTATCTACTTCCCGTCTCTTCCTTGTATCTGTGTGAGTCTTTCTGTTTGATGAAGGGTTGTAACAACCTACTTGTTCCCCTTTGTGGTAGTCAAGCAGTTAGGTCAACTTGTTTAAATGTGTTTGCATCAACTTGTTTGAAGTTGGAGTAAAAAATCATTTGAACTACTTGGGGCGTGTTAATTGATAATTGATATGATTGACGGGTGTCTGAGTTATCTGGGTGGTATGAATTATGTTGAAGATGCATTATCTGTGTGATATTAACATGGATTGTAGAGTGTCTGCATTATCTAGATTATGGCATTAACTAGAAGAGTTTGTTTCCTAGATAGATTTGCATTAGAGCAAAAATTAGAAAAGGAGACCACTAGTAGTTAAAATTAATAATGAATGAATTTATCAATTGACAAAATTTTTATTTCTTTCAATAAGCTATATATGGTATTAATGTAGTTAGAGAGACTGGTTCCTTGCGTTATGTTCATGTTGTGGAAGATAGGAAAATTTGTTAATCATCTTCAAAGAGAAGATTATTACTGGTCTTAATAGAATTTTATCATCGACAAACTTGTTGGAGCATTGGTAAATTGTTGTTGGTTTTTAGATATGAAAATAGAGAATAAGGTTTAAAGTTGAAAAGAAATAAATGTAAGGCATATATAGCATTACATAGTCTCAAGCATAAGTAAAAGGATATATATAGCAGTATATATAGCACTATATATGTAAAGGGATATTAGATGAACACATAAGTAACTATTGTGATGTAAACCACTACTACATAACTTAACTTCTTTAGAATAACAAATTATAACTTAATTATAGTGAACTTCAAATTGAATATTGAATAAATGGTGTCATTAGCAAATGAAACAAGTCATAAAAAATTCTTAAAATGCATATGACAATTATGTTTATGTTAAACTGTAAAAAGAAAACATGTAAGTTACAAAACTTCATTTACTTCAAACATACTTCAAATCCTTTGTTTCATTTTAGTGTTCACGAATTTGTACGGGGTGACCAGTTAAGTCACTAGCCATGCACGGGCTAGCCACGCACGGGGGTGATTAATTAAGTCACCCCCAGTCACGCATAGGGTGACTAATTAAGTCACCCCTAGCCACGCATGGGGGTGACTTAATTAGTCACCCTTGTGACTAGCATCTAACTTAAATACTAGTCATGCACGGTGGTGACTAATTAAGTCATCCCGTGACTAGCCATGCATTGGGGTGACTAATTAAGTCACCTCCTTGACTAGCATTTAACTTAAATGCTTGTCACCACTTTTCTTTTCTTTTTTTTTTAATTTTTAATTTCTCTTTTCATGCAACTTTATGTGACTTTTCCTTTAACCTGTATGTAAAATTCACAAAAATAATCCAATTAATATTAATGCAATATTTACATCATTTGTACTTAATTTATCTCACATTTGGATTAAAACACAAAGACTGGGGACCAAAATCAAGATATGAAAGTATTTCCTTATCCTTAACCAGTAGGGTCATTATGCTTATTATGCTTTTGCCTTTCTTTCTATCTTCCTTAAGTTGGCGTTGGGTTATTTGAGTTAGGGTTTCATTTAAGCTTTTTGTTTCAGTTTTGGTTTTTATGTTCTATAATCCCCTCTTTTTAACTCTGGAAATATTATCTTCTTTTTTTCTCTCTTACTATACTTTATGCCTTTAACTATTTTGAATTATTTTATGGTTGTTCTCTTATATTGTACCTTGCTTGAAAAAATTTATGTAAATACATTAGAATTTTTATTTTTTTAGTCATGGCTCGTTTCAGTTGGAGTATTCGTAGAAACGCCGAAAGAACAAAAAGGATTGTGCTTGTCTTGACTGTAGGGTTGTAGTTGTGTAATGTTGTTAGTTCGCTATTCAGTTTGTTGGCATCAGTGACTTCTTTATATAATTATAGGCCAAGGGTTAGAAGTTGTTTTCTAAATTTTTATGCAAATCGAGATTATGTGAGGCAAATTGTGCATGACAATGGTGAGTCACGTGTTTCAATGATTAGGATGAATAGGAAAGCTTTTTTTAAACTATGTGAAATGCTAGAAAGTATAGGAGGATTAAAGTCAATAAAAAAACATGCTTATTGACGAACAAGTAGCAATTTTCTTACATATTATTGTTCATCATGCTAAAAATCGAGTTATTAGGAAAAATTTTAGAATGTCCTGTGAGAATTAGTCAGCGTTTTCATAATGTTTTAAATGTAGTGATGCATTTGCAAGATCATTTGTTTAGGAAACCTGAGCTCATACCAACAAACTCTTCGGACCATCAGTGGATGTGGTTAAGGTAGATAATCACCCTATTACTTTTATAAGAAAATATAGTGAATGTCATTAAGGTTCCTCATTATTTTTTATTTCACTTTAGTGAATGTGATTAAGGTTTCTCATTATTTTTTATTTCATTTGCATTGTAGAATTGCTTAGGTGCTCTAGATGGGACACATATCAAGGTTAATGTGTCAATTAAAGATAAACGTAGAATTCGAACTCGTGAGAACGACATTGCAACAAATATGTTAGGTGTGTGCACTCCTGACATGCAATTTGTTTATGTTCTTCCTGGTTGGGAAGGCTTAGTAGCTGATGGTCAAGTTCTTCATGATGCAATTACTAGGAAACATGGACTAAAAGTGCCTCATGGTAAGATTTCCTATATGATATAGGAAGGTTGATTGAAATTTTGTATATGAGATAATGTACATTGAATAACTTATATAGTTTTTTTATATATAACTTATGTCGTGTTTTTTTTATATAGGTTGATATTACCTAGTTGACAAAGGTTATACAAATTGTGAGGGCTTCCTTGAACCTTTTAAAGGTCAAAGATATCATTTGAATGAATGACATCAAGGTTACCAACCAAGAACAGTAGAAGAATTTTTAATATGAAACATGCGACTGCATGCAATGTAATTCAGAGGAGTTTTGGGTTACTAAAAGTTAGGTGTGCTATTCTTAAGAGTCCATCATTTTATCCAATAAAGACACACAATCGAATTATTATAGCTTGTTGTTTGCTTCATAATTTTATTAAGTAGGGGATGAGTTTTGATCCCATAGAGAGTGATTTAAGGGTTATTTTCACACCAATCTAGTTGTTAAGGAGAAGTGTACAATTACTTTTGACCCAACTAATGCTTGGACAAATTGGAGAAATGAATTGACATGTGAAAAGTTCAATGAATGGCGAACATCTAGGAAAAATGAGAATTGACATTTTTTAGGTGTTCTATTATGTTTGAGTGTTAGGAGGTTTTATATTATTGTTTATGAAAGTTGTTGTACTATTTTTTGATTAAGTTGTACACTATTATTAAACAATATATGAATGTTTTTGTAAGCTGTTGATCATTAATGTTAATTGGATGAATAATTTTATGAATGTTTCCTCTATTGTGATGTTTTTTTTTTAATTTATCAATATTGCTTTAATTTGGTGGATAAGTATGTTGATGAATTCTCCTTCAACTATTGATTCTCAAAGTTAAAAAGGAACAAAAAGAAACTGGAATTATGATGAGGATGTTGATCTAGTTTCTTTCATGGTTGATTTGCATAATATGGGAACATACAATATTGATATTGGATTTAAAGCTGGGTATCTCAATGAATTAGAAAGAATGGTAGCAGCAAAGCTTCCTAATTCAAACTTGAAAGCCACACTTCACATAAAGTCTAGGATTAAGACTTTAAAGAAAGAGTGGAGCATTGTTTATGATATGGTAAGAAAAGATACTAGTGGATTTGGATGGGATACCGAAAGGAAGATGGTCACTGTTGAAGATCAAATATGGGATTCTTACTTAAGTGTAAGTATTGAACTTTTAACTTGTTTTAAGTATTTTCTTTAACTACTTTCTTATCATTTATATAAATTATTGATTTTTTTCATCTTGTCAAAGTCATAAAGATACTGCTCAATTTCAAAGGGAGAGCTTTCCTTTCTATAATGAATTGACTGGGATCTATAAAGAAGATTGTGCAATTGGAAATGATACACAAACTGCTGCAGATATTCTTGACGAAATAGAAAGGCAAGAAGATGTAGGTGGGTCAAATAAAGGTGGTGAAGATTAATATGAGCATGGTTTGCATGTTATAGATGAGTCCTTTACCCAATCTCAAGCATCAAATCTTAAAAGACAAACTAAAAATATTTCAGAAAGGAGGGGAAAAAAGGATAAATGATACGGGAGAAGCAAGCTGTGCAGATTCACTTATTGTTGCTGTCAGGATGTTGGGTGATACCATGAATCAGATTGGAGAAAAATTGTGTAAAAGTATTAGGATTGAAATGTATATTCAAAAAAGAGTTGAACAATTATATAGTGCAATAGATGATATAGAGGGATACTGCTTTAGGCAAAATTCCTGATCATCTTACACAAATGCTTGTGTTTTTTCACTATTTTTCCTTCTCAAAGACTTGGGTGGGTGAGGAGGTTTCTTCCCACACATTGAAGGTTATGTTGAAGTTTAAATATTTTGTCTAGTTATTTAAAATAGGGCTGAAACTTAATTTTTGTTCAACTA
>JAOSBP010000006.1:6989588-7019106 GCA_027563825.1 Erythroxylum mucronatum
TATTTTGTCTAGTTATTTAAAATAGGGCTGAAACTTAATTTTTGTTCAACTAAATAACTTTTTAGCAATTTAAAGCCTTATGTTATATTTATTTACAATATCATTACATTGTTATTTTATATTGCAACTACAACTATATAATGAATGCTAACATGAATCGGATCAGGAAAAATTAACCACTGCAAAATGTTGGAAAGTCATATGATAAGAAGAAAATTAATAATAATAACAAAAATAAAATATAATTAATATAAATACTAAAATTAATAATCATATGCAACATTCCGTTCCCATACAAAGGGGTAGAACCCTAGATTTTTGCATTTCATACTCATGCATAATGTTAGCATACACACATATGGATTTGAATTTTTCACACATCACAATGATTTGTTCATGCACTCATTTGACATTTTTTGGATATAAATGATTGTTTTCATGTGATTATGATAGGGATAGTGAATATTTTTTCCTTAAAAATTGATCTGGTGAATTAAATTATTGATTTATAATTTTGGTGAGATTTTAGAATTTTCTGGAATTAAGGGTATTTTTGGACTAGAAAAAATTTCAAGTGACAAAATAATTGATAAATGGTATAGAATTAAGTATCAAATGACAGTAAAAATTATTGATAAGAGACATTAAGATTTAATGACATATGTAATTGAAAATTGGGAGTCAATTGGATTACAAATTGAAGACAAATGGACTAGTTATTAAAGAGGACCCATTAAAAACCACAAGGTGGAGACGTGTGACAAGTGACATGTGACACTAGCCACACACGAGGGTGACTTAATGAGGACCCATTAAAAACCACAAGGTGGAGACATGTGGCAAGTGACATGGGACACTGGCCACACACGAGGGTGACTAATTACTGGCCACGCACGGAAGTGACCAATTAAGTCACCCCGTGACTAGCATTTAACTTAAAGGCCCATGATATTAAAAGCCCATTAATTTCAATAAGTTCGTATGTCACGATCGTGCACACCTATAAATAAGGGGTTTTGTCACGATCGTGCTAGTGTACCCCTATGAGTGAGGAGTTCTGTCACGATTGTGACTAAGCAAAAGAGACAAATTAGGATCAAAATGATGAGGTAGAAAATTATTAATAATAATAATAAGAAGAAGAAGAAGAAGAAGAAGAAGAAGAAGAAGAATAAAATTAATAACGATAATAATAATTAATAATAATAATAATAATAAGAAGAAGAAGAAGAATAAATTAATAATAATAATAAGTAGAAAATTAATAATAATAATAATAGTATTAGTATTAATAATATTAATATTAAGAAGAAGAAGAAGAAAATTAATAAGAATAATAATTAATAAAAATAAAAAATTAATAATAATAATAATAATAAATTAATAATAAGAAGAAGAAAATTAATAATAGTAAGGAATTTAATAATTAATAATAATAATAAAATTAATATTAATAAGAATAATCATAAGTGGAAAATTCATAATAATAATAATAATAAAATTAATAATAATAAGAAGAAAATTAATAATAATAAGGAATTTAAATAATAATAATAATAATAAGAATAAGAATAATAATAAAGTTAATAATAATAAGAAGAAAATTAATTGTAATAAGGAATTTAATAATAATAATAATTAATAAAATTAATAATAATAAAGGAATATAATAATAATAATAATAATAAGAATAATAATGAAATTAATAAGAATAAGGAATTTATTAATAATAATAATAATAATAATAATAATAATAATAATAATAATAATAATAATAATAATAAATAAGGAGGAGGAGGAGGAGGATAAGGACATTTTATTCTTTTTGTTAGTTATTTGTCATTTTAAGTTTATATTTTCGAACCAAACATTGATATAGAAATTCTTTAGCAGTAAACCAAGCAAAGTAATATCTATTTTATTATATTTCTCATCTTTTTTATTCCTAAGAATAAATATTCTATTCCTTATCTATTCCAGCTGTTAAACCAAACAAGTTGTTAGGGCTTTGGGGTTTAAAACCTTAAATCTCCAAATGGCTCTGTTTTTCAATGACCCATCTTTGTTTCTTTGTCTATCACATTTTCTCTATCTATCTATTGTGAGATCTCAGAGGTGGAACTAAATTGAGATCAATTATATTGCCTCTATTGTTGATATTTCTACATATATCATTTAGCAAAGAACCAATCAACCAATATTTCTTACTTGACCTACTTCTCCAATCTAATGGAGAATTAAAAGCCTTGAGAAGACATGGTTGATAGCTTCAAAACTTCTGTCTTGGTTGCTTCTTCTTCTTCTTCAAATATATCACCTGCCTCAATGCTATTCTTATTAGAAAAGCTCTCTTCAAAACTCCAATTCCTCATAATTTTCACCAAGTATTGCTAATTTTTAATACCTAATCGTTTCTTATTTGTTGACAATAATTATTGGACTAATAATGAAATGAAACTATAAATCTAGCTTTCTCAAGATATTTACCTTAGTATTAATATGTCTTTAAGAACAACCAACCATGAAATGGTTCAAAGATTGTTTGACCATTAAGAGATCCATCAAGTTTTGGTGAACCAGTGAACCTTAATTTCCTATAAAACTACTAAATTAAAGAGTTTAAGTAAATATATTCTAGGACAAGTAGAGTTTCAGGAATTATTGTCACTTAAAAGCTATTATGTGAGTATAAAAAAACTTGTAGTCAAAATTATAGACTAAAGGACTTATCTAAGTCATAATCTATGAAGTTTATTACTTCTGACATTTTATTTTTCAACTAGAAGCAACTTATTTAAGTGTCAACTTATATGTACACAAATTTCTAGAACATTTGGAAATAATATATTTGATTGTTACTAGTCCTCAACCATCATCTATTACTTTATCCATTATAAGCTTTAGTTAATAATTACAATAAGTTATGACTCTAATCCATATGCTTTAGTAATAAGCTATACATAGAATCATAATAGACAAAGAAGCAAAGATAGGTCATTAAGAGAGATAGAAAGATATTTAGGGATTTATGGATTTTGAACCTTAAATCCCAAATTTTAGAGTTTCACTTAAGTGAGATGCCATATAATATACCAATATGGTATCTATGGTCCCTCAAATTAAAAAGAATACCGCATCATCATGTGTTGACACGACTCATATAGAAGTTTATATTTTCATTAGTATGAGATTTAGGTAGTTTAGTTTTACCAAAAGTTATCTTTTTTTAATAATTTAAAACAATAAAATATAACTTAAATTTTGGTATAAATCTTAGGGGATAAAATATGCCTTTTGCCTAATTTAATGTAACAATAAATAACGAGATTTGTTAGACAACATAAAGATATAACCCATAGCTTTGATGATAATAAAACATGTCACTACTAACATTTTATCCTTAATGATATTAATAAGCTAATATGTGAAAGATCAAGTTTAATGGAAGGGTAAAATGATTAGTGTAACCAAAGGTTAAAGAAAATAAACATAGTATTAGACATACGTAACTTAAGAGAGTTTTAATGAAATTTAAGTGAATAACCAAGAACAAAGAGGAATTAAACACATCAAGATTTAATAAAATTATTGTAATCCTTCTTGTAATTTTCTTTTGATCATTTCAACAAATTATGGGCTCAATCATTACATTATCATTTTTATATAGATTACAACATTTAAATCCTTTTATAATAAAGAGGAAATTTGTTTTGATCCTTCAAGAAAACCTTTTGATCTTTCAACAAAATTTTGAAGATGAAATGGTTTTAAATCAAGTTTTTATCCTTAAAAGAACTTGAGAAGTTTGAAAAACTTCATTTCAAGTATAATGGCCAACTGATCTAGGTTTAGATAATGTGTATCGTGTGTTTATGATCACATTATTCGACCAATGTTATAGAATGATTAATAAATGCTACAATTATCAGTCATTATAGTGAAATTTGTTTGCTTCTAACGACTAATTTAAGTTATTTTGAGTATAAAAAGACTAAATACAAGTTATGAGTTTCTAACGACTATTTTAGGTTATTTTAGAGTATAAAAGAATATATACAAGTTGAGAGAGGTATTATGGAAATTGTCGAGTTGACAGGAGCCTTAAGATGATAAAGATGCAAGTATAAATGATATAATATGTATTAAGGTTTTCTTTATTGGTGTGAGTAAGAGAGGGATGTTTTGAGTTATATGATTTTATAATTATTAAAATTGATGAAATTACTAGAGATACTTATTACGGGATTCCTCTTGACCTTAAATAAGATTTATAAAGGGTTACTCTTCACGTGTAACAAAGAGCATATTATACAAGAGTGTTTCTCTTCATCCATTGAAGGAAGAAGATAGTGAATTTATAATGGTATTTGGTTGAAGCATTATGAATCAATTTATCTCTCTTTTCCTACTTTCTATAGTGATTTATAATGGTATTTGGTTGAATCATTATGAATCAATTTGTCTCTCTTTTCCTACTTTCTTTAATTATTATCATGATTTATTTGTGCTTATCATATATAATCTTTTTATAATCATTCATTAGAACATACAATTTATTTATTTATTTTTAAATAGGACATAGATGGATAGATATAAATCACCCTCTCATGTGTGTCATCTAGGGAAAATTATGATCTTATTAAGAAAAATTATAAAATTTATATATCGAATTAATACAAATTAAAGTTTAGGCTTTAATGCAATTTTTAATGAATTTACAAATTTGACATAATATACCCTTATATACTATATATTTGTTGCAATGTTTTTGTTTCCTTTGTCTCTTCAAATCCCACTAACTTGACCACACACACTCACACAAACACACACAAAGACACACACGCATGCACGCGCACACACACGGTCATATATATATATATATATATATAGATAGATAGATAGATAGATAGATAGATAAATAGATATAATGTCTTCTTTAATTTGGGGAAAATTAAAGATGAATTATATTTTAAATATAGAATTTTACTCAAATTTTATAATATTAACCAAAAGTACAAAAAATATTTATCAAATGTTATACATTTTAATTTGTTACAAATAGTCTAAGTAAACTATAATTAGCACTCATCCTAATATTTAAAGTGTTATCAGTGTTGTTAGCAAATATATATCCAATCTTAGAAAAGAGCATTGACATATTGTATAGTAGATTTTGAGATACTTAAGAGGTAGTATATATGCATTTTTAAAGTTTAGAGGGAAACAAGAAGGATTATTTGGTTAAATTAACTCATATTATATAGGTGATCTTGATAAGAGATAATCCTATACTAGTTATATGTTGTATGTTGGTCGATATGTAGTCAGTTAGAAAGTAACTTTGTAGGATATACTACTTATAAATTTGTCTTCTTATTTATTATTATATAATAACAAAATTTTAGTGAAAGATTAATTTATTATCACATTAATTGTATAAATGTATAATTAATTATTAATAAAACATGATAAATTAGTATATTAATATTGTCAATAAAATCAACCAATAATGCATGTTATATATTATTATACTTTTTTTATCATAATTATGACATGTATATATGATACACTAGTAAATTAATAAATTAATAAAAATTTTACATTGATCCATATAACCCGTATAATTTTCGAATTTTAGTCCTATATGATTTGGCTTTTCACATGTAAAATTGATGTCATGTGACTCCTTCATTAGTGTTCCAATGGAAAGATTTAATAAAATGAGGTATTTGTCTTCTTTATTAACTATAACATTTTAAAGATATTTTATGCACATGCTTTTTTTAATTATTGAAGCCACATGAAGTTTATTTTTTAACCTTTTTTATTTTACTGTTGTTATCTTGTTTAAATTTATTTATTTTTCTAAAAAAAATTCTAGGGTATTTACACTACCAAATCCTATTTATTGTTCACACCATTAATCTAATGAACATATGTAGAACCTAATCTTCAGGGTAATCAAAATAAAAGAAAAATTAATTAAGACTGGTATTAAACATAAGAGGTGTTCCAAAATAGGCACTAAAAATTTTGATGGGTTGCTTTATATTCTTAGAAAAATACAGATTTTTGACAAATTTTTGTTTCAACAGTATCATCATTTTTTCCTTTCTAAAAAGGAGAAAAGGACATACCTAAAAATATATAAAAGCTAAGTATAAGTTTAGGACTATGAAGTAACTAAATTTTATCATGGAATTTATTGATTTTCCACTATTTTCTGGTATTTTATGTCATTGACTTATTTTCAAGTTTACATGTTCAAAATTTGTTTTGGTTGAGATTTCTGGAAGGCCTATATGAGCTCTCATATTCCATGCTTCACCAAAGATCATAAAACTATCAAGTTTTTAACTATTATGGTGTTTTTCTCTTTATAATCATTACAATTTCAACTATAAGGTTAAAAATGAAGAGCAAAAGAGAAGTGATAAAGTTATATTTTAGACTCAAGTGTTACTCACTTTTCATTGCATAAAAATTCTATACACAAAACATAAAATCTAATGCATATTCAAGACATGTCATCATATTAAAATCCCAAAAATCATGAATATTAACTAAAAAAATCAAAAGGACAATATAAAGTAGTTAATTTTATCATCACAATTACAATAATTCAACTAATCCCATTACAAGCTAGCTCATCTTTTAGCTAAGTTTTACAATAGTAAAATTAAGGTGACTAGTACATAAATAAGCTTCATATAAACCAAAATATCTTATTAAAATGTCTAAATTGATAATGGAAGATTTTATACTTGAGTGCTTTTCATTATGAATTCTTTGCTCCATCATTTTTTTTGTATTATTATTGAATCAAGGTTATAGCCTTCAATTCTCTACTTCTTTAGCTTAAAAAGGCCTTGATCACTTTTAATTACCAAAATTTAACATAGATTATATTCATAAGAAGATCAGTTGTGGATGTTAGAAGCACAACTTTGATAGTTATAATATTACTTCCAACTTCAACAACCTTTGGTTCCTACTCCAAAACTTGTTTGCAATCTCATGGTTGGATCATTCTAGAAAAAATCATCTTAATAACATTGAATTAACTTGTATGTTAATTAAAAAAGTTATTTTCTTCATGATAAAGCTCACCAAGTATAAAAAACATTGTTGTTAAAGTTCATCAGCTCACTTAAAATTTGACAATCTATATCATTTTTTCTTTAAAGTAATTTCTTATCAAAACAAAGTTGATTTAGACTTGAGAAAATTCTACCCCTTATCTTTTATAGAAATAAACTAGTTCCAACACTCTTTCTTGATTTTTTTTTCAAAACCACAAGTCCACATCTAGGAATGATGATAGGTAAGGCAATGCACTAGCTTGGTCCAGCCCGACTCTCTTCTATGGGGACTGAGCTTGAACTCTGATTAGACTTGTCTCATATCATCCAAGCTTGAGCCAGAACATATTTTGGGTGGCCTAAATCCTATCTAAAATTTGATCAAGTTTTATCCTCTTCATGGCTTTGAAAATTCATTGCTAACAATCTCTACTCCACAAGGTCAGTCTTATTGTCATTTGTTCAATAATTAACATGGAATTTCAAACTCCCATAATTGCATAACCATCATTATAATCCTTAAAAACCATAACATCAAGATTGTGGCCATAACCATGCTCCCAAGTTTCTTATATCACTAGTTGACATCATAAGCCACCTTTTATAACAATGATCACTTACCATTAACTATAGATAGTCTAACCTTTGCATTTCCTCATATATCAAATCATCATTAGTCATAATAGAAACAACCATTGAATTTTGATCATCCTTCTCTGTTTCTATGTGAAAGAAAGAAGCTTGAAAGACTTGGCATATGGAATAGTGAAGCAAAAACTAAGGAATAGTGAAGCATCACAAGTAATGTTGCGATATAAGAGGAAGCAAAAAATGTTGGTCTGGGCCATGAAGCCCTAGTTCGAGCTTGACCTTAAGATCATAATTTTAATAAAATAAAGCCCAAGTTCGATCAAAAGTCTAATTAACTTAGGCCAAACTCGTTAATTATGAACTAGGCCTGGCCAAGCTTGGGCTTCCTTGCCAAACCTACTTATACATTAGAAAAATAATTTACATTTGGATAAAGCTTTAGTCATTATGTTAACCATTTTCTCTTTTGAAGAACGATACTCGGGTCTTACTTTATCCTTCTTTTCAACTTCTTTAAGAACATGAAAATAGACTTTAATGTACTTGATTCTCATATGTTGAATGAGATTATTTACAATGGTTATAGCTAAGTAATTATCAATGTAAAAAGAAGTACTACCATCTTGTTTTATTTTAAGATCAACTAATCACTTCTTCAGACATATGCATTAACTTAAAGCACTGATAGATGCAATATAGTCAGCTTTAAATGATGATTAAGAAACAATTTCTTATTTTTCAATTTCAATTAAACACACTACTATTAAAAGAAAAGGAATAAAAATAAATATATTTCTTGCATCATTGATAGAACTAGCCAAAATCACTTTCAAGATACCATATTAAACTAGTGCTCTCATTCGTTTTGTATACTAATCCATAATTTAGTATTCCTCTTATATGTTTTTGAACACTCTTAACTACACCTAATTGAATATTGCTTGGATTTTACGTGAATCTTGATATCAAACTAGTTGTATACATCAATTTATAGTCTTATGGCTATCAAATATATCAAATTCTCACATTATAAGAAGATTACCGATTGTCGACAGATCATTAACAATGGAAATAATACCGTAGAAAATTAGCGACAAAAAATCAAAATCTGTCGGTAACAATGTTCTAAGAAATGGTAATTTGCGACGAACAAAATATCTGTCGATAAAGTTGTGCTGAAATTATCCTGAAAATTTTTGCAACGAAATATAGCGATGAAATAGGAATCACCATCGGTAAAAGAGGCTCAAATGATAGGTGGCAAAATAACTGTCGTCTTTTATCGATGGAAATGTATTTCATCGGTAAAATTGAAAGTTAAATGTCATTTGCTTTGACTTCAACGTTTTTAATAAAACGTAAACGACGTCATTTGGTGGCAAGGTTTGTCAGGATAAATCAGCGAGGACATTTACCGAAGGATTAATTTTTTATCGATAAAGTCAAATGACCTCAGCAGTGTTCTTAAATTTATTGTAAAATGATGTCATTTGATAATTATAAAAGACGTCTGCAGTGGTTTATCACCCAAAACCCCCTACCTATCGTCTTCTCTGGGTTTTCGATTCTTTCATTTTCTCCCCCACGATTAAAGTTTTTGATTTTTTCATTTTTCAATGGTTTTTGATGCCTTACATCTTTTGTTTTTATCCTCACTATCTTCCTATTCAGTGGCTTTCACTGTCTTCTTCCATTTAATTGTCAGTTGAGGTAAGTGGTCCATCTGATTTTATGGTGACATTGTTGTATTTGGGTTTTGTGTACTACTTTGATTGTATGGGTTTTTGTTTCTTTTTTTGTGCCATTATGTAGATGAGATGGTGATTTGTGTTTTATGTTTTTTACCAATGACATTGTGATGGTGATTTCATTTAATCATCTTCGTTTGTTTGTGGAGGAGATTGAATTTCAGATATTTATGGAAATGAAATTTTGAAGCTCCAGCTTATATTTTTGATTTGGTGGAGAAATATGAGTTGAGGTTTGAATTATTGATTTGGATCCTTTTATTTTTAATTTTATTCTTAGTTTGAATTTATGATTCATCCAACAATTGCCTATAAATGAGAGATGGAACAATTTCAAGGAGTGTTATTTTTTAATTTCTATTTGAATATTTGTTTTATTTGGCCAAAGGAGCAAATTAAATGGTGTTAGGTTGATGTTTTTGGACTACCAAGTTCTAAATAATGAATTTGTGTGAGTATTATATTGGATTGCACTTGAAAATTGAGTTTCTCCCCTATAGGGGGGGGGGGGGTTTGGAAGAAAGGTTTATAGTAGCAAATAAGCAATTAAGTATTAAAATTATGACTTCTGGTTGATGCAAAATGTTGTCTTCACAAATAATCTTTCTTATTGCATGCATCAATATTTTAATTTAACTTATGTTGTTGTTTTGTTCCTGCTACAGGTTTGATCATGATTGGAAGAAAATATAAGCATTTTTTGGGTCAAAGACAGACTTCTAGGTGCATTTTAACTTTTAAATTTTCAAGAATTTCAAATATAATCATTGAATGACATACTTTTTATTAGATGGTTCTTTTCAAAGCCTTTGAGCATCTCTTATGAAATCAAGCTTTCGAGAGTAAAGGATGTTTGAAAGTCTTTTACTAAAAGTTAATGTTAAGTCCTTATGCAATTAGCTTAGAAATGATTTTATAAATGATTTCATATATATCTCTTAACTAGTTTTGAAGTATTAATTGCTTCTTAGGATAGTTATCCCCACTTCCACCCCCTTCGCGCTTGGAAAGGTTCTTTAAATAATTAACCTTATTTTTCTTCCTTGTACTTCTTTGAGTTCCTGATTTAAACTTTACACTATTATCAAAACCCTACTTATCTTCCCTTCTTTTCTTGGGGATCTTTCTTATGTCTTTGATCTATCAAAGTTTTGCTTAACAATTAGCTTAGCAACTTTTACCACTTATTGATCCCTAATATCTACCTATGAGCCTAGAGTTATCTATACTAACTAAAAGAAAATCACTTGAAGTAGCTGAGGGTTGCATTAACGGTGTAACTCATTGGTTTTCTTATACAATAGTTTATTTCTTATGAGTTGTATATACATCATGTTTCTTTTTCTTACTCAATTCATTAGCAGAAGAGTTATTCTCCAATCTTAGAAGTTAAATATAGTCACCATTTTTGAAGAGTTACTTATTGGCCTTTAAATTTTACCCAGCTCAGCTAGGATAGCTTTCGTTGATAGGACAATCTCAATGAATCTTTATATAGAGAATCATTAGCTCCAATTATAGGAAGGAGAATCACATTATGGAGTTGCTTACTAATATCCACCACTATGCAAAGATAAATATAACTGATTCTTTTGAGTAATTTTATTTGTTGTGAATGTTGATCTAGACAAAAACTTGCTTCCTCTTAATAGTTTTAAACTTCACATTAGGATGCTAGAGTTGAATATGAATGTGTTTACCATAAAGGTTCCAAGGAGCTTCATATAAGACCTTATGGGTAACTTCTCTAGAATGTGAAGTTAAATGAGAATAGGTTGTTTTTTTGGAAAAAAAGTCTTTTTCAATCCCATTTGTTTCCATTTATTCTAAGCCTAAGCATGAATAATTAGGAAACTAGGCCTTTTTCCTAAAAAGTAACCAACCAATGAGGTATTTTACTTAAGTGCTAATGTTTAGGAAACTAGGCCTCTTTCCCAAAAAGCACAAATAATTAGGAAACTAAACCTCTTTGCCAAAACTACTAAACTATGCTAATGTAAAGGAGTTAATTACTAAGTAAGCAATATCATGGGGATCTTAATTATACCTTACAATAAGCAAAACTATAATCATAATTCTAGCTTCAATAAATCTTCCCAGTAAATATTTAAATCCCCTACTCTTTAAGACACTTAAAATAAGTTAGTCTAGTTCAAACAAACTCTCGATCCCAAAAGATGAGGGAACTAATCTAAAGACGAGGCTTGAGAGTTTTAGACTTTACTTGTTATTTTCTATGCTTTTAAATTAAAAGATTCTCACCCTTAGATCTTTGTGTTTTGGTCTATGATACTTTGAGAATAGATTAAACATGTCAACTTTTGAACTATTGGCCTATTAATTATAAAGATTTAGTTTTGGTAAAAATGGTATAAGTAACATGGTATTAGTTTTCATCATGTTACACCTATTAATTATAAAGATTGTTGTTGCTTTAAGTATATCTTTCTTTTTAAAGCGTTATTTATTTATTGTGATGGTACTCTTTATATATAGGTGTGGTATTGTTTGTGTTAAAGAGCGTCACTCATCTATCTTTTTTGTAGTCTGTGGTTGTCCGTCCATCGAGGTAAGTTGTCCAACTAATGTCTACTATATGAGTTTCTTTAATAGTACGAGTATTTGTGTTTGGGTTTTCAGTGAATACAAAGAAGGTCTTAATTTTTTTTGTTATTTAGAATATTCTTATAATCATTGATGAGTTTTTATATTCTTCTTTAATAGTGTAAGTATTTATGTTTGGGTTTTGTTTGAATGATTGATGAGTAGATGTATGAATTACACAAGTATTTACTGTATATGGAATGAGTTTGAGATCTTATAGATGATCTAATATATAATAAACCCCTAGGGACGGTACATAGGCTAGAAACCAGTGATGCAACTCCCATAAGGCTTATAGGTGAAAAATTCCACGAGCCTAGGAGTCATAGTGAGAACTTGCTTTCTTGATTCACAGGTGTAAACAATGCCATGTACTATAGTATTAAAATCAATTATTGTCATAAATTCAATTGATTAATAGTTGAACTTCAATGTGATTGCTCGATGTAGAGCTCAAAGAGAAATGGTCAAAGAACTATTAAAACTTAGGGGATGTTGTGTGAAGGTTAAATGTTTTGTAAACTTAGGAGAAATGAAAGATACTAACTATGAAATCACTTTTTTAAATGAATAGTTTTGTAGAAATGAGTAATGTTGATATATTGCATATATGGATGGCCTAATGATCAGACGTCCATGTAAAAAGTGCAAACATATTCTTTTTCTTCCTATTAATGAAGTGAATGTTCATTTGTTAAGAAAAGGGCTTGTTCCAAATTATTTTGAGTGGACACGACATGGGGAGCCATTGATTTGTAGCACCTCAAGGGGTAATAAAGTAAACTCGTCAGTAAATAAGGATGTGTTTGAAGGGGGGACTGGATTTAGAACAGATAATATGGGTGTAACCGAAAATCCTTACATGCAAATGGCTAATGATGCAACTGGTTATACCTTTCACAAAAATATAGAAAATCTTGAAGAAGAACCAAACCCAGATGAAAAAATAATTTTTTGACTTACTACACTCAATTGACCAAGAATTATGGCCAAATTGTGAGATGATGACTCAATTGTCTTTAATTACTTGAATCTTGAACATAAAGTCTGAAAGGCATATTTATGATTGAAGTTTTAATAAAATTCTTAGTTGGTATAATGAATCATTGCCTCCTAATCATATAATGGTTGATAGTTTTTATAACATAAAGAAACTTATTAGCGCTTTGGTTTGCCAGTTAAAAAAATTGATTGTTGCAAATTAGGATGAATGTTGTATCGAGGAGATGATGTGGAATTACAAGAGTGTAAATTTTGTGATCAATCTAGGTTTAAAGCCTAGAAAGCATTCTATGAAACAGAAATTAGTATCTTGGAAGCATATGTATTATTTCCCACTAACTTCGAGACTTCAAAGACTATATACTTATGATGTTACTGCATCTCACATGAGATGACATAATGAACACGAACAGGAAGATGGAATAATATTTCATCTATCGGATGCACTGGCATAGAACATTTCAATAACACCCATTATGAGTTTACAACTGAGAGTCAAAATGTTAGGTTAGGATTGTGGATAGATAGATTCCAACCTTTTGGTCAATCTGGCTAATAATATTCATCATGGTCAATCATAATTATTTCTTATAATTTTCCTCTATGGATGTGTATGAATGGGGCTTATATGTTCTTGAGAGTGATTGTGCCAGGGCCTACAAATCTAAAGCATAAAATTGATGCATTCTTACAATCATTGGTATCTGAATTACAACATCTTTGGGAATATGGTATGGAGACATATGATGTGTCTCTTAAATAAAATTTTGTTTTGAGAGTAGCTTTGATGTGGACTATTAGGGATTTTTCAGTGTATGCTATGTTGTTTGGATAGAGCAAAATAGAGAAATTAGTTTGTCCTTATTGTGGCAATGTTTCTAATGTGTTTTATCTTCAAAACGGGAGCAAAACATGTTGGTTTGACAACCATAGGAAATTTCTTCCTTCAGATCATCCATGTAGACACAATAAACAAACGTTCATTAAGAATAGGATAGTAAAAACACCTTCTCCCCCTCACAAAGTTGGTCAAGAGATATTGCAGGAGATTGATGAATTATGGTTTCTGAAAGTTACAGAAGTTGTAGCTGATGAAGTTAATACAAGCATTACAAAAAATTTTGGTTGGAGAAAATGAAGGATCTGTTGAGATTTGCCATATTGAAAAGCTTATTTGGTACATCATAATCTAGATGTGATGCACATTAGAAAAGATATTTTTGAAAATTTGTTCAATACCATCATGAACATTGAAGGGAGGATAAAGGACACTGCAAAATCACGAGCTAATTTGAAACTTTTTTGTAGAAGGAATGAGTTAGATAAAGATTTTTGCACCAATAAATATCTGAAAGCATGGTACACTTTGGAAAAAAATAAAAGGAAATTTTGTGTGAATGGTTGAAAAGTCTAAAATTTCTCGATGGCTATGTTTCAAACTTGGTAAGGTTTGTGGACATGAGGAAGTACAAATTATTTGAGATGAAAAGTCATGATAGTCATGTTTTTATGCAAAGGCTCATTCCAATTGCATTTCAGGAGTCACTTCCTAATAAGGTTTGGTAAGATATCACAAAATTAAGTTCGTTTTTCAAAAGCTTAACATCATCTGAAATAAAGTTGGTCGAAATGGAAAAACTAAAAAAGAAAATTACATTAATCTTGTGCAAATTAGAAGGGATTTTTTCTCCAAGCTTCTTTAGCTGTATGGAGTAATTACTAGTGTATTTAGTGTAGGAGGCAAAACTTGCTGGTCCAGTTCAATATTGGTGGATATATCCATTTGAGAGTTAATTATAGGTTTATATTTAAATTGGAGTTATAACATGTTTTAATCACAAAATTGTAATAACCTATTTGCTAATGTAGGTATTTGCATCACTTGAAGAAAAATGTCAAAAACAAGGCTAGAGTTGAAGGTATGATATGTAATGCTTATTTAGTGGAGGAAGCAAGTACATTTTCTTCACATTATTTTGAGTCGCATATGCAAACAAGAGAAAGAAAAGTTTCTTGTAATGACGATGGAGGAGGAACGGGTGATGTTAATAGTAACTTATCCATTTTCACATATCCTGGATGAACATATCGACAACCAACAAGAAGAATATTAACAGAGGAAAAAATAGAGGCTGCCCATGGTTACATTTTATTGAACTGTCAAGAGGTTAAACCTTTCGTGTAGTAAGTTGAAGTTGACGTTGAAATTGATTATTTAAGTTTTCAAAGTTAGTGTTCACAACTATAATACATAATAATGCTTTTAGATTATACAACGAATGGCTACACGAGCTAATGCCCCAAAAAACACAAGAGATTAATATAGAAGTTGGAAGACACTTTCCTCAATGGTTCGAGAAATATGTAAGTTTTCACTTACAATTATTGAAATGGATAAATTATTAGATCAAAGTGTTCAAATGACATTATACTATTTAATATGATAATTTATTTTCGTGTAGGCCTCAGAAAATTCAATAGAGAACGAGTTCATATGTGATCTTGCAAAAGGACCATTGCAAACTATTAAATCGTATCCAGTATATTTCATTAATAGATACAAATTTCATACATAATATCATGGTCGTATCATAGCAACAGTAAATAGTGGGGTTTGCATATAGGGAGAATTGATGGATTACTATGGTAAAATTACTGAGATACTTGAAATTGAGTACCTTGTATTGCCAATAAAGTGGAGTGTGATATTTAAATGTGACTAATTTGATACAACTCCTAATGTTGGTACAAAAGTATAGAGCCAACACAATCTAGTTAAAATCAACCAGCAAAAAAGATTAAGACAATTTGAACCTTTCATATTAGTGATGCAAATGATCCAAGTCTATTATATGCCTTTTCCCAACTTATGACAAGATAAGTCAAATTGGTTGGTCATTTGCAACGTTAAACCTAAAGATGTTTTTGAAATGGATGGAAAAGGAGAAAAAAGAGAATTGAAAGTGAAGCGTTTTAGGAAGAGGTTTATAAAATAAATGAATGTGTAACATATGATGAGAATGAACCTTTGAACGATCCAAATAATGAATATGTTGAAATTTCATCTAGAGAGAATTAGGATCGCGAGAGATCTAAAGAGGAGCCTGAGTTTGATTCTAATTCTTCAGAAAAAGAAGATAATGATAATTTTGATTTACAATTAAGTGATCATGATAGTGATTAATTTGTGTTTGTAATAGAATATTATATGAATAAATCTACTATTGCATCAACAATATATTTTTATATTTACAATCATCAATTCCTTTACAAAGAATTTATTCATTGTTATATATTTCACTTATATTGTTCTATTACTAGAATATGCAACAAAATCCATATTTTAGGTTAAAATTATGACATATAAGAGAAAACAGGAAATGTTGTGACTAAGGTTCAGGCTACCACCTTCTGCCCGAACCAATGTAGCTCCAAGTGAAGCATCATTTTTTGAAGATCCAGCTAATGCACATCTAGATGAGACTTCGCCTTCCTGACCTGTAATCCCTATATAGTCACTTTTGTACTTGATGTTACACCATCCTGCCCTTTTACAACCTTTTCTCCTCCACCCACCACCCCTATTTTGCCAAAGCTATTAGGGGTAAATGTTGTAGATGAAGGAGGCGGCCTCTATCCTAGAGCTAAGGAAGTTGATGGAAAAACTTACATCACAATTGTCAACAATCTATAAGTGAAAATACATGCATGATAAAACCATTGGTTTATAGTAAAGTTATAGGTTTTAATTTGAAAATAATCTAAAATTGCTTATATATTAGGTTGGTTCCATCTAGAACGTGCTCAAGAAACATGATAGTCAAATTCAAGGAGAAGATTGATCTTGAGTGATATATATGGAAGAATATCTCTCTGGCGACAAAAGACTTTTATTATCAGGAGTTTGAGGTACAAATTTTTTTTTTGTATTTTTTTATCTAATTAATTATATACATTAATTAGATAAATATTGTAGGTTATAAGTACTTATAGTATGTTTTTCATTTTTTTCATAAAGCATTTTTTTGGAATCCAAATTTGAATAGGTAATTTATAAGGTATGGGAGAGGCGAGTTCGTACACATTATAGAGACTTTCTTAGTACAATTCACAAGGTTGATATACGACCTTCTTATATGTCTAAAGAAATATGGAGTCGTTGGCAGCAGTATTGAATATCACCTGAAGCAATGTCTATTTCAAAGCACAATTCTGTAAACAAACGTGGAGGATCAGAGGGAGAAAGTCTTCCCGTACACACTGGACAATCTATTACCCACCAGAAGCATGCAGAGAAACTTTTAAGTATCTACATTTTACACTTATATTATAATTTTTTTACTTGATGTATGAAACTTGATTTCAATTTAATTTGATATGCGAATTTTGGATTGAAAATATATGTGAATTATGGAAAATCATAATGTTATAAATGTATGGTGCCATATATGACTGTGTTGTTAAGTTTGTCTAGTACCATATATAGCTATGTTGTTGAGTTACTTTTTTTGTTCAAAAGGGGGTAAATGTCATAAAAATAGAGGAAACTCTATCAAAAAAATTTTAAATTGTAGTTCACTTATAACACTTTATTCTTATGTAGGAAAAGTCTATGGGCAGGAAGCCTACACCATGCCAGCTAATTTTGTACACCTATACCAAGAAGCATGATGGTGTGACCTTTGTCAACACCTGATGTAGAGAACTTAATGTATGTCAAATTTATGCTTTAATATTAATTCTTAATAATTATCATTTATTAACATAAACATTACTTCTTAATAGGACCAAATACAAGAAATCATTCAACGACAGTCTCAACAGTCTTAAACTGTTAATGAGAATCAGACATATCTTGAAGCAGTGGGTGGTACAGATCATCATGGAAGGATCTTAGGTTTAGGATAATTTCCAAACTCATGTTATTCGCAATCCTTCACATCTAGTACAGTTGCATTTAGTAGGCGGTCCGCATCCAATGAGATGGTCATTGAGCTTTAGAGCATAGTACAGGCACTAACAACTCAGTTGCAATAGTCGATGGAGTACATAGCTCAGCTCCGTAATGAGGTGGATGAGTTGAAGGGAGGAGGCAGCACCTTATCGCAGCAGTCAAAGCATTCGCGTTCACCAGCTGTATAGATTAGTCATTTTGTACGAATTAGATACTTATTGTTGTAGATAATAATTTTTTAATTATCAATTAAGGTAAATTTTACTTTATATTATCAATTAATTTACTCTTTTGACAAATAAAATGTAGAAATAATTCAAAATATTATCAAAAGATAATTATAGAAATTAATTATCAATCATAAGAGTATCAATCAAAATTAAATATACAAATTAAATGTAGGAAAATATAAAAAATAATATCCCTAAATTTACCAACGGAGTAACAACATTTGTCGGTAAATTTAGTGGTAAACTTACTGATAGAAGTGCATATTCCGTTGATACATTGCTGACGAAATACAAGATGTCGTCGCTAACTTTTTTGACAGTTTTCTCGAATAGTTAGCGACGAAAATTTCAAATTTTGTCGATAAATTTACTAACTGAAGTGTCATATTTCGTCCCCAAATTTAGCGACGGACACATACACTTTTGTCAATAAAGTTATCGACAGATTTTATAATTTTCGTCGCTAAATATTACTTATGGCCTTTTTTTTACGCCTCTATCCATCAATAATTTCCGTCTTCGAATTCACTTTCCGACGAAAATCCTTCATTTTGTGTCCATAATTTACGTCGCTAAACCTCATTTTTCTTGTAGTGTCAACCAAAATTTTATATAAGGTTGCGTTAAAATTTTTCTCTCCATCTTCTCTTATCAATTTCAAGTTTATAACAAGAGGATAGGCCATTGGATTAGTGGGAAGTTCATTTTCTACTCTAAAGTTTTCTTTACCATAAAATATTACTCACAACTTAAGACAGCTGTCTTTTGGTAGTAATACAGTAGCAAGTAAAGTTTTAATCTCAAGAGGAAGCATTGAAGTGAACTTTCCTACTATTATTTAATTAAATAATTAAAGAGAGATTAATTATTGATTGAGATTAAAAATAAACTAAAGATAAATCTAATTACTAGAAGTAACCAAAACGCCTAATTATGAAATGAAAGCAAGGTTTGATAAACATATAGATAAGAGTCCCTATAGTATCATTTTTTTTTCAATACACTAAAAATGTTTTATAATTTATACTGAAGGAATTTCCAAAAGTAAAGAATTACTCTTGGTCAAGTTACATCCACCTACATTCAAATTAATTAACCAATGTAATTATCTGATTGAAACGACTAAGAATGTCTTAAAATTTGTGAAATTCTATGAAAGGTTAGTTTCTTTTAACTCCAGATGATTTATGAAAATCTATATTTAGTATTCTATTCACCTCCTAATATCCAAGCCATAGTCTACTCACAAACTGGACCTTTTGAATCATCCATATGCAAATTAAGATATAATCTAACTGCCAACTTTAATTAAATCAACATTAGAATCTCAAAGATATTTCCCATAAGTAAAAATCACTCCATAATATATTTGAATCAATAGATACAAAAATAGTAATTAGGGTTCACTCTTATCTAGAAATATAAAATAAATTACCCTTCATCATGTTGTTTAACCTAACAAATATAATCAAAATAACAAAAATTAAAGGTAGATAAAGAGTCTAGATGATTTTGATTTGCTAATGTGATCCACTTAAATTAGGATGAATTTTGAGCTTATTGTCTCTTGAAAATGGCTTTTTGAAATCTCTAAAAGGTCTTGTTCCTCTCCCAATGAGTAACCTTAATCTAAAATACAAAAGAATGCTAAAAGTCTCCTTATAACGCCAATCATGTTTTTTGCTATATCTTTTTCGCACATAAACATAGGCACTGATGTGCCTATATAGCTAGCCGTGTCTTGCACTATTTCTCAACTTTAATTTCTAAAGAATTACAAAAGCATAATCATAGTCATGTCTATGATTGTGTTTTAAACTGTTTCTACAACTTCATGCAACATGACTTTTATCAACCCATGTAATTGGTTGTATTTTTAATCTTAAGTTTTTTAGAAGAACATAAACTAGTATATGGACATATATCTAATTTTGTTTTTTTCCAAAACTGAGATTTTTTTATTTTCCTTGCAAAGCTTTTAACTTCTTGACAAAGTTCACTCCGAAGTAACATCTTTAACAATTGCCTAAAACATAACAAAAATTGATTAAACAAAATTAATATATGAAAACTATAGCAAAATAATTAGTAAAATATATATACAATTTACATGCATCAAATACCTCCACAGTTAAAATTTTGCTTATTCTCAAGCAAATCAATCACAGAAGAAATAAGTTTAAACAAGTTCAATTATGCAAAGGTTGACAAATCAATCTAAGTAAAGAAATATCACCATTATTTGCTTAATTTCCTATTCATCAACTACTTAGATCTCTAGACAATTTTAAGAAAGTGTAGATAAATCTTAATCTATCCTAAAAAAAATTTAAAATTCAAATTAAGTCAAGATTTACCTTACATATAACGTAAACATAAGAGGAGTAAAAAATCTAGGCTAACAAATATTCAACATTCCATATTGAAAGTAAATCATTGCATATATGCCTCATTTTTTCTTATAGGTTCAATTCCTTCTCCTGCTACTTTTTTTGTGAAATATTAAGCCTTAAAGGCAGCTCAAAGGTGTTTCTAAAATATACAACTATTTGTCACCTCATACTAGTGATAATTAAGGATTACGAAAGTGTTAATGAAGGGTCACAATAGAGTATTAGGAATCTAAACATTCCAATAGGAGAGGAGGTATTGCTTTTGCTAAAATTTTTGCTTTTGTAAGCTAAGTTAGAGTTTGATTTGTTGTACCAATTGTTTGAAAAATTGCTCCTAATAAGTTCTTTTGTCCTGAAAGGTTATAAAGTTTCTCTTATCCTATATAGCTGTGACTGTCAAAGATAAGGCTACCCAAAAGCTAGCAATGTTGTTTTTGTAGTTTAAATGCTAGATCTGGTTGCTGTTTAGGTTGTCTAATTCATTAGTTATTGTGCATCTATTGAGAAGTTCCCTTTCTATATCTCTAATGTATTGACATTTGAAAAATAAATGTTCAGTAATTTCCTCTGCCCCTCTATATAAACAACGCCAGTTGGTAAGTTGTGTTTATTTGACAATTCTATCGACTGTTCTTAACCTGCCTTTCATAGCAATCTAGAGAGTAAATGCTACTCGAGGTTGAAGATAGTTTGAACAAATGGCTTTGGTCTATGTTAGCTTAGGAAGATATTTTAATAGTAACTTCTTACAAAAAGAATTCAAGAATTTGCCATTATATAAGTGTCTCCAAATGTATCTATTAGTTTCTGCATTGCAGTGAGTCCCACATATTTCATTAGCAAGTGAATTGAATAGTATTGTGTTTTGAAAATTTTCATTGTAGTGTATTGTTGTAGCTACTAAAGCATTAAGGGAATTGAATTCTTTAGGGAGTCAGCTACATTAAAATTGATTAATAGTCCCACAGAAAGCCAATCATCATACCAAAAGTTAATGAAATTGCCATTTCTTATCAAAGTAATAAAGTCAGTCTTGTACTTATCCCCCAGCTTTAGAATGACCTTAAGGGTAATAAAAGGGAGGTGAGAACAGTCTGTTGCTCATATGATCCTATTCCTAATGAGGTAACTATGGATCAATTTACACTATATAGATTACTTGTCATTTATTAGTCCTTAAAGTCTTTTTGTGAACAAAATTGAGTTCATAGTTTTATTGGAACAAATCCTCAAACCACCTTGATTCTTAAGTGTGCAGATTTCTCTCCATTTCACCATAGTTTTATAGTTTTTATCCTTACTGCCATTCCATTGGAAGTTACTAAACATCCTATTAATGGATTTCAAGATTGAACTTAGAAAAGCTAAGTGGGTAGCCCTATAGTTGTTGATAGAGTTGAGGATAAAGTTAATAAGTTGAACTCTTCTTGCTCTTGAAAGGTGTTTAAAGCTCCAAGATGAAATTTTGGTTTGTATTTTATCAAACAGCTCGGTGTAATCCCTTGCTTTCAATCTATGCGGAGAGATGAGAATGCCTAAGTATTTCATTGGGAATTCTTATAATTGAAAACTAGTTAAGGTTGAAATCAGATGTTGAAGATCTGAGGTAGTCTCAGATAGGAATATATTGCTTTTGAAACAATTTACTTTTAATACTAAGACTCTTTGGAAAATCTTTAGAGCTTTAATCAAGATGGAAACAGAGATGGCATCAACTTTTGAGAGTAATATTAGATCATCTTCAAAACAAAGACCAGTTAGTTCAAATTTGCCACACTTTGAGTGATATCTGAAGTCCTTTATCCTTGTAACTACATTCTCAGTGATCTTATGGACAGCTTGCATCATTAAGCGATCTATGGAAATAAAGGATCTTCTTGTCTGATCCCTTTCCTATTATTAATGATAGAATCGAGGTGGAGATTGCTTATGAGTTGCTTAATTTTTCCAAAAAAATTGGATAATTTATCTACCCTAAATTTTAGGTATTTTATAAGAGTTATTTTGTCATTGGAAACACAAAATATAATCCATGTATTCAACTTTCTCAATTATTAGGTTTCTAACTTGATATTTACTGTTTATATGTCCTATCTCACATAGTTTATAACACAATACTTGAGCTAGTCTCACTAGTGTGTCTAGATTATTAGTTTTTTTTTTGGTAAAAGCCTCCCCACATAAATATGATAATTTTTGCCCAAGCCTAGGTCGACTATAAACTGAATTTTAGACTGAGCTCAAGCTTCTTTAAATTTTTAAGCTTAAAGCTCGACTCAATCTCAGGATATCTAGCCAACCTATCTTGAAACTTGAATATATCAAATATAAGTGATATCATTTTGAGTAAAATGATATCCTTTTCAAAATTAAAATTGGAAAAAATAACTAGGCTTAACTCTGGTCCGATTAGTATTCAGGCCACTCAAATTTGATTAGGCTTTGGCTTAGCTCACGAGCTTTAAACTTGCTCGGGCCTTAATTGAGCTTAGGCTCTTGTTAAAATTTTCAAGCCAAGCTCAAGTCAAGGGACGTGAGTCTGTCTTAGTCCAATGCCATCACTACTTTGGCATGTTCATTTATGGCTTTTGGATTTCTATGTTAATTCTCTCACTAACTACTATGTTGATCATCAGCTTTATTGGGTAGGTTAGACCATGATAGAAATCTAAACTTGTAGCCATATTAGAAGGCCATAATGATGGCACTTCCACAAAATATTTTTAAATGTATCCATTGCTTCGTAAGGTGTTTCATTATTGAATTAAGAAAAGAGACATGCATGCTTGAAAAATTTAATGAGCTAAATATGAATTCAGAACTCTGTTTAAGACAAAATGTTATTACAAAATTGGTTAATTTGCCTTTTCTTTTAATGTTTTATGTCGAATTTATTGCCTTAATAACCCTGTGTTATTCAAAAGTTGCTAAAAGAACCCTGACATATAAAAATTAGCAAAAAAAAAACCTGAGTTAAAATTTTATTAACTCACAGCCCCTTAACAACACACGGCTAAGGGTTTTTTTTGCAGCAAAATTGAAAACATAAGGTTAATAGAGTAACATTTTATATCTCAGGGTTTAATTAGCTACTTTCGTATAACACAGGGGTCGCTACAGCAATTTTGTCCACAAGAAAAAGAAGAATTAAGGGTATTATGGTCATTTCACAGGCAAATAGGCTATAAAATTCGCAGTCAGCGCGCGTGGAGGAACAACACACGGCTAAGGGTTTTTTTTGCAGCAAAATTGAAAACATAAGGTTAATAGAGTAACATTTTATATCTCAAGGTTTAATTAGCTACTTTCGTATAACACAGGGGTCGCTACAGCAATTTTGTCGTTTTATGTCCTTCACTTATTGACATTACCACATGTTCAACATTTGTTGTTGTTGAGATTTTTTTTAAAAAAAAGGCCCATAAGAGCTCCTACATGCCACATTTCACAAAAGATTATAAAATTGCCCAATGTTTAAATTCTTGTGATGTTTTGGTTTCTAGCCCTTCATGCAATTGCAAAACCAAAGCTCAAAAAGTAGAAAATAAGCTTTACACCAAATAACTAAGGTGATTAGTACACAAACAAAATTTAATTTGAACCCAAATATTTTGTTAAAATTTCAATTTTGCTTCTAAAAGATTTTATGCTTGAGTGCTTTTCATTATGAAATATATACTCTCTCATTTGTTATGTATTATCACTTATATATTACATTTCAATTTTTCAATTTTTTGGCTTGAACAAGTCTTGATCATTTTACTTAAGCTTGCTAAATTTTCTAGGATATTGTATTTGTGAGAAAACCAATTATTAATGTTATAAGAACAACTCCAAACAATTATGCTATTAATTCCAGTTTAACGACCTTTCTTCCAAAACTTATTTGCAATTCCATGTTCAAATCATTCAGTACCAATCATCTTGCTAGCATTGAACTAACTTGTATGTTAATTAAGCAAGTTTAATTTTTGTATCATAAAACTTATTGAAAAAATAAAAACATTATTGTCAAAGTTCTTTGCTCACTTAAAATATGACAATTCATATCATCTCTTCTATAAAATTGTTTCTTATCAAGACGAAATTAAATTGGATTTAGTTGACTTTCATATTTCGTGAAAATAAACCAATATCAACAAAAACTACATTATGAAGTTAGCAAAATCAAATTAGTTATAAGTTTCCCATGTGCCCCCTAATTTTATCCTCAGTTTTTCATTTGAGTGCCCAAATCCTGCTCTAAACATTAGTTTATATATTTTTAATATATATAAATGATTAATTTCTTATTTACAGTATATTTTATATTTTATGTAGGATAATTCAAATCATAATGAGAAGTCAATTTTCGCTCATCCAACTCTTTAACCCATGAATAGAAGGGAGTAAAAACTACTGGGGGCCCTTCAAAAATGTGAATACAAGGAAGCCAAGGCTCCATGAAAAACAAACCATTATATTTCCGGTCTGACTTCGTGAAGCTTGGGTTTGGTACCACTTGAACTGAAAAGCTATATTCAATAACTTGTATATTGCTTTTCTAATAAGTGATTTGCTTACGTAGTAACATGCCAAACACTGTCCTGCAAGCAACTTTTCTTAAGAACTAAGAAGCTAGGTTCTATAATTAATTGGTTGTAATGAATGCAAATTGGTATTACCATCCAATCCAGTTTTTACAAGGAATCTTCAGCAGATAGTCATCGTCTGAATGCTTTTCTGATATCTGATTTTTTAAATTCAACTTGATATTGGATTAGGAACAGCTACTTGTAAACTGGAAAATTACACACGTTTTACTAACGTTTTCAAATTAAAAAAAAGTCGTGGTTTCGTTTTTTCTGAACTCCTTCAAGGACATGAGAAGTTTCCTGGAAATATTAAACTATTTCCTTGGAGTAGTTGCAAACCTAAAGAAGAGTGCTGTTGCGTTTCTAATCTATAAAAGCAGTATGTATCATCTGCCAAGTCGTATCATCCGGAAATATTCCTTCCAAGCACCCTTCTGCACCAAACATTACTCTTAAGTTTCTTTCGCTTCAGACATTTTGTGATCTTAGAGGATTTGATAGTTACAGTAACACCAAAGAAAGTTAGCGTTCACAACATGTTGACAGCAAGATCTATTGCTCCGATCAATTTCACCATCTTGGGTTTCAAAAACCGATGCAGATATGAAGATACCGCTCGTCGTCTCGGATGCCCTTTGACAAGCTTAAAGAATGATTACGGATGCCAATTTCTGGGCCGTCAGAGGTTACAAATTTACTGCACCAGCCTGAAATTGCGAAATGCAATCAATACAAAGATGTAAGCTTATGCCAAATGCCAGAAAATTCTTGAGACTATGATTACCATTTTGTTATCTTCAATTAAGTACGAGCTCTTATGCAAAGTTAATACAGCAGGGACATGGCTGTCCAGAGTGGCTCTGGAGCAGGACCTAGTCTTCCTTCTGATCCTTCCCCTGGTTCTTGGTAAGTTGACTTTATGATTGCCCAGGCTATAAATATCATACGGTGATTTTCTGTTCTTCTACTGCTTGACAATTAAATTTTGTAATAGAATTTTTATGCTGATCTGTTCTAGCAGGAAAGTATGGATAATTGGAATGGTAATATCAGCAATCCTACCCTTCTGGAGAGGAAAATGGTGGCCACTGATGAATCTAAAATGTAAGGTTTCGGAACCTTAACTTGACCAATCAGAACACATATATAAAAGATGACCTCAATTTTACGATCTTGGGTCTCCGTTAATTACTGTACGTTAATATCCGTTCAATCATGTTTTTATCTGTTCTAATGTACTTAGCATGGAATTGGATGTCTAGACAGGGTAGAATCAGCCGTGGAAGTAGTAGACCAAGTTGTAGACATTGTAGAGAAGGTAGCCGAAGAAGTAGAGAAGGTGGCAGATGCGGTCGCTGATCATCTACCAGAAGGTGAGATTAAAGAAGCAGTAGAGTTCGTTGAAAATCTAGCCGAGGAAACAGCAAAAGGTGCCCATCTAGCGGAAGAAGTCATCGACAAGGTATCTTACCTAATCCCTCGTTCTTTACGTTCGCAAACTACCTTGAATTTAACGAGGAAATCATCGTTTATTGTGTCATTAAATACTATCTTACACGAGAAATGCGCGACCGTCACGTGGAAGATTAGCAAGAAAGTATCCACGTGCTATTGGTTGCTTGCCGTCTTTAAAAACTATTTACTTTGCTAGCTTATTACTCAAAATATAACTTTGCCTAATAGTTCTTATATTAGATTGAAAAAGAAGAGTAGGTTGCTTTATAGAAGAAAAAACAGAGAAAAGTGAATTCCCTTCCTACCTAATCCACCTTGTAAGAATCAACAAGCAGCATGTCAGTTCTATAGTCAACAATGAAGCGTTGCTTCAACGATCTACTCATCGATTTCTTGTCAAAATATGACCATCTTCCCTAGGTGAATTGCATATTCCGTAACAGATTTTAGTTTTCATTTTAATCGTGTATTTCGTTTCCTCTTGTTTCTACAACGCAGGTAGAGGAAATAGGAAAGGGGGTGGACTCTTTAATCGAACCAGTACATGACCAAGACGATGTAGTAGCCAAAGAGAAAACAAGCTAGTGGTCCCGTTCTCCGAAGCAGAACACTACGAACTTGACAATTAAATTAATATAAGTCTGGATAAGAATTCTAAAAGTTTACTAATTTTGCCACTTGTAATCTTGTTCCTTTTCTGCTAGATGTCAACAAATCAGCTCCATTTTACGAGCTATACTTGCACTAATAATGCCAATGATGCCTTACCAAACAAAAATAAATAAATGCCAAAGATGCTATCAAAAAGTTTAGACAACTTATAGTCGAGACAAGCAAACTTTAAGTAGCTTACCAATTTTTATTTCAATTTTTTTCTCTAAGGCTTTATATAATAACTCCTCTTGCATTTAATTTTAATAAGAAATTTTCTGTTATAATGAACATTAAATTCAAAATTCACGTGTTACTTTACATTTATCAATAACTAACTAATTCTAATTTTTTTAGACATAAGAATAGTTGTGTTTTTATTTTAATAAAATATAAATTTATAAGAAATATATTATATTATGTCAAAAAAGAAAATCTGATTTATATGGTAAATTAATAATTTATTATACAAATAAAAGTGAATTGAAAATTTATAACAAAAGAATATTTCCAGATCGTTTTCACATTAATCAAAGTTATTGTTACTTGTAAAAACTAAATCTCTAATTATAAAAAATCTTCACTTTAAAAGAAAAAGAAAACACAAAACATAAAAATCGGGAAGTTCAATACATAAGTCACGCTCTAATTTCAAATGATTATATTGATATCATATAACAACTCATTTAATAAATAAATAAAGGTGATGAGAAAATTAGTGTTTCTAAATTTAGTATTTAACTAATTTAATTTCACTTCGTCATGTTATCCTTGCATCAAGCTAAAATAGCCCAATCTTATTGGTTCTGCCTGAACTTGATGGGGCTGGACGTTGCCGCTTGGATCCATGAAGTTGATTGATTTCGACTTAGAGACACCTGCAAAACAAATAAGGCACGCCGGGGGTTGACTGCCTGCAGGTCCCTTCGACACTCAAGTTAGTCTTTTTTTAGAGGGTTTCGGTTGCTAAGAACAGAGAAGATTAGGGTTGTAATCTCGTACCTATATTATGGTGAAATAGTACCTTATATACAGAATAGTTGCTAGGTTTAGGTCTTTACGTATGCATGGGAGGTTACCAACTGCGAATGGGCTGTCGATGCATAGGCCTTAGACCGGGCCTAGCATAACTAACCTAACCATAAGCCCCCTACACCTCGAGTCTAATCAAGGAGAAGGGTCGAAGGAGTACTTTGGGATTGTTCGGCTCGTCTTCATGACAGCTTGTGATAAGGCCAGTCGATCGGGGATCAATGCCTCAATAGCTCCTGCTGCGACATAAGACCAATTGGGCGTTTACGCCTAGTGCGCGATCGATTGGGCTAGGATAGGATGATTGGTTGATTCATGCTAGGGGTAGGCGATCAATCGACTCGTGCCAGGATATATCGATCGATCGGCTCGCGTTATGCCAGGGCGATCGATTGGACGTTGACGTCTGGTCGCAACGCTAGGTCTAATTATTGCTTGACGATTCGTATCTTTCAGGTGCCATTCAAAATTTGAAATGATGCGTCCTTTTAACTGCCGCGCAACTATCACGCGCTGTCACGCGTGTCCTTTCGACTGTCACGTCGCTTCGGGTCTTTAATGACCCTAATTTATCGCGGCTCAGATTTTTTCACGTGTTCAACTTCGGCCCGGATTTCACCACGTGTTCAACGTCAATTGGTGCTCCCGTGCAGTTGATACTATAAATTTGGGAATTGACGGTCTTTCTTCACCCTGCGTAGTTTTTCCAGCATCTATTCTCTGTATTTTCATCTCTTTGTCTGCAGTCACTGGAGTGTACCTTCCACTATCGTCCCAATTCCAAACTTTAGTCACTAACTAGGTACATCATTTTTTCCTCTCTCCATCCGAAAGTGCCTTGCCAGTAGTTGGGCCGCTGGAGATAGTGGCGGAAATGGTTGAGGTGCCGGAGAACATGAGGGACAAGCTAAAGTCTGAGAACAGCCTGATGGAGTTGCGAAGTTCTATCAGGGGGAGAGGATTGACGCAGTCAAGCGGTGGAAGGAGCGGCACCTAAACGAGGAGCGCTTAGAATTCGCTTGTGATTTGTCTCTTTCCCTCTTGAGGGATTGCCGCGGTGTTTGCATTTCTGGCGGGTTGGACGGTTCGTCATTTGAGGATTATGCCGAGCTGTTGCTTCCATTCGAGCTCGGCCTTTTTCTGGAGGAAAAGAGGGAGATAGCCGAAAGAGAACGAGAGGTAGTTCCGGATGAGGACTTGCT
>JAOSBP010000006.1:7027169-7038732 GCA_027563825.1 Erythroxylum mucronatum
CTTACATGATAGTCTTTTAACTTAATTGGCTTAGTGACCTTCCCAAAATGCCCTCATGCCATCTTACCACTTGAATTCAATTTAAACCTATGTCATAAGATCTTATTTTAATTAACATGTTAATTGAATCCCATTAACATGCTAATTAATTCCACAAAAATACTCTATTAAGACTTCAAAATTCATTTCATTCCTTGCCTAACTCTTTCCAAAAATTAAGGCATTTTCTAATCATGAAAATGAAGGAATTTAATAAAACTTCCTTCTAAACAAATGTTCCTCATTGTCTTAATTTTTTAATGACACCAAAATCATTCAATTTGGTTCAATATTCTGAAAATTATTCACCAAACATTTCAGAATGTTCTTATACTAAAACATTATCCTACATATGACTTCCATCCGAAAATTGAAATTCTTAGAGATTGAATCAAAACTTGATTTCAACATACAATGCGTAGCTTTATCTCTCTAGTTTACTTCAAATCAAAAATCACCTCATTCGGGTAACTATAGATCAAATTATGGCGAAGACACCAAAGTATGCTCAATGAACTTACATGTTCCAGCTTGTTAACTTGTAATAGTTCACATATAATCCATCTTGTAACTAACTATCTCTTATATTTCTTTTCAATTTCAGAGATTTTCCTTTGCTTTACACATAGCTAATTGCCAATAATTTCTCATTTAACAGTTCTAACTTATAAAAAGGTTCGGGGTCCAATATTAAAATTGAGCATAAGGCGTTATGGGCAATCCAAAAATTGAATTTTGATCTCAAGAAAGCTGGATAAAGGAGACTAATGGAATTAAATAAGCTCGATGAATTTCTCCTCGATGCTTTTGATAATGCTCGCATATACAAGGAGAGAACCAAGCCTTTCCACAATATGCATATCCTTTGGAGAGAATTAAAACCTGGTTAAAAAGTTTTGTTAGTTAACTCTCGTTTGAAATTGTTTCTAGAGAAATTACGATCAAGATAGTCAGGACCTTTCGTGGTGACAAAGGCATACCCACATAGAGCAGTGGAGATTAGAAGGGATGATCAAGAGCCCTTCGTGGTCAATGGGCAAAGACTTAAGCATTATTTTGAGGGAGAAATGGTGGGATGCATTTCCACCATCATATTTCAAAGTTGATATCAGGATGGCCGAATCCAGTTAAAGACATTAAATTTAGCGCTTGTTGGGAAGCAACCCAATGTTTCTAACTCTTATGTTATTTTCTTGTTGAATTTTCACTTTTTGTCACATCTTCTTATTCTAGTTTGTTGTGTGTGTATAGGGATAGTGTTTGCGAGGCATCCCAATGACATCTTCTAATAGCATGAGGAATGGCGTGATCACAACTCTTCAAACCTAGAGGTGAGACTCATGTTAAGTGTGGAGGAGGTAAGTAGCAATGTCTCTTTGTTTATTTTGATGTTCTTTCAATTTTAGCACTCATACATCATGCGTGTAGTCCTAGGATATCATTGAATGGTTAGAAGGAACAAAAGAAGAGGGGACAAGGTGAGAAAAATGTTGAAGAAGCCAAGAATGTCCGTTTAACAAATATAATGTCCGTTTAACAGACATTGGACGCAACAAAGTGCAAACTAACCCCTAAAGGTCCGTTAAACAGACATGTATGTCTGCTTAACGTACATATGTCTTCCAAATACGTAAACTGACTTGTAAAGGTCCGTTAAGCGGACATTGTTTAATTTTAGACTAAAAACCCTTTCTTCTTCTTTTCCCGCACTTTTTTCTCTTTTTCTCTCTCACCGTCTGTCGCTCTACCTTCTCTATCTCTTCCACCTCCGGCCATCCCAGCCCACCTAGCATAAGTCCTCAGCCATTTTTCGTCTTCCCACATCCTCTACTTTCCCTCCTTGGTTCCCTCCTCCCCTACAAAACTCTACTCCAGGCGAGATTTCTCTAACCACATGCTCCTCTGACAAGCTCTCTCTCTCTGACAAACTTGACGAGGTTCCTTACAGATTGGGGGACAAAATCTTTGAAATCTCCACTATAAGGGTGTTGGGTAAGCATTCTATGCATCATCTTTAAGCTATTTTCAGGAATTTGGGGCAAGATTGTGTTGAATGTTCTTTTGGGGTTGAGATTTAAGCTTCATTTCAGATTTTGTTGTTGATTTTGGGTTGCAAGAGATTGAATTGCAGTTTGGATTTTGATTGGGCTAAATTGTTGTCGTATGTTCTTGCCATTCTTGGGGTGAATTAAATTGAATGGTGGATTGAGAATTGAATTAAAGTGCTGATTGTTTTATTCAATTTGAAGGAGATTGAGAGTGAAGTAAATTTTAGGGTTGATTGGAATTGAAGTGTTAGTGGTGAATTCAGAAAGACTTGTAATTGTGTAGTTTGACATTGACGGTTGGTTTGGATTGAAGCGTTTGGGTTGTGATTGAATTAACTTACTGATTGTGGTTGGCTAAGTTTGAAATTGAAGAATTTGATTGTGAAACTACAATGTCGAGATTTAAGCAATCCACGAGAAAGAACACTGGACAATCCTCTCAGCCTGTGAGAGGGAAAAACTTGGTTCAAGATGAACCTATCCCTGAACAACCATTGTTTATCAATGAACAATGTGAAGAGTGGCATAATAAGAAGAAGAACAATAAGTTTGTGATTGAGGTATCCGTGACAAAGTTTATTGATGAGAAGTGCCAAATGCGAGCAAACTTGGATAAGTTCCATTAGGGCAAATTGTTGACCCTCAAGGGTGTCTATTACCCGGAGGCTGTCAAACACTTTTACGCTAATCTTAATGCAGTAGTTGGGAAAGAACCACTAGTGCTCACCTCAAAAGTCAATGAGGAAGAGGTGGTGATCACTAAGGAATTGATTTGTAGCCATTTAGAGCTACCAATGGGAGGCAATGTCCCATTGTTTGATAAGAGGTCCAGATGTTCTTGTGATAGCATGTGGGATAAGCACGATGCTATGGATCGGTTCGAGATTCGAGCTATATGGTGCCCGACAAATTAGAGATACTTTATGCACTGCAAGTATCTGGATATAGCCCCGAGGTTAATAGCTTTCTTGCTGGTACATAACATCATGCCAAAGGCCAACGACTTCGGATACCTCCGAAATGAAGACTTGTTTATTTTGGATAAGATGTTCTTCTATGACAATCAATTCCAAGGCATTGCCGCTAACAAGATGATGAAGACCTCAATATGGCAAATGGTCCACCACAAGGCCGAGACCAAGGCATTCGTATTTCCCATCATATTAAGCCAATTGTTTCATCATATTAGGGTCATAAGAAAATGATGAAGTGGTGGCGCTTACCACTGAGTCGGATGTCATTAATGCAGACAAGATGTGGGAATTCAAATTCAAGGACAATGCCTCTCATGGGTGGATCAATCCACAATGGGCCAGGCATAACTCGGCTACTCTTGCTGCATAACAACCAAAAGCCCCTCCAACTTCAGGCGATACTCCGACTCTGGCTCAGATGCAAGCAGACATAAGAGCCCTTCAAGCATAAATGGACGATCTCGTAGCTTTGCAAGCAAGAATGGAAGCAATGATGAAGGCTTTTATGGAGCAGCACCAACAACCACCACTAGGACAATGAAGCATAGGACCTTAAGATTTCATTTGTGTCCACACTCACATGCATCTTAAATTTAACATAAACCTAGCCTTGATTTTCTATTGGTACATTGTAGCACTAACTTCAATTTTATTTTGCTTTATTTTCATATTTTATGTATTTGATGGGAGATATGAACTTTCAGGGTATGGAATTGGGCAATCCACTCTTTCAGGGGGTTTCTTTACCCTTCCTATACTTTTCATTCATTGCATTGTTTTTTCTTTATGTTTCCTAACATTGAGGACAATGTGAATTTTAAGTTTGGGGGAGGATAAATTGGATGGTAGTGCATACCTTGTCTCGCATTAAAATCATTCTCGCATCAATTCAAAAAAAGGTCTATTTGACAGCTTTCATGTTCTAATTGTCATTATAATTCAATTTAATGAGTTAATTACATTATGGATGAGATTGACCTTGAATAAGATGCATAATATGATTAATTGGATTATTTACCTTATCACAATAGGATGATATAATGTTAAATTGATTGAATGAGCATGCTATTGAATGAGTAAACATCACCAAGTGAGCTAATTTGAGCCGAAAGGATTGCACTCAATTATACTTTTCTTATGAGCAATTTAATTTTCTCTTGTATGTATGTTTGCTTCTAGAACTTGCATTGCATCTCTTCGAGGTTACATAATCATGTTACGGTATGTTCATGAAAGTGATAAAAGACACTAGGATTGAGCTTGAGCCAAATAGCTAACTCTTTCTATACATCATCCCCTCGTGAACCCTTTGTGCCTAGTAATTGTATTTGAACCTTTTTCTTTTTAAACTTATTCCAAAGAACCTTGAACTAAGAAAAACAAGTTCACCCTTGTTCAATGGTTTGTATAGCTATTAAGGTTGCACATTTAATATTTTTATTGATAGGTATACAAAGGAAGAAGTGTGGGGGTGTTTTTTTATGGTAATTGAAGAAACATGTTGTAAAAAAAACAAAATAAGAGGAAGATAGTGATTTTTGGAGATTGCATCAAGGATTTGAAGCAACCTTGTCTTGTGTTCTTGGTACTTTCTCTCTCTACTCTTTCTTGAATGTTGAGCTTCTTTGTGTGTAAGGCTTTTGTTATTATGTTGTGGAACTAAGCCTCATTTAGGGTGAGGGATGTAACCTATTTGAAGGATTGATTTATATTTTATGGATTGATTGGTGTTGAATGAGATTTCTTGGGTTATGTTTATCTCTCCTGCATTTCACTGTTGTTTCTATGCTTGATCTCCATAGATGCAATCTTAGGAATCATATGATGTACTGAGAGGTGAAGTATGGTTTATGTACTAGGAAGATAAACAAATTAGACTTAGAGATAGAGATATCCTAAACTAGAGTGATAACCTATGGTTGCTTGTTCTTCATGGATTTTACTATCATAACCTACCATTCAATCAATTTCTTAATGTATTAATCAATCTTTTGAGTTAGTGAACCCCAAGCCCTAATTTCAAATCATCAATTTATCCCTATTTGCTATTTTTTAGCATTTACAATTTACCATATACTAAACTCCAATCATCTTTTAAGTTTATTGTCGATTTCATTCAAGTAATTAGAATTAATTTGGCAGTGAATGATTTAGCCCTTGTGGGAGACGACCTTGGAATACTTAATTTGTAGGTACTAGGAACAATTTTGTGCGCTTGCAGATTTTGTCGACCAAAAGATTGTTTACCAAGTGTAGCTCCTATTGTGAAAGGCACTTAATATTGTATTTGTTGTTGGAATGTTCGGTAGATATCAAAGTGATTGAGCATTAGATCAGTGGAGGCTGTAAAGAAAGTGTTGAGGTACGTTTAAGGGACCAAAGATTACATCCTTATGTATAGATGAGCCGATAATCTAAAGGGAATAGGATACTCAAATTCAAATTTTGTTAGGTTTGTTGATTCATAGAAACCAACTTCAGGTTATATCTTCGTATTTGCCTCTAGAGCCATATCTTGGAGGTTTGCCAAGAAGTCTTTGATTGCTTCCTCTAGCATAGAGGTTGAGTTTGTTTCTTGGTTTAAGGTGTATGGCTAAAGAGTTATATCTATGTAGGCTTAGACTCGTGAATTCCATTTCTATGCCATTGAGAATACATTATGTCAATTCAGTTGCTATTTTTTTAGCAAAAAACAACAAGCATGCCACCAATAAGGGAATATGTTAAGGAAAATAAAGCGATCATTAGACATATTAGCATTGAATTGATGATAGCTGATCCTTTGATAAAAGGCATATCGCCAATGAAATTCAAGGATCATATTGCTAAAATGAGATTGGATTCCATTATATAGTTTTCATTGTAGTTGTTTTCGTAAAACTTTTATAATATTTTCTCATATTATAGTGCACAATATTAAATTTTGAGAAAATTAATTATTTTGGACCTGGAATAAATATAAGGTTTATTTGTTAAGTAATGTCACCACATTCAAGTTGATATAAAATGTAATATATTGTAATACATGGAAGATATTACTCGGCTACTAAAGGACCTATCGTCATGATTCATAAATGTATAGACCAAGTGAGAAAATATAAGATATTAAGGATTTTAAGGGGGTTGGGGAAATTTTGCACCAAATCAAAGTGAGCTCATATAGAATTAAGACATTATATCTCAACCCAAAATCTTAAGGAAATGTGTTATGAGACCTTTTTTTTTTGGTATAACTCACTCTATCCTTATGTTTCTTTCTGACGTGGGATTACTCTACTTGTGAATTTTGAACATCTCCCTCTCACAAGTAGATCCATCAATATCAGACTAACTCCTCCTGAACTCATATCTTATGTGAAGCCATTTGAGTCACTTTATGAATCACTCATTCATCTCACTCAAATTCATGAATCTTTATTCATTGGACTTTGCCAACCTAGCTTTGATATCAATGAAGGGTTTTAAGGGGACCTACAGAAAAATTGGATTGGATTTTAGTTGAAAAATATTAGATATTTTCATATTTTGAGTAGTTTAAATACTCATAAATGGTCTAACGTTCAATAATTAGTAGATAATAATTTTTTGTTTTGTGGTAACAACCAATATACTTTATGAGAGCATATTGATACATTTTTGCATCTAAAGAATTTTGAGTCCCTAAACTCTTTTTACCATTCGAAAAATATATCATCCATTGGCAGGGCTGTTCTTATCGTTTTATAGGCCCTAGATGAAAAAAAAAGCCCCGACAATATATTTAATGATAGAGAAACACTAATTTCTAAAAATATAAGAAACTAACATAATTAGGAGAAAATATAGTAAATTATATTCTAAGTTATTAAATAATCTAAGTTTGCCAAGTCAAATATTGTCCTATTCTGTAAGTTGTAGAAATGATTAATTATTTTTTTATTTATTTATAAATACATGTTTAATATAATCATAAGAATTTTTATAATAAAGGAAATCATTTATGTAGTCTTTGAATTGAGTAACTTAAATTATTTGATTTAGTCATATTACCTGCAAACTTATGTAAACCTCTAAAAGAATACAAATCTAACAATTATTATATTTGTCCCAAAGTATAATGAAAATTACAATTAAAAAAATTTAATTATTTATAAATAATAAGTAATGCAAAAATAAAAAAAAGGAGAAACACAAATAAATACAATATCTTTTAATATTAATGTTCTGATTTAAAATGCTAACATAATGTCCACGTTAATAACAAATTAAAAATTCATTATAACATATTCAATTATTTAATAAGCTAAAAACATAAAAAAAAAATTTAGAAACTTTACGTTTAAATTATCACTCAGAATTCAAAACTCATAATCGTGAAAATTTTTTGTTGACAATTTTTAATTTAAAGTATCTTAGATTCATATGTTTATGAAAATAAACAAATTAGAACGTAAGAAATAAACTTAAATATTTCAAAATTATTTATAAATATAACAATGTGAACTCTCAACCTTGGAAGCTCTATATTACCAGAAATAATATAGCTTCCAAGACAATTTAGGAAGCTAAATTGCTTCCAACGTTAACCTTTCTCTCTCACTGGCATTTATTATCGTTCTAGAATGAATAAATGCAAATAAGTTGATGATGATGGGTCCTCTTGAAAGCGAAATAGCTTTTAACTTTGCTCTAACTATATTTATTACCCGTCTTGAATAAATAAATGTAAACAATTGAAAATAGACCCTTCGTTATGGTGGGCGGTGGGCCTTGGACAGGGGCAGGCCGACACTGTCTATTGAGAATTGAAAGCTTAAATGAATTCAAAATATGCAGAACATTCAAAACTTTTCAAGTAAGAATATCATCATAAGAGGGACATCGACTTATTCTACAATATTAAATTTCTTTATGATTGTAATATATGTTATTGTTAAATATACGTTAAATTGGCTTACACGTGCAATACCAAGTCGTGAAGACCTCCCACGTGCAATACCAAGTCGTGAAGACTTTAGTTGGCTTTGCTTACCAATAGCGATGATATATACTGTCCCACCTTTACAGAAAAAAAAACCTAGTACTAAATGCATGCCCAACCATATCGTGGTCCTTTTCTTGTGGTTTTCCAAAGTGAAAAACACAACTGGCATGGTTGATATGAGTTTGAATATTATAATTGGCATGTGCTTGGAAAAAAAATGGGTCCGAGGATTTGTTGATACTCTGTCTAATATTATAGTGTCTTATTGTGTCTAATAAATTTCAATCATTTATTTATGTGAGTCCCGCATGAGTTTCGCAAAAAAATGACTGAAATTATCCGAGACAGAATAATATTGGACAGAAGATCTTGTCTCAGTATCTTATTGTGTCCAATAAATCTCAATCATTTATTTATATAAGTCCTGTATAAGTCACGTGTAAATTTCATAAAATAAATAGCTAAAATTTTATGAGATAGAATAAGAAAAAATAATATTATACGGTATCTCGTCCCCAAGTTATTGGCTTCTGTAAAAGTCGCATTGAAATGATTTCCCTAGTCCACTATTGCATCTTACGTGGAGATGAAACTGCCTTGTTTATAATGATGTTCTTTTAGAGGCGCACATGTTTGAGTTTCTCAAACCTGAATGTGAACTGCTGGTAACTTTTGTTTCCAAACCAAAATTTTCATTTACTTTTTAGTGTCACCGGAGGCTGTTAGATTTCTGATCCAACACGATCGAGATACCTGGTTCGACCAACTCCGTCACGTTGCCTAAAGCTCTTCCTTCAAATCAAAGCAGGTCAACACTTTTAGGAGACAAGCTCAAGTCTTATCGATCGAATCATAGAGGGATTCTGCAGCTGTGATAGCTTCAACAAGAACACTATCCTCAAACAGATGGTAGAAGTAACATCTATGTCGAAAACAGTATCACCTGTTCCCAACCACGTCACTAATCGTTGCGTCAAGATCTGCCAGAGATATGAAGCTGCTAGTCCTAACTGGTTTCCTTTGGCAACCAGTCTTCACATTCGCAAATTCCAACTTGCTGGGAATCAGATGCTTCTGACATACACCTCTAATCTGGAGCTGCGACATTCTAACAAGAAAAGGTAAGAAAAGATTCTACCTTTTACCTTCATCTGCGTGAACTGTTAAAAGTTATTAACGATATTTCAAATGTAATAAATTAACGAGATGCAGGGACATGAGTGTCTACGGTGTCATTGAATCAGGTTCTACTATAACTTCAGATCCATCCCCTGATTCCTGGTAAGGCACAGTTCGCCGATGCCTCTATGGATCAGATCAGCAATATCTATATATTCTATTTCTTATGTTCAAGGTACCTAACAAAAATTTGTACACGCCGATTTCCTGATCACAGGAATTTTTGGATTTTGGGGATAATAGTAACAGTAATCCTACCCTTCACAAAAAGCAAATGGGGACCATTACTGAATATCAAAGGTATAGTTTATGGGAGCTAACTAGTTGAATCTCAATTAGAATTGAAACTTTTCGGAGTTTTTATCCATCAATGGCCGTTTAGTTCATCGTTGGCATCACATAGTTTATGCTTTGGTTTGTAGAGAAATTTGATTCAGCTTTAGAGAAAGCAGAGCAAGTTACAGAAGTGGTAGAGGAAGTGGCGGAGCAAGTGGAAAAGGTAACAGAGGAGATTGCCGATAAACTGCCGGCAGGAGGTGCATTTAAGGAAGCGGTTGAGTTTGTTGAAGGTGTAGCCAAAGAAACAGCAAAGGATGCTAAACTAGCAGACGATGTTCTTGAAAAGGTACTTTAATCTAATCTCTTCTGTTACAACAAAATTTGCTCCGATGGTCGAAGATTAGATTGAAATCCAAGCGATAACTCCGCTTGCCGTTAAACAATTGCTTTATCACCAACGAGGTTTTCTGTTCCAATTATCCGTTGATGGGGTGTTCTAATTTGACCTAAAAATGCAGGTGGAAGAAATGGAAAAGGAGGTGGTTTCTGCAGTAGAATCAGAAATTGACAAAGCCAGTGGGATAGCCAAAGAAGCAAAAGCCTGATCCTATTGTTTTCAACTTGACGTGTTATGTTAAAAAGTCTTTGAACGCGTAATTATCTGTAAGCTTATTGTTGAAGTTACCACTTCCGTAATCCATCTTTTTTTCCTGCAGACTTTTCAATAATGTATTCCATTTTGCAACCGGTGTCTGTAAGAAGCTAACAGCTAAAATGTATTCCATTGTGGTAGAAGTTGGTTTGCCACGTGTAGTGTCGTTGGCTTTTGAATACGCGCTTTAACGACTATCTATTTTTAAGTTTCTGAACTCTCAAAGATACTCTGTAACCACACCAAACACTGAGCAACCAAAGTAATAAGAACCTCGATTGTTCACGCCAGAAACTCTAATCAGAACTTTTCGTTTAATTACATAAATCACCCGTCAATCTTGAAACCCTAATATTGATTTAAGATCTTTGTTCAAAGTTTTCATCCAAGATCAGTTCTTTTCTGATCTTTAGAATTTTCCAATTTAGGGTATTTAACATGGAACTACCTCAAGAAATCGAGAATTACATAAAAGAATCGATTGATGATACTTTGGGTCTTCATGGTAGTACCCGTTTGTACTAAGAAAAAGAATAGAAGGAAGAGAGAGAGAATTTGTAAATGAAGAAGAGAATAATTTTAGGAACAATGGTTGTTATTCATTCAATGATTCCTCAGGCTGTATATAGGCACAATTGCTCTGACAGTATCAACACGTGAAAAGGAAAAATAAAATTTGAAAACCATTCTAACCGTTTAACTAGCAGCCAAATAAATAAGAATACTAAAATACCCCTCATATTTAATTAACTCGTATCACTTCATATCTCTTCACAAACTCTCAACTTAAAGCTTCGTGCCTCCGAGGATGCTTGACGCCGACTCCACGATCAATACGCTCTTCTTCTTGAGAAGTCCCAAGAAGGACCAACTCATCGACCGAGTCAAGGTTGGTACTTTTATGTTTCTTTGCGCTTTGTTATCTTGAAGGTATTTGCTTTTGTTTGTTTGGTGTCTGATTTATGCGTACGTGTTTGTGTCTGTTTGTGTTCTATAGGCGGAGGCTAGTATGAATGCATTGGCTGTAAAGAAGTTTGTGGAGGAGAATCAGAGATTGGCGGGGGAGTGTGCGAATTTGGTGAGTCAGTGCAAAAAATTGGAGAGGGAATGTTCGCTTTATGACAACGACAAGGAGGTTTGAATAGATTTTTGGAATGAGGCGGATGAGAGAGCTAAAGAGGTTGATATTAGGGCTAATCAGTTGGAAGAGGAGTTCCTGAAGTTTTCTGATGAATTGAAACTCTACAAACATGAGTACGAGGAGGCACGACGGGTAATTTTATTTTCCCTTCTTTTTTTCATGTTGATTTTGTTGGATCGGGAAAAGAAAACATGCCTTATTTGGAGAAACAGTAGATTTCAAAACTTTTTAAGAAATCATTTTGCAGCGGAAGCAATATATCCAAATCAACATGCTAATCCATACATG
>JAOSBP010000006.1:7065556-7076840 GCA_027563825.1 Erythroxylum mucronatum
ATTCTGATAAGGACTTTACCAACTATTCTTTTAAGTTTTATCCTTTAAAACTTCTCCAAGCATCCAAAGTTGATTTAAAAGTTTCATAAGTATGTCTTCATACTCTTTAATGACTTTAAACTCGCCCATTTTCAATGGCTCAAATTTTTTCACAAATTGAGAATTTGAAGCTTCTTTTTCCTTTCAAACCTTTAAAACTCAACTTTAATCTTACCTGAAGCCTCCTTTCTAGTCTTATAAAATATTATCCTTGCAAAGAGCTATTTCTAAAGTTGAAGTAAATATGATAGCCAAAGATTTATGCCTTTTTCCTTTTTTCTCTATGATTCTTTAATTGATTTACTATTAGATTGTGTGGAAATTCAAGTGAGTCAACCTTTTTCTTAATTATATCTCAAAGAACAAAGGTTCTCAAATAAACCTTCATCTTAACTTCTAAACTAGCAATGTTTTCTCTATTAAATAATAAAGGTATTGATGTAGAGAAATTTGTTGAAACCATTTGAGCAACACATATAAAAGTATTGAGTTTTCTTTTTTAAAAACGAAGGATGTTCTCGCTTAGTTTCTCTCACATGCCCCCTTAAAATTCTTATGTTGGGTCCGTGTTTTGCGTTGGGCCCGTGTTTTGAGTACCAAAGTACCTCAAGTTTGCACGCGACCCAACCTCAAGGTTTTGCTGCATTCTAGCTGCACACCTCACACCATTGAGCCAATATAATTTTTTGGTATATCTTTTTCTATAGTTATCCAAATGGACTGATTTTTGATTTTGAGTAACTAGAGACATAGGGATACAAATTATTTGAAGAAATATAATTTTAATTTAGCCTCTAAGAATTCCAATTTTTGGATGGAATTTGACTATAGGGTACTGTTTTAGAATGAGAACAATCCGAAAATGTTTGGGGTATAACTTTCAGATTACTGAACCAAATTGAATGATTTTGGTGTCATTAGAAACTTAAGACAATCGGGATCACTTTTCTAGACAAAATTGTTATAAAATTACTTCATTGATCTGATCAAAATTATCATGAAAAAATGACCCAAAGGTCTAGAATTTTGGAGGTGATATTGGAAAGAATGAGAGTTTGGATGTTGTATGATTATATAATGTTAGAATAACGTTAGAATAACATTAGTGAATGAATTATTGGTATTAAATTACCAAAAAGTGTATAATGGAAATGATGAGGTTCATATGATTGTAGTTATGATTAAAAGGAAATGAGTAATGGGTATTAAGTAAAAGTGAATGGGTTTTGGATACTGTGAGAGCTAATAATGCTATAAATGAAATGACGAGTAATTGAATTATGAATTTTGATTTTAATGGTTTTATTGAGGTGTAAACCTAAGTACAAATTATACTTAGGTGAGTTTTGAAATATGATTGATAATGTGACGAGAAGAATGGAAAGATACCTGAGATTGGCATCGAGCATGCATTGTACATATTCCATATTTGTGCATAAACAAATACTTATAATTGTGCAGTTATTAATGTATATGTAACATGCGTTTTGCATGATTGTGATGTGCAGGTTAAATGTTCGCTTTCAGATGTTTCCAGATCATGGAAGCTAATGCTAATCTGGAGCGTACTATGAGTAGACCGAGATGGTCATACTTTTTTGTTTGATTTGTTTAAGTTATGAATTGAATGATTATGCATTGTGAATGTGTTGGTTCCAGACAATATATGCCTGAGGAGTTTGATAAATGTTAGAACATTGAAGTACTCATTGTATGTGAATTGGATTGAAATAAGTGTACATAACGTGATTTTTAAATGTCGGACTATGGTTCGATGATAAATGTGTTCTGAATGTGCAGTTGCATATGAATGAAAATGTGTTTCTTGACTTAAGTGTTTAATGTCGGACTTAGGTTCGATGACAATGTGAATGGGAATGTGATAGTGGATATGATTGTGTGATATTGAGCACTTTCAATTGACTGAATATATGTAAGGCATTCCATCTCATGAATGCATGAAAAATAATGGCATTTGCGTCCTAAGTAGCTACCGATTGGAGCTTAAAGCTCAAAGTGTGAAAAGAGCCTCGAGCTCAGAAAGTGATTAAGAGCCTAAGGCTTACTATGTATAATGAGCCTGGTATCCCCATCGGATAAGGGATAGTTAGTAATAAACCCGATATCCAATGGATACGAGACAGTTTAAACACTCGGTCATAACAAAGTAACACATGAAAAGTGAGTCTCATGTGCACTACATATGTATGCAATGAATGATTATAATGTGTGGAATGTAAAATGTGAAACGATGGATCAAGTGTATGTGATTTAATATGATTATGACTGAATTGATGTGAATTATATGAATTATGTGTTATGTGACTGAGTGAGCCACCGATGATGGTCACTCACTGAGTTAACAAAACTTACCCAAAACTTTGCAAATATTTTTCAGGATCAGAAGAATACCCAGTTAGGCAAATGGGAGTATCCCTACAGCATACAAATGAGGGATAGAGTTCGGGATCAGTTCGTGTCTACATTGTATTTCTTTATTTTCGTACTAAATTGTATTTTTTGCAAATTTTGTATGAAGGAATGTATTATAAAATTATTGTACAATGTGTACATGAATGTAATCATGTTGTATTGACTTCATGATTGTGAGTGTTTTGTTTCTGGAATGGGCCCTAGTGATTAACGAAATTCTGATGATTTGAAAAATGTTTATGGAATAAAGTGGGCCCTAATTGGTTATGGATTTCCATATATTATGTTTGTGGTTTCAAAAAAAAAATACTGAATTTTGACTGACTGGGTGTTCTCGCACGCTGTCTTCATAGGGTATGGACTCGAACATCACACAGGATGTTGGGAACATGTCTTGTAGGAGTGGGGTGTTACAGAAACTTTTGTTGGAGTTTCTAGTTCTACTGGTTGAACAGGATCAACACCACTGCTTCAATCTATATGGGCTCATCTACACCATCTTCATCAAACATATTATGTTGAAGATTAACCTTTGCCTCTTGCGGGCCTACAATTAAAGGAAATGGATCCAAGTCAGCCACACCATCACTGGACTCTAAAACTGTATTATTTGAACTATCAATATCTTCAGTGGTTTAATCTTCTATGAATACAACATCATAACTTGTAATAAGTTTCCTCTCAACTAGATCCTAAAACCTGTAGCCAAACTCATCCTGACCATAATTGACAAACATACATTGTCGTGTCTTTGAGTCAAGGTTAGACCTCTCATCCTTGGGAATATGCATAAAAGCATTACAACCAAACACCCTGAGATGATCATAAGAAATACCTTTTCCTGGCCAAATACATCAAAATACAAAGGAACACTATGTTTGAGGTTAGCAACTGAATAACTGTATGTAAAGCCTTACCCCAATATGATTGCGGTAGCTTGGCGTGTGATAGTAAATATCTAATTCTCTCCATCAATGTTCTATTCATCCTGTCAGTTGAGACATTCAACTAAGGAGTCTTCGAAGGAGTCTTCTCATGTCTAATACCCTGAGATCTAAAGTATTCATCAAATGAGCCAATGTATTCATCGTCATTATCTATTCGGACACGTTTCAACTTCTTTCCTGCCTCTCTCTCAACTAAAGCCTAGAACTGCTTAAACACTTCTAGAACCTGATTCTTGGACTTTAAAGCATAAGCCCAGATATTCCTTAAATGATCATCAATGAACATCACAAAATAACTAGCACCACTAAGTGTCTACATCTTCATAGGACCACACAGATCAGAATGCACCAACTCTAATACCTGTGTCTTCCTTGAAAGGGGATGGCTCTTGAAGGCGACTCTAGTTTGCTTACCTGCTAAGCAATCACTGCACTTCTCGAGCTCCACCTTTTCCATACCTAACAAGATATTTTGTTTAGCCAACAAAGACATAACTTTCTCACTCATGTGAGCAAGCCTTTTATGCCACAAAGTAACTGTCTCCTTGCTCTGAACTGCATTGACATGTCATTGAAAACCTTTGCTAACATAAGGTACAATTGTTAGCAAGGTACAATTTTGATTGCTTCTGGCCTCTTTCTACAATCAAGTTACCCTTGGTTATTTTCCACTTACCATTCTTGAAGGAACTTCCAAAGTCATTTTCGTCAAGTTCACCAACAAAAATAATATTCAACCGTATATTAGGAACATGTTGCACATTTTTAAGAACTAACTTAGAGCCATTACTAGTTTGCAAACACACATCACCACTACCAAGAACTTTAGTCATACCATCATTACCCATTCTTACAGGACCATAATCACAGGATCTATAAGAAAAGAAAAAATGCTTATATGAAATAGCATGTATGGCAACACCTGTGTCAATTACCCAACTGGTATCTTGACTGATAACATTAACCATGTCAGCATCATTATGCAAAAAAAGATCCTCAACAGTGGTTGTAACCCGCTGTGTATTATTATCACCATCATCATCATTTTGCTTCTCTTTGCCCTTGTTCTTTTTGTTCTCCCTTTTCAATTTCTTGTAGAATTTCTTGACATGCCATTTCTGACCATAACGATAACATTCAATATTAGAATATTTACCTCGTGACTTGTTTATGCTTTTATCCCTATTCTTCAAACCTCTACTTTGACTTCTCCCCCTATTTTCTGTAACATGGACTTCTGAATGTGAAGAGGAACCTTTCTATTTAATGCTGGAATTTCAGGATCCCAAAAGTCAATTCCAACTTTGACTAAGAATAACTAAAAAATCAGAACTCCGATCACGATTATGACCATTGGATATGAAGTACTACTAGTGTAGAGTAAGCCTTCAAAGTTTGAGATTGATAGAATCACAAATGGCCATCCGATCGAGGACTTAATAAAGACTGTTTAAAACTCTCTGCCACTTACTAATCTTTTCTCTCTTCACTCTCTTGTTTTTTCTATTTATTACAAGATGCAATCCACTCCTCTCTCTCTTTATAAGGTAGAATAAGGAAGAAACCAAATTAAATTCAAACATAAACCATTGTTTTTTTTTCAATTATGGATGCAACAAATGTCAAATATGGAGGGTTGACTAATATAATTTAATTTCCTTATCACCCACCCTCTTCAAATCCTACTGTAACTCAACCTTCTCTCATCTCCAAATCCTATTATCATTAGCATAAGTTCTCAAATCCAAGGATTAGTTTTGTTGACCTTAATTCTTATCCTTAAATTGTTTACACTAATACTGCACCTACTTATATCAATTCAAATGATCCCTCTCATATTGATCATTCCTATAGTTTTTTTTCCAACCTCTATAAATACTCAAACTACCTAAAAATTGATCCTTATACATTTAAATAAGCTAAAATGTTTATATTGTACAGAAAATCCATATACAATGAAATTATAGCTTTACATGCCAATCAAACTTGGAAGTTGGTCCCTCGTTTTAAAGATTAAAAACTTGATTAGAAATAAGTGGATTTTTCAGATCAAACACATAGTTTATGGAAAAATATATTGCTACCAAGTGCGTCTTATTGCAAAGGGATTCAAACAACAAGATGGAGTTAATTATTAAAAAAAACATTCATCCCTATTATTGAGGCAACTTAAATCAACACAATGCTTGCCTTTACAATTTCTCGTGGTTAGCTGGTTAGACAATTGGATATTTTAAATCTAGTGCTTCATAGTTATCTTGATTATGACGTCTTTATGGAGTAATCAATTGGCTTTTATGATCCTGTAAAATCAAACTATGTGTGTCATTTACATAAGTCCCTTTATGGCTTAAACAAGCGCCAAATGCTTGGTTTCATCACTTGACAACATTTCTTTATGACCTCATATTTCAATCTTCAAAAGCAGATTCTTCACTTTTCATCTTAACTCGTGAGGCTAAAAAATTATTTGTTCTTTTTAATTTGGATGACATTCATATTATAAGTTCGACTGAGAGTTATGTGTTATAGTTTATTACTTAAAATGTCGTATTAATTTCCAACTAAAGATCTTGATAAGCTCCATTATTTCTTTAGTGTAGAAATTAAACTTCAATAATAAGGCATTCTACTTGGTCAACAAAAATACATCATTGACCTTCTTGCTCACCATAATATATCAAATGCTAAACCTTGTTCAGCCCCTATGGTTGCTCATCCTCTACTCACCAAACATTCTAGTCCTACATTTCATGATGGCAAGCCTCACAAAAAAGTGGTTGGTGCTCTTTAATAGTTGTCTCTTACTCATTTAGACATCGCATTTTTTGTGAACAAGTTATGCTAGTTCATGCACTTCCCAAATAAAGACCATTAGATTTCATCTAAGAGGATGTTTTGAATCTTTAACATATTGCTTCAAAGGGGTTGTTTGTTGTTTAGAATCTATGCAATCAATTGCAATTCTATACTGATAATGACTGGGGTGCTATTCGGATGATCGACAATCTATTAATCGTTATACTATTTATATTGGCAATAATCTTATATTATAGGCATATAAGAAGCAACCTACTGTTATAAGGCCTTTTACTGAATTCGAGTATAAAGATCTTTCCAATTATGCTACTTAAGTGGCTTACTTCTCTAATTGGTTAACTTGGTTTCAGCTCTCCTTTCACTACAAGAAAATAACACATTATCGGTGGAAATTTTTTTGTAGTAAATTAGTGACAAAAATTGATTTTTCGTCAATAAATTTGTTGAAATTTGTTTTTATGACTGCCAAAATATCCGTAAACAAACGTGGAGGAAAATTATCCCCGCAATTTTTCAGACAACATATAGCAATAGAATAGTAAAGTCTGTCATAGAAATAGGTGGCAATGGTTGACGGGAAAAATAAGCATCTAAATTACTGTTGGAACCAGATTTTCGTTGGTTAAATATTGACGAAACTGTTGTTCTATCAGTAACTATCAAAATTTTCATAAATTAAAACCACGTCTTCTCCTCTCTCTTCTTCCCTACATCAACATCATCGATCCCTCTTCCTCCTAAGCATCCATCATCGATTTTTGCTTGCTATATTCCATCGTGCATCATTTTCAGGTAAGTTTACTCTTGGTTTATTTTGTCTCCAAAAAATTCGTTGTTAAATTGTTATATATATGAACGTGGGTAGGTGGGTTTTGTTTAGACGGATTTTGGGTATTAGTTTTTACCTGATGTGGTTGGTTTATTTGTTGTTTGAATGTGTTTTTGTTGGTAAATTATGAAAAAAAAAAGTAATGGTTTTGTTATTAGTTAGAGATAATTTGGGTTGCCTATGAATTGTTCAATGAAATGTCTCTTAGGGATGTTGGTGAGACTTGGTTAATGCCTAAACTTGGTTAATGCCTTGGAATCTAAAGAAAATGCATAAAGTAGTTAGATAAGACTTGAAATGGAAAATGAACAATTACGTGGAAGGTACTTTGAAACTACAACTAGTCATCGTAATTAGGATTAGCAATATGCCTATAGGTTAAGCTAAAGTCAATTTAAAGGAGTTAATATAGAACAAGGAATAGGATTTCATATAATAGAATAAAATTGGACATTTATATGGAAGCTGATATTTGTGAAACAATTAATGAGCATTTTTATGTATTAATAATTGGTTTCATAATCTAATTTGGAATTCATGAGTTTAATCAAATTTAATTAGACCATTTATCATACCCTTTATAGTTTATTATGGATTAAATCCTTATATTAACTTTAAGAAAACTTTTAAGTTTAAAATTCATAAATAATATTTTTTCAGTTAAAAAAATTTATAATATTCTCCTCTTTAAACAATATTATTTACTACCGGTTTTGAAAACTAAACAAATTGTATTATGAAAACATTTATTATAAAAAAAATTATCGATGCATTTTTTGAAAAATAATTTGGTTCAAAGGTAACTCAGTACTCAACATTTAGTTTAGTAAAGTTTTTTTAAACCAAAAATTACCATAAGCGATGTCAATAGGCTATATAGTTCTAATATAATCACATATATCTAATAACTTTATTGACATAAATGGGAATATGGAAACTTGGCAACATAAGACGGTACCTTTGATTTTCAATTTCTTTCATTTTGTGCTAAACTACAACCCATATTAAACTAATCCTTTTACACCTAGAATGAACCAATGCTTAGAAAGCATTCAAGAATATGAAAGAATTTTAGAACAAGAGCAAGCTGAATTAAAACAGTATCATTTACTCTTTATAGAACATTACTGTACCCACCTAAAGTCAGGAACAGACCTTTTAACTTTGTACTCCAAATATTATGGTAAATAATTGGATTACAATTTCCATTTTCTCTATTTATTGTTGTCTCACTATTATTTATGCATATTTACCACTCTTTATTTTCTTATCTGTCTGTTTTACATATTTAGATCCATATTATCTCAATAAATTTCTTTGGAAATGTTGTAAATATCATTTTCACTCTCATCTTTTACATTATTTTTTAGAATATGCCTATCATTGAAATACGAATCAAACTCACTTACCTTTTTATTCATTAGATAGTGAAGCTTATACTGATCTATAGTTTATACAATATAGTATCATGACAACGTCTAATTGTTTTATTTGTAGAAAATTAATAAACCATATACAATATGTTGAACAATTAGTTACAAAATATCAAGAAGAAACACTATATTTTGAAAATCATTATGATTATTTACAATTCGTCCTCAACAATTCGAATGGAACTAAGCCTGTAAAAGAGAAATTAGAATTAGCTCAAAATCTCCATCAATTCTATACACAAGAACTAGCTTATTTAGTAAATACATTACAAAATCATTAGGTCACTACTTCATAAACACCAATCAGAATGGATCAATGTAATGTACACATTCGAATAAATCTAATCAATCAAGAACAAATTTTTAGAAAAATACAAAAAAATACTAGAAGAAAAAAGACATAAATTGGATATATTCATTTATCTTCAATACATATTCTTTTAAAATCAACTTTTCAACAAAGAATTGATTCACCTATAAGAATGGCCATTTTCGATGAATGAATGACAAATCTAAACCATCAAATAATAGGAATAATAAATAGCAATTTAGCCTATGGAAAAATTATATTCAACACCCGATTAAAATTAGGAATTCCTCTAGGGTCACATAATTTGGATGATACAATAACAATAACTAACAAATTTTATAAAGAAAACTTGATGACACATGGACAATATCCTTTTTCTATCACCTATCAAATTAGTTATGCTTTAATTAATTCCCATCGTAGCATTGAATTTAAAGATACTGATAAAATTTATCTTAACCAATTATTTAGTGAAGTTGCTAAAGTAGGAACAAATATATGAACTAACTTACGTATTTTACTAGAAATACAATATCCAAAACAGTTAAATACATGTCCTAGACATTCTTTTGATAACGCTACTACCTCTAGACCTAAATATAATTTTCATAGATCACAGTCATTACGATTACATAAACCCATTAGATTCACTGAACCTAGACAAAATTCTGAACAAATAGTAAAAATTTCTGATCCTAAAATTAATCCTGAACAATCTGTACAGCAAGACTTAGTAATCATAAAAAATCAATTAAACAACTGAACAACCCATATTAAACAATCATTATGAGAGTTACCAAATATGTTATGGAATTAAAAGAAAAACAATTACAAATCAAAATATTAGTCAATGAATTATTAAGAAATCAATCTGATATCACTAAAATAATACGACAATTAGTTAACGATAATATACAAAACAAAGAAACTATACTTACTATACAAAAACATATAGAACAGTAAACCAACTAGAAAAATTAGTCGAAAGAAACACAGGTAGGGAAATGGTATCAGCGCCAGTAAAGAAGCCACTAAAAACTTCAGTTAAATAATGGAAACTGTAGAAAAAGATATCAAAGAACAATTAGAAGAAATCACTCACTTAGTTAATAAATTAACTCTTGCATGTACTGACCATTTAAAACCCATTGAAGATAAAGATGAAATTATTTATGGATATAAATCAGACCAAGAATTATATGTTGATAGAGAAAAAAAACGAAGAAGATCCCTCAGAAAGTAGTCATGTTGGAGAAAAACGAAAAAAAGAACAACATCATTCATATTTATGGGGAACACAACCTACTGACAATCTACGCAATATGGATATTATCAAAAAGGAAGCAAAATTCGAAGGTTCCCTTCTGAGTATACACCAAAGCATGTAACCTTAGGACCTGACAGAGTACTAAATTTAGATTGTGTACTAGCACCCGAAAAACTATTACTAGAATGGGCTAATAAGCTACAATTAATTATTCAAATAGAAAAACCTTTTGAAAGCCTTGATAATAAAATTTATTATGGAATTATGTTCCTTATAAAACAACTGGAATAGTTCTCAATTTTTTAATCGATAATGAAGGAAATATAAAAATTAGCACCGATTATATAATTACTCCTAACAATGTACAAACTTTCCAAGTAATATTAAAAGAAATTTATAAAGAATTCATTGGACCAGATGTAGTATCATATAAACAAGAAATAGACAATGACGAAAGACGAACTGCTCTGTGGCATTTAAACAACATGCGAATATGTGATATATGTTATCTAGACCAATATATTTGTGAATTCAAAAAATATTGTTATAAATAACTAGAGCTGAACAAGAAATGTATATTCAAATTTTTATTCAAAAACTACCTTATCCAATTAATCAAAAAGTATAAGACAATTTCAAGAGAAAAATGGCAAACCTATAGTAGCTTATAAAATATCTTGTGAGTGGATCTACTTCAGGAAAAATAATTGCTTTGGGTCCCATTTATTATGCAAGTATATAAATGGAACCCAAAGCAATTATTTTTCCTAAAGCAGATCCGCTCACAACATATTTATTCTTCCAAAGTGGGCTTATAGATGCCATTTATTTAATCAATTTAAACATTCTCTCCGAATTCCCTACTAGGTTTCTACAAGCAATCAACACCTATAAGGATCGATTTGCCAAAGATAGAGAAATGTTTCTTAAAATCTTTAACAGCTACCCTATCTTCAAGGAAATAGATTACATTAAAGATGCTGAAATCAAAGTCTCCAAAATAGCATTCATTCATATTAGAATCAGCAATGGAATCTATCCTCCTATTGACGAACCTCCAAGACTGTTGGACCCCAAACTTTTGGTGAAAATTAAAAATATTAAAATAAATGAAAATGAGTGTTTTTTAATATAAATTATGTTATAGATGATTTTGTGCCTTAAGAAAATTAATGAGGAAAGAATTAATTAGTTTTGATGGCTTCG
>JAOSBP010000006.1:7093182-7138814 GCA_027563825.1 Erythroxylum mucronatum
ATTAAAGAAATAATAGACCCTTCAAGAATCTCAAGTCTCCAACAAGTGAATAATGTAAATGAGCTTCAAAGTTTAAAATAATAAAAAGGGTTTTCAAGAAAAATAGGATAAAGGTTAATACTGTGAGTTAATAACAATGAAAAAGGCTAAGGCTTAACTTGGTTATTCCTAAGAGATAAAATTATAGGTTTGGTAAATATCAAAGAAATAGGCTAAAATAATTTGTCGAATTTAAGTGTCTTTATCATGTCAATGCTTCTAATTTAACAAATATGGTCTCAATATGCGTAATAAAAGCAAGTTATAAAATCATTCTACTATATATGATAAAACATATGAACGAATAAAAGAGCTTTAAAATTTTGAAATTCGCTTTTAGGTCTCAAAAGCTCACGAAAAATATGGTTTTATATGTGTCAATAATATGTAATTTCATTTAATTTGATCATCTCAACAAATGCTAAAATATGACTTAGAAAAGTCATTTTATTCTAACTATCATCCTTTGGCATACCAACTCAAATCAATATTCAAAAATAAAATAAATTATTAATGGATAAATTTTAATTAAGTCAAGATATCAGTTCATAAAATATTATAATCAGGATTATAATAAGTTTAAAGAATTCGTTAAAAATTTATTAACCCTTTCCCCACAGTTAACTTGTACATTGTCCCTAATGAACACAATACAAGTATATATGAACAAGTGAGAGGGTGGGTTTTTAGTGCTTTCCTAATTAATGGTGGTGATTTTTTGATTTTAAATCCATCTAATGTTAAACTAAATCCTTGCAAAATATAAGAAAAAGGATAAAAGGAACAAAAGAAATAAAAATAAAAAAATTGAAAATAAAAAATAAGAACATCATTAGTGATAATGTTAAAGAGGAAAATTTAGTTAATGAAAAGAAAATTAAAAAATATACATAAAAGAAAAAGAAAAAGAAAATATACAAATTCAGCATCCTGTGATCCTGGCTGATCTGAAGAAGATGGGTTCCCTTGGTGGTGATCCTAGCCAGGTGGAGGAGCTGCAAATGATGTTCCTTTGTCAAATAATAGGGGTCGGAAATCAATGCCTAGTTGGCTGGCTATTATGAGCATCAGTTCTCTCATCCATCCAACTATAAACTCGAGCTCGCCCATCTATTCCATAAGGTCCGCCTACTGTCCCTCTAGTCATGCTTTCACCAGCTGGTTCTGGTCCTCTGGTGCAATCCCACCGATCTAAGATTGTAGTGACTATAGTTGTGGTGGCTTCTCTGCTGCATGTTGCTTTGCTCTATCTTCTCCCTCTGATGTTGGCTCGTCAGGCTCCCTAGTAGATCTTTATACGTCTCCTGTGGGCTGCTAAAGTCAACAAACCATGTGCATATGTTGCATTACTATCAAGTTGAGCACTACCATGGTCGTCATTTCTCGCATCGACGGTATTCAATCAGATAACCCCATTCTTTGTGCTAGTCTAGTCATGCAAGTTTCAGCACATATCGTGTTGACCTTCTTGTCCTCACTTTAACCTTATATAAGCTAGATAAGTGCATGCCCCAGGTGGATAGTCGTCTGCTCATTCATGCTCCATAATAAATACACATTCGCATTCTCGATGACTCCCCAGTTATCTCCTCAACCACTCAGAGTATGGCTTAGAATACCATGGATGTATTTGAGTGTCGAACTGTGTAAAGTCGAGGCCTTTGACTTGTGCAGATCGTAGTTTTCTTCAAAGCTGATCCTCCTCCAAAAGTGTCGCAGAGGCAACCGATATGGAAGATCTATCTGTAATGCTTAATACTCTGGTGTCTCAATGTACTCCCGGTCGTATAGACCCATAATGATGAAGAACTTGATATAACTCATCCGATGCATCTCTCTCATCATTCGAAACTAAACTGTATTGTGAGGATCCCTGTTTTAACATTCCTTCTCCATGTAGAATGTGGAGAGGACCTCTAAAGTGAGCTCTCTATAAGAAGGTTCCATGATTTCAGAAAATCGGGACTATGCTCTTATATCTATTAACTCTGTAACCTGTTAGGCTAAGTCAACTTGCTCCAAAGCCTCTCAGTCGATGTACCAATTAGCTCGGAACTTCTTATTCTTCATTCTTTGATACCGTTCTTCCTAAGCCCTAGCATTAAATAGCAGCATCTACAACCTCTCTAAGGGCTAGGTTGTAGTAGAAGACTCACCTCGATGCCTCTTTCTTGCAGGGTCTTTTTCGCCCTATGATTGTGTCATTTTGCCTGAAACTTTAGATAAATGGAAGAAAACTGAATTATAAATCACTAGATTATGCTTTTTCTCACACTTAATTTTGATCATGCTTAATAGTTATTAATTCCGAAAGGAAACTAAACATAAAAAATTAAACCAGTAGGAAAATTTAATAAATTAAAATGAATAAGGACAGAAAGTAGAAACACTTAAACAAAATTAATTAGGAAATCTCTTGACAAACTAGTTAATCTCAAAAATAAAGTTAGAAAATTATGTAATTCAGCAATTAAACTAACTTAATTGTTAAATTACAATTCTAACCCTAAAATTGAAAATAAAACTCCTAAAGTACCAATTACGCAAAATTAACACAATTGAGCACTAAACTCATGCAATTAAACATAAGCCCATTGTTAATTAGTGTAAGAACTAACTAATTAAATTCACTAAACACAAAAATATCAAAATTAAACATGTAGGGAGCCCAAATCACAAGTTTATGCAAATTAAGCTAAATTTTTACCCAAATTTCATGCAATTTGTCAAATTGAGTCATTAACACAATTGGATAATGCCATTAATCAACTTTGAAACTATCATCAGACAATCAATCACGTAAAATTCACATGGATTCCTAATTCTCAATTAAAACAATTTCACACAATATACACCAAAATAAAGCAAAATGTTCAATTAAACAAGTATCAACAAGTGAAATTGAAGGAATTATTCACTTGGGTGTTGCTAAATTGGCAAAAAAATGAAAAAAATTTGGAATGGAAGAAAAGAGACAGCGTAATTTAAGAGTGGATAAAAGGAAAATGAGAAATTTGAATGTTTAGGGCCTTTTTAAGGTGCATGGCAAGAGTGGCGCATCAAACCATGCACATCATTGAATTACATCTTTTCATGAGTTTGCACTTTTTGATGCACAAACGTGTATCAAACGTGCAAAATTGAATTAGTGTGGCTAGATCAAAACATGCAAAATTGCATTAGTGTGTCCAGAGAGTGTATAACTCTTTATAAACATGTGCACCTTTAAAATTTAGTCCTCAAACATAAAAATCTTACACGTTCGCATTACAACATATGTCACATCACTCCTAAAGTTACCATTATATATAATCTCCCTCAAAATGCTTAGCTTTGCTATCCTAAAACACTCCAAAACAAAATTTAATTAATTAAAACTTGATCTAAACAAAATCTAAAACAAAATAATATTGAAGTTAAAATAAAACAAAAATAAACTCATAGGTTACTTTCCATATAGTGCTTCTTTATCGTCTTTAGCTTGACATACCTTACACTTTTTATCCTCATCCTGGGTCTATAATTAGTGACTTGTTTCCACCCAGTTCTCTGCATAAGAGTTTCGTAACCTATAAGCCACCTATTGCAAGATAATAAAAAGGACATAATTTATCAAATTTATAAAACCAATTGCATTCATTAATGCCCTTTTCAATGACAAACTGTTAATAAAAGAGGGAATAACAAAACTCCCTGGATCGTCTCGAACAGTTTATCTTCAAGCAAGTGCCCTTCGTACTTAAGGTCACTATCAATGTTTCACCAGTAGTTTCCTTATTTGGATCCTCCATCAGTTCTTCCTTATCCATCTCTTGTCGACTCTTCTTCTTCTTCTTCTTGGATATAGGTTTTGGCATATCTTCTTCTATTATCTCCCGCCAATTCTCTACTCTGTCTTCTTAGATGAAGGCTTCTTTAGGGAGTTCTTCTTGGAATGGCACTCCATTCATAAAAACCAACCATTATCATGTCTTTACTTTTCAATTCATGTTGGTTAGATTTCATTTCAGGAAGGAGTTCCATTAATTTATCTGTAATACTCTCTTCCTCTTCTTTTAATGGGACTCTTTTTCACTACTAAGGGTGAATGTTGGTCCACATTCTATAGGGTTTGTTTCAATAGCACTAGGAAAACTCCCTTACATCTCGTAAGATAGTATCTTCGCTAGTTTGTCCATCCGATTTACCATATTTTGTATACAAGCCTCTATTTCTTGATGCCTCATAATTGATTCTTGAATGAAATCGGCCATCATATCCTCCAAAATTGGCTCATTAACTAGAAGTGCTTGGTGTTGTAAGCATTCATCGAGAGTGTAATCGTTCCATCCATAGCTGTAAAAGTTGCTCCACTTTAAACTAAAAATATTCTCGTATGGTGCACCTTAAGGTTGGTTATACATACTCCATTGCTCCCACATATAGATTAGTGCTCAATCTTCATGATTTTAAAACTTACTCCAATTAATGTTGTAACACGTTCTAGATATCGGTTGAGCCTTCGAGAAAATGTAAGAAAACCTCTCTCTCCCATAGGGTGATGTTAGAGATTATGAAGATATATTCTGGCTCCAATAAAAGTATTGAGTACTCCATCCTTCCATTGTAAGTTATGGCTATCACAATTAATATTAAATCATACAATAAACCATACACCCAAGATCAAGAAGAGAAATTCAAAAGATGATTAAATGAATAAGCCACAAATACAACAAGATAAAATAAAATTAATAAAATAAAATAATGACTAGAGTAATAGCATTCAGGTGTTCTTAATATCAAAGTCCCTGTCAACAGTGCCAAAAATTTGATCGGTTTATTTCTATACCAATATTAAACTTACTGCAAGTGCATGGCGTAGTTGCAGCTAGTACTAACAAGTATGGATCAATCCCACGAAGACAGTGATTGCTAGTAGTTACCTTTCTCCGATTATCTAGCCTAAGGATTGATTTTGAATTTTAATAAGGAAAATTAAAACTTAAACATCTAAAATAAAATAGGCGGCAATATTAAACACAGAAATGAAAGAAATCACTTAGAAATCAATCTATATTAGGAATTAGTGTCTAGGTAATGAATCCTCCTAAAACCATTAAATAATTAACCTTTTATTATGCAATTGTTTTATTGACTATTGGACTATAAAAATTATTATCGTATGTTAATAGCTCTCTTAAGTCTACTAACAACTAATCATAAGTTTATCAACCGAATTACTCAGGTTAAAGTTTATAGGATTACTTTATTAATTTGTGAATTCTACTACTAGGTTTGACCCTAATCTAGAGGATCCGTGTTGACCTATCTCTAGGTTTACGATCAACTCCTTTCAATTATGGTAGATCTATTCATACACAAGATTTCTCAATCTCTATGTTATGAAATCAAATTATGCACTAATATTATAGATCTATTATAACATATATTAAACATAAAATTGAATCACAACAAATCAATCACAATTGCATTAAATAAAAGAATCAAAACATGTTATAGAATAAACTAGGGTTCATCTCACCTAGACACTAAAGATGTTTAGTTACACATGATAGAAAACAAAATCAAACATAAAATGGAAGAAAAACGAATAGAAAACAAAGAGTTCATAATTCTAAATCTCTCTTTCTCTTCTATCAAATGCTCTTACAAGTTTGAGGTTAATTAATGTTGTAATCTATTGGATCTTTTGATGATTTCTTTGTGTTTTTCACTTCTTTGGATCAATATCCTCCCTTTTGGACGTTGTCTACGTTTGGAATTGTCTCCGAGAAGCCTGCTCCCCTTAATTTCCTCCTAAAATGTCCTTTTATAGTAAATTTTAAGGTTGTGTATCAGACCGTGCATCAACCAAAATACCCAAAATTCGCGATTCTGTAAGGCTTGAGGGATTTGGAAGCTTAGATACATGGTCGTGTATCCCTTCTATGCTTCATATATTTATTTTATGATTTGTTTTCATCCGAATTATTCTTTTTAAAGTCCATGAAAGCAATTATAACCTATCAACACACTTGGAGCAAATTAAGTACTAAATATATGATAAAAGTATTAAATATTAAGCAAAAATATATCAAATATAAAAATGGTCAAATATGCATATATCAATGACATATTTGATTACTTTCATAAATGAATAATGTTAACATGTCTTTTTCTACGTTGGTAGTGCTTCTCATTGTATTAAACGAAAGTTTAAAGAAGTTAATCCACATTCATTTAAGTTGTCTTTCGAACCAAAAGGTCTAAGGTTCAAAAGATAACCTAACATAACTTCTTAACAGTTACAAACTAAAGCAATAAGGAGGAGATCATCAATGATTCAACCAGTACATAATCAACCTTCTCAGTCAAGTGCAAATGAGGGAAGTAATGTGGTTAATTCACATAGTTTACATTAATGTTGTTTATGTGTTGTTGGAACTTTAGTTAATACATCCAATTTGCTTTTGTATATGGACAGACAAAATCCAATCACTTTTGTATATAGATTGATTGTGATATTATAATTTTTTTTATATACAATGTTCTAATTGTTTATTGTGATACAATCACTTTTGTATATAATTGTTGATATAATTGTTAATGATTTTTACAACAATTAATTAGGCATCATTAAGGCAACTTCATGAATAACAAAATAATAAAGACAAAACATAATGTGCCATATATTACAACTTAGTTGAAATGAGGATTTTTCTTTCTTCCTAATTCAAGTTTTAGACAAAATACTACAATTTAGTTCCAGATGCCCTCAACAAACCATATTATAACACTCACCATAAGTACAAAAACCCTATTACGATAATCGCTAAAAAAATTTAAACTCATTTTTCTCTTTTGTCAACAAAACAGTATCTTCTTTCATTAGCTTTATTTGCTCTTCAATTTCCAACATTGTACGTGATTCAATTGTGGTTCGTTGAGCCCCCTTCTTCAAAATACAAATTTCTTTCTTCAATTTATGAATTACTTCAACAGCTTTCTCACTAAATGTGTCATTGTACCACTTGAAAAAAAAATCGCATTTTCTAACCTTAAAGAAAATTAATAGTTAACAAGAAAAAAATAAACATATATACAAACAATTTTACCTTATCAAAACATAAACTTACAAGATATTTAGGGCATCCTTAAAATCTTCTTCCTGGGTTATTATCACTCCATGAAGTTCTTAACAAGGCTTTTAAACCACAAGATCATACTAGATAGTCATCATTTGAATTTATTGTAGTGTTAGCTGAAGATGTCGCGTCCATATCTTTGGATAGTCACGGCAAAATTATATTAATACTATTAGTTCTCCTAATTAACTAATCTTAAAACATAAACTCACGGGACAAAAAAGAGCTATTCACCCATTCACTTCATTTCTTTATCTCATATGCCATACATCAACTGCATCATTATAAATAGGAAAAGCTCTTTATTTTAATTTGAAATGTGACATCCATAAGACCTCTTATTTAATCTTCCCAATTCAACAAAATTTTTTGGAGAGACATAACTCAAAGAATAAATGGTGGGCATCATTGTAAGTTAAAATCCATAAATACTTCTAACTTTTCAAGTTGATTACATTAAGAGTCATTACAATTAATCAGGAAAATAGAATTTGGCTGGACCTACTTGCTTGTAAGCCTGGTAAAAATTAAGTACTAATGCAATTGTACATTGAAAAAGCAACCTAATTTATATAAATTTGACTATGGACTCACTATAAACATATCGTAAGGACCAATATTCATGTTGCCAGTAGCAGTTACCCTTTCAATCTACAAAAGCAAAGACATCGCAATGCTCTACAACCATTTAGCACCATAAGCATTCACAAGTTCAACTTCCATTTCAGACCAATGATCGAATATTGATTAATATGCAATCAATCGAACACTACTTGATCGATAGATGCAACACCAAAATATATTCACATTTAAAGTGAAATTGAAGATACAACAGATGATGGCATGAAGAATTATAAATCAAAAGATTTTATTCCATAACATTGTCTCAAAGTTGCACTCAAATTGAGAAAATGGAACAAATGATGAAGAAACCTAATCATTATATTATAATGAAGCATATTAGATTGTTCTTACACCACATCACATATAAAATAGCTCCATCACATAACATTTTGTAAACGGTTTCATGCCAGTGTTCCATTAGGTTTCTCTTATTCAGACCAATGCTTGCTTGCACTCCGCCAACAGTTTATACTCAATAAGATCATAATAGAACTTCTTCAATAAACTTGATCATTTGTTGAACTGGGAAGCTTAAACCCTTATTTTACCACACGACTCTCATCTTACTTAAAGACTATTCCTTGAATTGTTTAATTTTCAAAAACTAAGAACCTAATAACCTCAATATGCAATATTGATGTAATACTCTCAAACAAAAGTCCAACTTTTTTTGCTGTAACGGCGGAATTGATCCTCAGTTCATAGGAGGTGGAGGAGGATGTGATTGTAATGGTAGACATGGAGGTGGTGGTGGTGAGACGTGAATAGCAATCATTCCACATAGATTTGTGATATATGAACAACAATCATTCCAGGTGGTGGTGGCAGTACGGTTTAAGGATATTTAAATTAAGGATAGTTATTCGTTAAAGAAGAAGAGGAAGAACATTATGAATTGTCTCTTTCGCTGCTTTAAAATGATGCATGTTGAACAAAATAATAGGAATGACTGAATCAAGGAAGAATGAAGAAATATTCCTCCACAAAAGTCAATAACCAAGGAACTGTACAATGCACCATATCCCACTCAAAAGGTGACCTACATAATCATAGAAGAAGATTATATATAGTTTAAATCATATTTAAAGAAGCAACATATAAGGAGAGTTGTGACAAATAGCCTAATCCAAACATAATCCAAATAAACTTGGAAAAAGAAATAAGGTTTTTGAAATCACTTTCTAAGAAACAAATAATAGGTTTCTGATTCACCTGCATAAAGATGCACAATAGCCAACTTGTTGGCCAAATTATATTAATAGATATGCAAAGTATTGTCGATATTTTGTTTTATAACATCTATAAACAGATGATAACCCAAATGGATAAATTGGAGCCTATTACCTCTCCTTTAATAGAATTTAAGGAAGAACAAAATTACATAAAAAGGAAGATATCTTTAATCGCGACATTAAGAATAAGTTCAACACAGATAACCAATATGACAGTTTTACGTAGTAATAAGACCATTTGCATACAATTATATAATTGACGGGCCATCCCTTTATTTGGCCTATATAATTTTATCACTGTATTATTTGCTAATGAAACTTTTACTCCCCAACCAAGCAAGAAAAACATATAAAATCCAAAAAGATGGCAAAATAATGCTACACAACAACCATAAAAGAGAATAAGATTACATGCATGATGAAGAAGAATTGGATGTCAAGGTTTTGAAATAGGAGATTGCAAAAAAGCTAGATGAATAAATTGAATAAATCATAGTTTAAAAAGTTGAATATTCTAAAAAACTTAATATTGGGTAATGATTAAAGAAAAATTAAAGGGAACCTTTAAAAATTCCCCTTTCAACACTTGGATGTTTTTGTATGGAGTTCGATCGACACATGATAGGTAAGTAGGGAAGTAATTTCTCTTAAGTTAAATCTAATTCTCTCTTCAAAAGGTATACATTTCATATAAAATCTAGTAAAAGCATGAAATGATCTAAGCTTATTTAGCTAGCCTAATCTCTTTTATGATACTTGAAGTCTAAAGACCCACTTGTATGATAAATATTTTCAGCTTGGTTATGACAGACCTACTTATAGAATTCGATGATACTTAATAGATAAGATCAATTAAAATAAGACCCATCCACATGTGGAAGTACAATCCGAATTTTAAAAAAAACCAATAACCTTCCTAGTAGAATTAGAGCTCACCTCTACTAGGATAATTTGAGTCTAACTTCATTTCTTGAAGGATTGTCTATAAAAGGGGGGCACCCTTAGGTTAGTTCTTATAACCACTCTAGCAAAATATATATATTTTATATATAATATAGAAAAAGTATAAAATAGTTTTACCTTATTTAACTTGCCTAATCTCTTATATCGAACTTGAAGCTTAAACACCCTTTTGTATCATGAATATTTTCTACGTGGTTGTAGCAAACCTACTCATAAATTTCAAGGATACTTAATAAATAAGATCAATTAAAATAAGGCCCATCTATATGTAGAAGTACAATCTTAATAAAAAAACCAATTAAGCTTCCTAGTTGAGTTAGATTTAAACTTTACTAGGATAGTTAGAGTCTAACTCTACTTACTGAAAGATTGGTTATAAATGGGAGACGCCATTAGATGAGTTCTCATAACCACTCTAGCAAAAGAAGTGTATTTAATATACACTCTAACAAAAGCATAAAATGGTCTTGGCTTATTTAGCTAGCCCAATCTCTTATATCAGACATAAAGCCCAAAGACCCACATGTATGATAAATATTTTATACTTGGTTGTGGCAAACTTACTTGTAGATTTCTATGATAATAGATAAGATCAATTAAAGTATGGTCCATTCACATGTGAAAGTTGAGTTCTAATTAAAAACTAATTAAGCTTCTTAGTTGAGTTAAATTTAAACTCTACCAAGATAGTTTAGGTCAAACTCTACTTCTTGAAGGATTGCTTATAAAAGGGAGATACCCCTAAGTAAGTTCTCATAATTGCTACTACTAAGCTTAATAGAGATTATCTACATACTTAACACCCTCAGTGATGAATCAAGAAAAGTTTCAATCAATATTTTGATGATAACAAAATATAAGTATTACTAATAAGTTTATTTTTTTAGAAACAATATTAAAACAAGATGTAGTCGCAAACTTAAAAGGATGCTCTATAAAGATTATAAAAAAAAAGAGATGATTTTTACAACTTACCAAGTGAAGATCAAGCTAAGACAAAAAAGAAGATCGTGACTCATCAAGGTCATCTTGCATTGTATATTATTAATTGTAATCTCACATTGCTGATTTGGTAATCTTAAATAAGGATGTCAATTTTGGTCTCAATGGTTGATTGGGCCACAAACCAGAAGTGGTCAGCCTAACCGGACCACGGCTGAGGTCGGGCCAAGCACGAGTCTACACTGCCGGGCTCGTGGCCCAGTTGTTTTATAAAAAATGACGTGGTTTTGACATTTTTAAAAAAATATATAAAGTGGGTTGGCTTGGCTTGGCTTGGCTAGCTCGCTCGTGGCTCGTTGAGCCATGGACTAACCTTCCTAGCCTGCCGAGCCGGTCCGGCCTATTGACATTCCTAATCTTAAAGACTCACTATGTATAAATACTTCATCTTACTTTAATGCATGAATCTTTTCATTCATCAAGAGGAGTTAAAACTCATGATCTTTAAAACACTCTTTAGAGAATATTTTGAAAGTGCTTAAATTATAATTATAAAAAAAATTGGAGCTTGAGCATTTGAAGTTATTAAAAATCATAATTTTATGGGGATTAGTCAATCTATGTAGGATAGTGGTTGATTAATATAGGTTAAAGTTGTCAATTTTGATGTACTAAGAGTTTGTAGTCATATTAGTTGATATATTGGTCAACTAATATGCCATATTGGTCGATTAATATGCTCTAGTGATTGACCAATGTCTTCACGCTAATGAATATATACTTGTTAATATGCACTAGTTGACTATGTTAGACTTAACCACTAGTTTTTAAATCCAATAAGTAGTAAAGGTTCCAAAATCCTATAAATTCATGTTTTCTCATTATCTTACATCAAAAAGTATTTACGTGTCTTTTACAAATATATATAAGTAGCTTTTAATCATTTGGGCAATCATTATTTCATTTGGAGTGAGTAAACATTTTATAAATTAGGCTATTTTGACTTGTAAACTTTCAATGGAGTGTTTTTATATTATACTTAGGGATGTTTCAAGTGAAGTTCCTCTTCACCATGAAGCAAAATTGTAAAATGATTCTTCTTTATCAAAAAAAAAAAAAAGATTGTGCAAAGGTATTTCTTCACCTTGAAAGAAAATTATAGTGAAATTCATTTATTTGGCCCATTTACATTAAGCAATTTCTTTATCTTTATATTTATTAGGTGTTATTAAATTGATTTTATCAATTCAAAAATTTTGTTAAATTTTATAAACACTTAGGTCATCACTTTTTGAGTGTCATTAGAGATTAACATTCAATCTCAGCAATGTAAGTATCAAAATGTCTTTGTTAGAAATATCCATCACAGTTTGATTAGTTATCTTTACAAGTCACTATACTTGAGATTAATCTACATCAAATAGGAAAATCTATTATAATTTTTAAATTAAAGACCTATAAAGAAAAAAATATTAGCTTATGATAATTCAATCTTGAATTAATTATTCTTTTATAGAAATATGTGAGTGGAATTTTTTTAGTGAACAACATTCGTATAGTAACTTCATCAACAATTTGAAATATTTATCTTCATATTTAATTACAATAAGTCCTAATACCTCTTTAAATTTTTATAATTTTTAATTTATTTCATCATATAATTCATATATCATGAAAGAAATGAAGTATTAATATAACACAAAATTAGAAAAGTATATTAAACTTGATAATACAATACAATAAAGTCGAATTTATCATGATTACAGAGATGAAAAAAGGGAAATAGTCAGTAATTTTTATTAAATTTGGTTAACAGTTATTCAATATAAAATTTAAATATGAAGATAATATTTATTAAACATAATTTTCAATACAAAGAAAGTATCAAACTGTTGCTTTTATATAAATGGAACAAGTTTATTATATAATAATTAATTATATACAATTAAGTTAACTAAAAAAATTGAATAAACATAAGAATAATTTATCAGTTAAACATAATTGCCTAATTTAATACATATTTTATATAATGATTATTAATATTAACTACTTTAAACTATATTCAACAACAACAATAACAACTCAATAGAAATCTAACTGATACGCGGGATCTAGAAAGATCTAGTAACACACGACCTTATAACTAAAACAACTAAAAGTAAAAAAGTATGTTTGATTTAATACAAATTTTATTTTTAAAAAAATAGTAACTTTTATAACATATACCATATTTACTTATATCAAATATGGTCAAAAGATAAGGAAATATAATGCATTTTGTTATGAATCTTGTACTTACTGTTGTATTTTTAAGTGACATAAAATACAATCTTTATTAACATATATATAAAACTTAATTAAGTTTCTGTTTTATAAAAACACAATTTTTATTAACATACATAAAAATTTTAAGTAAGCTTAAAGTGTTTATATAGAAAATTTATATTTTATATCTATCTATTTTATAAAAGTTCCAACCGGGTTGGATTGATGTTCAAAGATCAAGAGTGGGCTCACTGTTTGAAGGGCTCAAATCAGCTATTTCTATTACCATTTTTCTATCTTGTTCATGAACAATTATTTATTCATTTTTTGTGGTTCTATTTATTGAATAGATAAATGCTTAGGACCAGAATGATGGGAATATGTGATCTGATACTCGCTATTAAAGATGGGTTGCCTGCAGAGTGTAGCTCAGTTGGTTTCGGAGGTGTAGATTTGCTCCAAGGTGCAACGTTCGAATCTCACGATTTGCAGTGTGGGAGCAACATTCTTGAGTCCCTTGTGGGCTTTGAGGGTGGGCTCTTTGTAGGCCCGTAAGTTGCTCACCTTTTCCTTAGCGAGCCGCTGAGTACCTGATTTATATTCTCCCAATTGTTTCATCGGGCGAAGTGGGGGAACCCTTTAGGTTAGGGATTCAACCTTTTTGCTCCAAGAATACTTGTATTGGCAAAGATAGAGATTGAGTGGATGCAACAATTGTTTGAACTCCAAGACTTTAATTGCATGTGGTCGTTTAACGCGACAGCACTGAAGAGTGGAAATGCCAACTTGGGGGACTTTAGGAGAGGCGCGAAGAATTAGATCACGCGGCACCGTCAGGAGACCACCACCCTGTCCACATGGACTTTCTATAAGGTGCCTGCCTGCTGCCCAGTAATGAACCCAGAGTTAATGTTGACGACGATTGACTTAGCACCTTGCTTATATTGTTTTATTTTTATCAAAAAGAAAGAAAATTCAATAATAATCAGCGAGTTTATTGAAAGACAAAATTGAACAATTTAAAAATGATATTTTGTAGAATACTATTACTCTTTATATTTTATAATATTGGAAAAAAGTAAAATAATAATAATACTAAAGAGTGAAGTTTAATTTAGTTTAAGTTAGAAAACCAAAAATTAAACCCTTTTTTGTTTTGAGTAATTTGTTTAAGACTCACTGGATTAGGTACTTTTGGGACAAAATTTCTCTTAACTTTTTGCATGACAGTTGTAATTTCTGAAATGATTTAAAAAAACAAAAGAACGAGAATATAAGCAAAAATGTCACTTGACTTCAGGTCGCAGGTATGTAATATAGTATGACGGAAGCGAGCGGAACTTGGTAACGGGGACCGATCGCATCCCCCTGATGAGATCAGATGGTACGGAGTTAGAATAGGGTAAGTGAGACCATAGATCTATTCCCGCACCATCAGGCGTAAGCCTAAGGTTAGGGTGGATGCAACATCACCATCCTACGACTTCATTTATTGAAAGCTTTGTCCAGAATGTGCTCATTACGACATTACGACTTCCAATCAAGTATTCTCTCTGTGCGGACTGGTCAGTAAATGGACTTCACCATAAAAACACTTGGCTTGTGAAGAAGACTGGTTATGTTTCGCCATAAAAACACTTGGCTTGTGAAGAAGACTGGTTATGCATCCATTTCTATTATATTTTCATCCACCTCCACCCACTATTTTCTAATTATACATCATTTTGCTTTGAATTCTAATAGGCAAAAACAAGTTTATTAAATGGGCAACGAAAAAATATGGTTTAGAGGAGTTGTGGACTTTTGATCTCGAGTAGGAACTAGGAACCATCACAATGTTCCACTTTGGAAAATTTGCCGTCCCACGCGCACACATTTCTTCATTTGTAGTAAAAAAAACAGAACCTAAACCTACTCCTCATTGGTTTTTTCGCTAGAAGAATCACCTCTTCTTCTTGAGCTTTGATGACATTTCACCCACTTGGGTTTACTTGCATGCTTGCTCATGGAAGTATGGAAGAAGACAAAGGTATCCAATATATTGAAAGTAACCCCTTATCTGTCGTAAACCGATCGGATATATCTGATCAGACTAATAAGGCAGAAGTCATATACATGCAACCTGTTGGTTGAGCCAGAAGTAACAACTTAATTAACTACTCAATGATTTTAGTAGGCAAATAACTCAATATACAACTTTGTTCCATTTTAATTATTGACTGATGTGATGTCTTGTATTTTCTCGTCACTGAGGATTTAATGGTTACGTCTAACTTAGGAAAAAAGTACTCGAAGCAATCTCGTTTCTCATCTGGACTTTCCAACAACAAACTTTGTCCATATCTCTTCTCACGTCTAGCGTCGAGCAAGGCACATGGGTGTCTGAAACACAATGAGTTAGTTTTACAGCTGTGACCATGTGCTGTCCACTCTACCCCGACCCCAACCCCTTCGGCTTCAGCACCTCCTACCCTTTCTTTTTCTTCTGCTTTCCAGTTTCTTAATTATAGTACTAGTATTAACGGACATAGACCATATGAAATTTTCCAACAAATGTACGAAAACATCAAAAAGAGCTCCTCCTTCCAGCTGTACCCCACTCGAGTGACTTTATCGTCAACATCACAATCGCGTACTTTACTTGTTTCAACTTTTTCTTCCAGTCTCTACTCTTTCCCTCCCTATCTTTGTCCGAGAGATACACAAATAAGACGAACTAATGCTTCTTCTTCTTCTTCTTCAATGTATACACCAATTCATCCAACCACAGTTCATTAAACATAAAGATATTTCATAACTATAAACATCAACAGTTTAATTGAAAAGCAATAATGTAATAATATGAACAAATGTAATCAAATCATCAACGGTAGAAATCTGAGGCATAACTCACTCATAGCCGTCCATAGACATCAATAAATGTGGCAAAAAATTTAAATTATAAAAAGCCTACTGCTAGATTTAAATAACTGATGATAAACATCAGAGACCTCAGATCTACAGCAACAAGGACCATGATAGAGCAGCTCCAACAACAGCTAAAACCGCTACGTCTCTTCCCACGACGGCACCGCTGCGAGGAGTCGAGGTCGGAGGCACTCCAGGAGCACCTGCACCTGCTCCAGGAGCACCTGCTCCTGCTCCAGGAGGAACAGCCACCGAAGGTCCTGAGCTTGGAGCTTCGGGAGCAGGCGGAGAGCCGGTGGGAGTGCTGGAGGGCACATTTGCCGGAACTGGAACGGATGCTGGAGGAGTAGAAGTTGTGGGAGGTGGAGCTGGAGCAGAAGTCTTCGGAGCCGGAGCAGAAGTCTTCGGAGCCGGAGCCGAAGACGGAGACTTCGTGGGCGTGGTGGTTGGAGCAGCTCCCGGCGCCTGGGCCAAGGCGGAGGCGGCGAATAGAGCAAGAACCATCAAAACAATGAAGCTCTTAGACGCCATTGATGAACGGAAACTCTGAATCTAACTTCTCTAAGCACGGGAAGAGACAGACAGTAGGAGACAGAAGCCAAAAGTAGACTGACACAATAGTAACAAGAGAGTTGCTAGGGGAGTTATATTTATAGTGATAGGGTGAAGGTATGAATTGAGTCGGTCCGAGTTCTTTCCTCTGCTTCCGTGAAAGTACGACATTGTCCCTGTCTCTTTAGGTTGTGGTAGATCTGTTACACGTAGTTCCTGTTGGAGAATCTTGACCGTCCGATTGCCCCGTACAGGCTGATTCAAAAAAACGCGTTGCTTTTTAGGAGAGAAATCATGTTTTCAATATTACCCTGTCTTATTCTGTTCCATAAAATCTCAGCCATTTATTTTATGGGACTTACGTAAAATTCGCGAAACTCACATACATAAATAATCGAAATTTATTAGGTACAATAAAACACCATAATATTGGACAAAAAATTTGGACTCACTTTTTTGCTCCTGTCCTGCGGAATCTCTCTCGCTCATTCCTTTTTCACATTTTTATTCTAACTTTGTTTTGCGCTTAATATGATGCCGTTTTGTAATAAAAAATATATCGTATCATGCGCAGAACTTTCAAAACGACATTATATTGAATGCGGAGCAGAGTTATTTTTATTGTTATTGTAACAGATACTTTGGTTCTCTGTAGATGTAGACAATTTGAGCTTCAGATTAATAACGGAACAAAAATTCCACTAATCTAACCGTTGTGATGGGCACGTTGTGTTGTTAGGTTTCGATATGCTTACATTGTATTAATTATTGGTTGTAGTATAACGTTCTAATCTGACATGTATTTCTGCATATTTATTAATTAATTCCTAATATTTATTATTCAGAAGAAACAACAAACACCTCATAAGTGCCTGCTCATTTACAGATGATGAACATGTTAATTGCCACCTAACATGCAATGTAATGCCGAGCATAGGAAAGGCTGCTTGGCGCTTGCTAGACCTAGACCCTTCAGTCAGGTGTTTCTTATAATTTATTTCCTTACTTGCTCCACATGATCTACGTGATGTGATTCTGCAGAATCAAACTAGACTGGAAGGTTTTCCATTTATTACATATCCAATTCCGATCTTAATAATGTCCAACAGCTGCCATTTCCACTTTTTTTAATTACTTTCTTTTTACCCCAATCACATCAAACATAAATATTAGCTGCTCTACCAAAAAGTTAAAAATAAAGAAAGGAAGGAGAAAAGTTGGTAGTATTTGGCAACAGCGATAACTGGGCGTCCGGGTCAGGAGGACTCACGAGATCTGATTGTCAGTCTGGATCGTTGAGGTTCAAGACACACACACCACCTGTCGCTGCTAAGAACAGCCATCGCCCACACGATAAATGCCGCAACGCAGGCTTTGTGCGAAATGGCATATAATATAATTGCGTCAGATTCCACTGGATTTATGCGAATAAGTCATCAACCTCAATTAAATCAGGAATCCATATTTTCCTTTTAACTTCCTTATTTATCTGTAAATCATTTAATTGAAACTACAATTATAAAAATTTAATATTCCAATTTTATTCAAATAATAATTCCAATTGATATATCTATAGAACAAAACCAACAAACTTGTAAAAGAATAAGTAAAAATTTTCGCAAAAATTCCAAACAACCATTTTAGGGAACCCAAATGGCATCTTATAGAAATTTAGAGAATCATTATTTTGACAATTTATTAATGTCCAAGAATAATTTAAATAATATTAATTATAATAACTATAAAGATTACTAAAATGATTAGCAGCAATGATTAGCGTCCAACTAACCTTTGGGAGTGATGGATCTATGAACTTTGGTATTGAAATTTGAAGAAAAGTTGGTGGACAGCTGGCCTAATATGTTCTTCTCTTCCCTTTCGCAGTGGCAATTTATAATCCAGCTGTAGCACTATACCTTTATACCAACTATTGACAATTAGGGAATAAGTTCCTGAAATGTGCTTTCCCATCTTTTTAGGATAGACCAAAATTTTGCAATGACAGGTAATGAAACGGTACCAACATTTTGGAATTTTTGGATTATTAAGCATCTATTCCTCTGATTCACACACGGATATGATGAAAAAAGGTTGTCATATAACGAGGCTTAGTACCTATTTTGATTTCTCGAGTCTTGTTTGCTGGCTTTATCTCTCACGACAGCGATTACCATGCTGGACAATGGAGTTTTATTTGCGTTAGTTGACCAGCACTCCTTAATCTATTGTGGGGACTCATACACGTTTAGCTTCAAGAAGAATCGACGAGAATGGAGCCAAGTTATAAGTATTTCCAATGCCTGGGACGCCTTCTGGGAATATGTCATCCGGAGACTCGAGATTGGTGTCCACCTGTAAGGTACGGAGAATTAGTTCGCAGAACCACTCAGAGGAATCTTACAAGTATGGAATCTAGTACTTCATGTAACAAATCATACTGTTTTCTAAGACCTAAGTTGTTGTATCAATAGTACGGCTAAAAGATTAGCGTAAATTTGTGGTTTTACTAGAATAATAAATCATAGACGACAGTGCAACAATATAGATCGCGAGGAAGCTGATACTAGAGGGACAAAGATCACAGGTTTGGGAACAAAGAATAAAAACCAGCAGTGACAACTTTATAGCATCTGCCAGATATGTAAAAGAAACTAACCACACGAAGCCATCGCCCGTTGGGTGGTGGTGAGGGTATAGAAACTTCAACAAAATAGTCATGTGCGTTGAATGCTAAAAAGATATCTCCCCCATCATTATCATGAAGCCTGTACAGCAAAAGACATATCAAGTGACTCAATGTGGTAAATCGGATCAAATGCATTACCAGCTTGGCATATCACTAATACATTTATAACAATGGAAACTAACAGCAGTTAACAACGATAATATCAATTCCATTTCCTGTGATGGGGAACGATTGTGTTCATCTTCTCTTGAAGGGGACTTTCATATATTCTTGAAGGGGACTTTCATATATGGCCAAATTGAATATATACGGATTAGCATATAAAGTCATCTTGATTAGAAACAACTTTAGCTCTTAAGCACACTGTTAAGGTCCTCACTGAAGCCAAAATCCTTTGTAAAAGTACAACCGTTAGGTCCAAGGCTGTGCCAAATGCAGCCCATTACTTCAAGCCTGCAACAGTAATACAGGGGAGGCTATTCAAAAGTTCTTAACTTCTATGATTGTAGGAATATGTTTTAGGGAAATGGTAGACAGGTGGAAGGGCATCAAATTTCCTTTCTAAGTCATAAATTCGAAGCATACAACAGAAGAAAGATAGATGCATCCCAAAATAAGAATCATAATTTGGAAGGACTGGTGAAACAGAATCCTATGGATGACTGCATAACCAAAGAGGCGACAGTGTCAGCAAGATCAAAAGTTTCTACATTAAGGTCCTCTCATTAAGTAACAAAAGTCCCAATAAAGTGGTACAGATTTGCCACCATATTTCAGAAAGAAGTTGACTATGATTTCTTACCTGAATGCCAGGAATCTGCTTTCGTTGTTGTCCCAGTTATCCTCATGCCATGTAACATCATCCTGTATGGAGTAGAATACTTAAGGAGCTCCTTACCAAAACTTCAAATATAAGAACTTAGTTATATGATCGCAACCCTGGAGGCCTGGACACAGATTATTGAATAAGACTTACTCTAGTGAGAAAATTGTCATGTCTGAATACTCTGTGTGCTTGCCGGAATTTTATCACTTCAGAGAAAAACCTGACGTGACTACTCCTTTGTGCATCCAACTGTCTTACAACAATCACACATTAGCCATCTAGACTCAAGGTATCAAAAAGACAGACATGGAACAAAAAACACTTACAATCTCCCATTGGAAATTATTGATAGGTGTGTCATGTCCATAGCTATTGTTATTTCCATGGCGAGAATGGCCATATTCATCTCCCATTAGCATCATTGGTGTTCCCTGGTTGATACCACAATTACTCAATTGCAGTAAGACAACGGGCACTATATACAAACACTGGAACCTTTCCTACACTAATTGAAATGCAATGTAGTCTAAATTACATCGACAGAGTTGAGACAAAGAAGAGGGAATGGCAGTAGACCATTTTTCTAACAGCAAGAAGAAAAAGAAAAATCCAGCAGTAAAAAGGCATAGCCAAAAAGGAAAATATGTAGAGCAAGCTATTAACTTGATAAAATTGCACAGCAGCAATCTGAATTCATCCCATCTGCCATAACTCACCTCGATAAATGCACAGTATTAATGTTGTGCATCAGTAACAAAAACCTTCATTCACGTTAAGAGAGTGCAAAGAACATTTTGTAATTTACCTGAGATATCATTAATGCCAAATGGAAGTTTTTCAGTTGCCTAGATCGTAGAGCTTTAATATTACAATCATCAGTTTCTCCTAGAAGAAAGAAAGGAAAGGATGAAGAGTTTTATCAGAGAGATTCTGTCGATACCAATCACAAAAACCATAAGACAAAATCGGCCGTAAGAATCACAGAAAAATAGATAAAGAGCAATCAGTCAGTTTTGACATCCCAAGTCCCAAAATCTTGCCTAACCATTGAGTTGACAGTGTAAACAGAAAATTTAGCTGATAGAAATAGAGATTATTAGCTAAAAATTCTCTTTGTGAAGCAATGCAGATGCTTAAAATGATGTACCATTTGAATGACACACGTTTAACATCCCATTTGCAGATGAAAATGATTTGTTCTTCACTAATGCCTGAATCCTATTGGTTTACGTTATTTTGCCACCAAGAGAATCAATTTATAACTAACAAAGTTATTAATAGCAAAACAGTTTATATACTTTATTCCCTCTCATTAGTTCCCATGTAACCATACTTACGAAACTACAATATTCTCATGAAATATGGTCAAAGTAAAGACTAAAACTAAAATATTACCTTCAAAACCACAATTCCAGCTTAAGTTGTCATTGCTTCCATCATTTCCACCTTCCCCATTAGCCTCATTATGCTACAAAACCGACAATCAGTCAACCAGTGGAGATATCTTTTTGACTAAATAAAGACATTCATTATTTGAAGTCTGTAAGTACCTTAAAATTGTATGAAACTAGATCATACAGTGTGAACCCATTGTGTGCAACAACAAAATTAACACTGTGATAAGGCTTGCGCTTATTTACCTGAAGAGAAAGAAAAAAACTGCAAGTCAATATTAATGAATCAGGAGGAGATTATCAAGAGATTGGAAGGCAGACTTGCTTACTTGGTATAGATCAGCTGACCCAGAAACACGAGTAGCAAAAGAGCCTTTCATTCCAGAATCACCCTGTAAATGACAAACCAATATAGTGAATCGAACAGAAAAAGACGCAAGAACAAATTTGATTTTGTAAATAACCCTTATGATTTAACTGTTAGAATAGTACATTGTTCTCTTCTACTTAAGATTATATCACTATTGCAACCACCAGCAAAATAAATAAAATTGCAAAGAAACCTCCATCAATCTTAAAAAGAAAGCACTGATATAAACAGGCTTAGATGATAAAGCAGCAAACAGCAAATAAAAAGTCAAGGAAACATCAAATTCTTTTTCTCTTTGAAGAAAAAGGATACTAATTCAGGTGCAGTGATGGCATATTAGAGAAAAAGTCACAAAACTGAGAATCTTCAGCACTCAAGCCTTAAATAATATATTTATTGTATTAACAACATTCCTGTCTAAAGAAATTGGTTAACTTCATTGTTTTGAATCAACAACCAGTAATCATTAAACCTGTCACCTGCTTTTGAGGACAAGCAATTTCAGATGAAAAAAGAAAAATGTTAGAATGTCTGCTCCTAGATTTCACGTTTGTTAAGCTATCTTTAAATTGTGGAGCACATATAACTCCATCTAAATAGCCAACTTTTCCACACATTACCCTTAAATCTTCTCATGTCACCACGATATTTCCCATTCCATTCTGCCCACTTGCAAAAAATGCATTTGAGTTGGAAACTCACTACTCCATAGGAACAATTTTCTTCCAAAAATCACTGAGATATATTGCACATACATGATTGAATTTTAATATTGCAGCCGTGGAAGATAAATTCTAAGATGGTGTTGGAAGAATCACCTAGATAATTTTTGGAAGAATCATCCAGATATTATTACAAAAATATTTAGATGAAGATAAATAATATAAGGTGCAAAAGTAAATATCCCAATGTGTGATAATTAGAACAAATTGAAGTATATGACTATAGTTAGTTTGATTCACCTATAAATACCCAGCTGTCTTCTCGTTCAAGTATCAAGAAACAAATTCAAGCATTCAAGAGTAGCACTTACAAGGGTACAATCTTATAGGTTATAAATTAAAAATTCATGAATATTATATTAGGGAGTGTTTGCATTGTAACTCCTATCTTTTTATTTTATTTTATCTAGACCAGGGTATCTACCAGCAAACCCAGTGACTAATCCCCTCGCTGGTTTGTAGGCACCTCATAGGGTGAGACAGTTGACCCACGGATTTAAGGCTACTCCATACCATTGTAACTCCTATCTTTACTCTTAATATATTTTGTGTTTATTTTTTTTAATCTTAATTGAACTGCGATCTTGCTCATCCACCTAGTTATTCCATCTGTCAAGCTAGTAGAAGCTAAAAGGGACAGCCATGTACAAAAGTAGTTACCTGTCCCAATTTGGGAATTTCCCAACCAGATAAAGGCCCCCACAATCCCAAGGTTCTGCAATAATTTTACATCTCGACAGAACAGAATCTTTTGCAATTGCCTGGTTTATCAAAAAAATGCAGATCAATATACTGGCTGCTCTACCCACCATTCATAACAAAATATTAGGTGTATGCAAACTAACTCTAATAACTGGAGGAGAATTGAGGGGAGAACCATCTGTTCCTCGACATAGAACACTAGCAAGGTCAAATCGAAATCCATCCACATGATACTCAGTGACCCTGATTTCACCAAGAAGGATAGATAAATGATGATCAAACCAAAAGAAAATAACTCAATCCAGGATTATTTAACAAGAACAAGATTTCATGAAAAGCAATTTAGTCCAAACTTCTTAGAGATAACTAAAATGTGCTAGTGGTAACACAACTGGTATATGAATACCATTGTTCATTCTGTCCAAGCTGCTTGATTGAATTGACCAGCATAAAAACGAAAGTTTTATTAAGGTAACATGATATATAATAACCTGGAATCTCACAGTGCACAATAATTTATATCACAGTAGAAAAAAATGGCCTTACCAATGTCTTAAGCTATCTAGGATGAGCTCCATAACCACAGGATGATTGCAATTCAATGTGTTCCCTGGCAATTGCGAAGTATGGAAATTTAGAAATCTTCCAATAATCATGGGCTATAACACCATACCAATGCATGTCTGACAAGCATTCCAGTACAGCTAATTTAGAATAATTAACAAATTGACAATGATCAGAAATCCTTATCACCCCCTAAACTTCTGTATCATATCATCTTTGTGCTGTTGCACAAAAGAAGATATTGCTGTTTATTTCATCTACACTGATCTAGTAAATATAATGGAAAAAAGAAGACTTGAACTTCTGGACAGAAATAATAGACTCTTATGCTTTGTTTGGACAAATTATGGATCAAGAACTTGTAAATTAAAAGCGCCAACAAATCAATGTAAGATTCTAGTTTGCACAAAACACTGATGGATCTTATCATGACCTACGTACAGTAGGCTCGTGAAATAGGATACAAGTCTATAAAAAGAACACTTTCAACCAACTTCATTACTTCTATAGATATGCGCATACAAATATGAGTATTCTCTAAAAGTATCATCTTAAATTATGATTATCGATGATTTTAAATATAAATCTTATACTTCTTAAGATAGTAGAATATATCCCTAAAATTTTGGTCAAATTTTTTAAAACTTGCAGCACTTGTAGATGTCTATTATTTCCATCTTACCAATCAATGATTTACCATGTTTTTGGCACTGTCTTGTGAACACATCTGATAAGCAAAGAAGTGAGCTTTATCGTTCCGTCAATGGAACTTCTATTAATCCTTACATATTTCATGCAATCATGCTATATTGGATTGTTAACAATGGGTAATACAGTACTTGCTATCACTATACAGTATTGTTGGATAGGTAACCCGACATTTGTAGGTCCTCTGTCAGCTCTCCAACCAAATTAGCTCATCAATTCCTGGGGTGATTCCCCTGAATTATGCTTCAGCATTATCACATGCAACTATAGATTGCTTCTTACTTCTCTATATAAACAAATTACTCTATAAAATGGTACTATATCTAGATGTTGATCACAAGAATGACCTATTGAAGCTATTCTTGAAAGCTCTTTCAGTTGGTTATAAGAGCAATAGGTAGAACACTGGTTTTTGACAAGTTGAAAGTGGATGAAGAATTTGCCATTATAATACACCAGCTATGCCAACATGTGAAATGGGTGCATAAGGATGTTGTGCCAAGCCTGGAATACAATCATAAAGTTGAAAGCTATGATTGAATGCATCCACAATTTTCATCCATAAGGATTTTTTGAACTCTAATACCATAAATAGGATACAAGTCACCTTTGAAATTACCATATTCCTAAGATTATTGATGATTTTAAATATAAGATATTCTACGTCAACAAAAGTGGGAATCAATTCCATTGAGGGATTCAAATTGCTTCAAACTTTTCAACAACTCTCATTCTCATATCACTTAAAGGGGAAACGGTGGCCATCTAATTGCCCACGAATAGTTTGGAAAAAGCTAGGGAAGGTAAATAATCTCTTTTTTCTGTTTTGCATCAAGTCCTAAGGCAAGAGGAGAGCAGAAATACTTGATACAAACCACAAATCTCAGTAGAAAAAGGACAAACTCAAAATATTTTAATAAAGCAGGAAACTTAGAATTACCACATCCACTGAGGTCAATCAACTGCCCCTTGTTGTTTAGGTCAACCATGTAATAAACCTGTAGATGCAATTGAGATATATAATTGAGGAGCAAGGAAGATAGCACATCATAGTAGCAAATGTAGGTGGGAGAAACAAAAGCCCCAAAGTAATGTGCTTTTTGACCTTTCAGTCTGGAATGTACTTTTGGAATTGAACTCCTTCATTCTTTACAGGGTTATAGGGAAAGTCTCTAAGATTATCTTGTACTTACTGAAAAGATTGCCTAAGATCTAAGTTGAAGGTCATAACAAGAGCTATCAGTAATTACAATGTCATTAACTTTTAGGGTTAATGTTTTTCCAGAATCCCACTTGAAAATCTCCAATGAGTGGACTACTAACAACTCATTATAACCATAATGCAGAAGCAGCAAAGATTAGAAGTGAGCAAAGCACCTTATTATCTATGCCACGAAATGATGTAGTATAAGGATTTTTATCATCGGCCTCGTTTGTATGATTATAAACAACATCCAATATAACCTGCAGAATGAAGAATGATTTGCAGAAGGCTTAATAAGTTTTTCAGGTTTTGCACAGTATAAACTCAAATTTACACATAAACATGCAACATGCACCAACCTGAACACATAGAAGCACATAACAAGTATGGACACACGATGGAATTGGACATATCATATCTACAACTTGCAATAAAGGGCTATAAAAATAGGAATGGAGTGAAAATTTAAGATATTCAGTACCTCAATGCCAGCATTATGTAAGGCTTTAACCATTTCCTTGAATTCGTGAGATGCAGTTAGAGGCCCTCCTCCGTTACTAGCATAGTGACTCATAGGAGCAAAGAAGTTAATTGTTGAGTATCCCCACGTATTGATCTTCAAGAGGAAGGTAAGAAAGAAAAATAACAGCTATCATTCATAGTTAAGCATCAAAAGAAGACTAAAGTTTGCCACAAAATTCTTCAAAAAATATGATGCAACTCAAGTTTGGTTTCCCACATGACCCTACAGTCTGCATGCACTGGGCTGCCAGTAACATGTTCAGGGTATTTATTTCTCTCCACCTAAGGTAGCAACTTGATTTGTATCTCTAATGTCAACCCTTTGACAAAAAGACATTGAATCGACAAAAAGACATTGAATCAAAATGATCCAACTTTCTTGATTTGCTATGGATACAGGAGATGATCATCAAGGTACAGTACCTAAAAGATACTGATGATTTTGCTTTTGCTTCATTTTAGTGGCTACAATCAAAGTACATGATCAAAACTAAACATATGCATTTAGGCTGGAAAAAGAAAACTGCCATGTTTATGCACCTTAAGTGATCGATATTCATACTTTTCTATGATGTTACTTTCTTCATTAGTGTGTGGTTATATAAAATTGGAATATGCTTTGCCCCACTCTGTAACAAATTGTTTTATATAACTAAAAGAAGAAAATTTTCCCTTAGTAAAGTTCTCTAAATATTCACTAGCACAACTAATTACCAGACATTATGAAAATTGGGAAATAGCAGGAAACATAAGACACATGCAAGATTCAATGTTTCGAAAATAAAGTTTTACATTAAGGAAAAGATAACGTGTGTATGTGTGTGTGTGTGTCTATGTGTGTGTCTGTATACCATGTGATCTCTGGGGTTTGGGCGCCTCTGAAATTCAAGCTCGTCAAATTCAAAAACAGGCAGCAGCTCCACTGCATTGACTCCAAGCTCTAGGAGGTGGGGAATCTTGAAATTTGGAAATAAAGGTCAGGAAAACTAGAAAGGTTAGGACTAATAAGGGTTTTGAAATTTTATCATTGCTACAATATGCTTAACTAAAAAGCAAGAAGTGGGGAACAAATGGCAATTAAAAAGCAAAAGACCTATCAATAATAAAGCATTGTCTCCATACAAGATGATGCTGTCTTCTTTCCACGTTATGTCTGGTCATCCCATCGATAAGGCAAATTCAAAGATGAAGATAACTAAAGAAAGAAATATTATCACTAGAACAATGACAACAGCTAAGGTTACGCACAGAAAATCAAAATCACAGAGCATATATTACTTTAATTTTCATCCATCGTTGAATAATTTTGAACAAGTATCTAACATGACATCTGTAACTGCTGTAAACTTCTTAAACAAGTACAATTGATCAGGCAAAAAAATTGCTTAGAGGAAATTTATTTAGTTGAATGAAAGTTAGTAACACGATTACCTTCTCAATTACACCAAGGTAACCGCCCCGAATGCTAGGATCCAATCCACTAGATTTATCAGCTGTAAATGCACGTACATTCATTTCATATATAACAAGATCTTTCTGCAAAGACAGAAAAGTGTATAAAAATAAAATATGAAATCTGAAAAGAGTAGTTTGAAAGTATACCAGGCAAGTTCAGCCTATAAATTACTGATGTTCATAAATGCATGGACGGCTGAATTGTACAGACATGAATGTAAGAGTAATAAGCAACTGACATGGACCAGGAGAAAGAAGCTGTGGGAGATGAGGTTGAATGGGGCTGATAAGAATTTGTAGAGACATGTCAAAGAGAAAATGGAATATATACATTATGTAAGAATCATAAAAGCAACTCTATGTACCTCAGGGATATTAGGAAACTTGTAGTTATCACCCCAATCAAAAGGCAAGTTATCAAAATTATAAATCCCAAGGGACTTAGTAAACTTTTGACTAACATCTCCAAAATATCGGCGACCCTCAACTAACTTAGCATAAGGATCTAGAAGCAGAATCTTTTTGTCAAATCGATGTCCTTGGTGCCACTCGCATGGACCATCTATTCGATAGCCATAAAGAACATTACTCCGGGGCAAGTCCTACAATTACAATCAAAAGGTAAAACACATCGATATTTGTTCTATCTAATAGGAAGAATAATAGAAGTACATAATGATAGTATTATTAGCTGCTTATATTATAGGCACACACTCCAAGGTACTTGTAATAAACCAAAGTTTAAAATCAAACTGATGGATCTTAAGACAAGAAGGGAATACAGAAACAGCAATGTGCATATACCATTGTAGAAACTTAATATGCTTCACCAATGAGTTGATACATATGTATGCTATCAATGGCACAAATCCTAAATCCGACAAACAAATATATATTGAAATCCCAAATAGGAAAAACAAAATATGCATTGATCTCAAGACCAAAACACTGAGAAAACAGCAGATTGTATCCACTTCATAGTATAACTACTGAATGCGTACCTTGATGCATATGTGCCAAATGTCTCCTGTTCTATTGATATTTGGATCCAAACGCAGCTTAATCATTCCATCATCCAGCCCCACAGGCTTTTCCCTAAGAATATTTCATCAACAAATTTGATCAGATCAGACACAGCTTTGCATATCAAAAACTCAGAAGAGGAAGAACTAGCCACCGGAAAGCAATTGATTAATTACAGGCGTAAAAGAAAATGTAAGCTTTGGGATGTCGTAAAAATTCAAATAAGGAGATCAACTTGTGGTCTACTCATCATTAGTATATAGAAGGCTTAGAAGCTCTAACAATGTTCATCCTCTTTCAACTCTACAAAATTTGGACGCGCTCAAGCAGTGGAAACCTTTGATCAAGGCACAAATTAAAGGTAAGTGATAATTGTTACCTTTGAGGGAGTGACAAGCAAAGAGTGACAGAAGTGGCATGCTGTGAAAAGATGGCAAAATTGATCCCACTTTCCACTTCCGACACACCAAGAGGAAATGCCTGACCTGCAAAAGTCCTAGATGACAGGGCAATGTTGGGCATCTCAGGGGCAACTTCCTAAAAGCAGAGAGATTATGAATTTCTGAAAAAGACCAAAAAATAAAAAAGAAGAGACGTACTTTGCTTCATGGTCCAAACCAGTATAAGTACCTTGTCAGGGACACGCTCTCGAGTGCCAGGAGCATGAACGTTCATTTTGACATGTTTGGTGCTGCTCTTTCTCTATTATAAAGGACATAAAATTATCAAGACATGAAAAAACAGGCATGCGCATGGAATTAGTTATAGGAAAACAAATTACCACTGCGGAAATTGATAGGCCATTGTAAGTGGATGCTTGTCTACTAATGTTCAATCTAAGAAGACGCTAACTAAAGTCAAAACATACATTATCCAAGTCAAACACCCTCAATCATCTATTAAGAAACAACAAAACAATACAAGTAGAAATAAAGATAAAGGGATAAGGTAGAGAGTACCTCATGCGAAGGAGGACAGCAGAAGAGCCATTTGGAAAAGGAAAAGCAAAGACAAGAACACGCTCACAGACAGGGGAAGAAGGTGGTGGAAGCATTTGTCTCCTTATTTAATTTTAGACGAAGACAGAGTGTGTGTTCATGTGTTCTAGCAAACCAGAAATGGAAGAGGAGTTAGGATTTTGTTGTAAACACGAGGAGTATCAAGTAGAATCGGGAGCAGTGATACGAATTCCGTACCGTACCAGCCGGTACCGTACCAGTCGGAATCCGAAACCAGTACGGGTTTAAATGTACCGGCAAAACTCGGGACCATTCTGCAAAAAAAAAAAAAAGAGGAGAGATTGTTTTGCAATAACCGAAAATAAAACCCTAAAAAATCACCCCCCTCTCCGACTTTGGTCTCCCTCTCACTCTCACTGCCTCACCTCTCTTCATCTTCTCTCCCTCTCAGATCGTCGCCGCTCCCTCGCCGCCTGCGTCGCCGCTTGTCATCGTCGCCTGGTCGTCGTCCTCCTCCTCCACCTCCCTCGCGTCTTCGTCTTCTCCGGTGGTCTCCTCGCGTCTTCGTCTTCTCCTCTGTGCGTCTGTTGTCCTCCGGTGGTCTCGCGGGTCGCCTCCGTCGCATCGTCCACGCCGCCCAGACACACCGCCTCCTCCGTCCTCCCTCTGTTGCAACAAACACCGCCGGCCACCGAGACCCGATATCCGACTGTTTAGCAAATTTTTTGGGTGTGTGTTGACTGATAAATGGAATTATTTTTTGTATTGTTGTGGTCCTGTGGATTGGAAATTGTTGGATTTGCCCGCCGTATATGTTTTTGTTGTGGATTGGAAATGATGAAAATGTTAGAGAGATGGAGTTGTGGAGGATTGGGTTTCGGTTGATGAAAATGTTGAAGTTGTGCTGTTGCCTGTTGTGGACGATTGATGACTTGACGTTGTTGTATTATTGATTTCAATTGTGATTTGGGAATTGGGGATTTCAATTGTCAACCGAAAATGGATAAATTTAAAAAATATGGACTATTTTGTAATTTTTAAAAAGTTTATGGACTATTTTATAAATTTAAAAAATATCTCGAAACGGTACTCGGTACCGACCGGTACCGGTACAGTTTCGTTTTAGAGCCCAATCCGGTACCAAGTCCGGTACGATATTCAGAACATTGATCGGGAGCTAAGATATGTCCGCCACGTGGACGGTTTTAAGTAATGGAGGTGGAAGAGTGAGTCTCTGGGATCTTTTAGAAACACGAGGTTTGTACTTTGTACCTTTGCGTTATTATGTGAATCTATCCCTGATGCTTCGCATCCGTCTAGATTGCGCAATGGATGATTACTGCATAAATGTCTTTACACTCACGCAACGATGTACTACTTAATATAACGAGCCTGGTGGTAGGTCTTACATAGGTTACCTCAGACTGGAACTTTTATCGAAGTTAATCATCAACATTTTTTACATGGCAGTTTCACTTAAGTTCGTTTAAGCAAGACTTTAACATTCAATAATTCTCGAGGTATTTACTTTGCACTTTCGAAAAAACAATACTACGAAAACAATAAGAAAATAAAGGCAATTAAAAAATAAGAGAGACACGGTAAACCAATCTTTATATTGCTTTTCCTCAAAAGAATACAAGAAATGGTGTCTTTGACTGAATGAGAAGAGTAAAGTCTGAATGAGCTATATATAGACACTTTGACTTGGAAGCCAAGTTATATTCAGAATCTTATTTAAATTGAACAGCCTTAAATCTTGTTAAGATTATGTCTATCTCTATCAGATTACATCACATGACCAATTAGATGATACCCCCATCTAAGTAGGATTCTAGCTGATAAGATAGAGCCTACAAAATAACAGAAAGATAGAGTTTACATTTAAACAGGAAACTAACATCCTTATCTTCGAAGATCTCTGCTATCTTCAAATGTTGAGTCCCCTTATAACTTTAACTCCTAGTTGTCGCCACATCATCCAAGATCTTCCCACAATCTCTATCAGCTGATGATACAGTGTGATCTTGTCGAAACCTACATAACTTCCCACAATAAGTTCGTTATGGTCCATTCATCAGAGCATAGGCCAAGTCCTTAGCCTGGGTCGAGTCAATCTCCACAAAGTTTGAGACTCTACAAAAATTCGCACAGATTTTGATCCCATTCGCTTATGTTTGCCTTAGTATGTTCGCATGCCTCCTTTATGCATGTAATCCAGCTAACCTTCTACTTAAGGCGTATCGTGAAGGTCGCTGAAAAGTGCTCCGAAGTTTAAGGGTCTAACAAACGACCCTCACCAGATGGATTCGATGCCCTCATTGAATTAGTCTGTTGGCACTCCTCCACGAGTGATTTCTTTGAAGACTCCTTAATCATCTCTTGAAGACGGTAGCAAGCCTTCATATCGATTGGCACTTCACCCACATATCATTTTCCCAAACCATCGGGGTTGTCTTTGCTTCCACTTGGACTCGCCTTCTCAGTACTCACCGCGCCACTGAAGACATGTTGAGAAGAGCTCCATCCGCTAAGCTTTCCTTGTCACCTTGATCCTCAGCGATCTTGGCAATGATATGCACCTTACTCGCCTTCTGTTTCGAGCTTTCTCGATATAGTTTGGCTCCTTTTCAATAATCATAGCCGACACTTGTGCTACTGGTGTTGTAGTGTCCTTCGTCCCACCAACGAATCTATAACAATTAACAAAGAAGAATTTTTCATCATACATAACCATCATACCTCTCAAACTTGGGTACAACATCATCTTTGCTGCCTTAAGGAAGTCAATCCTCAATATCATTTCGAAATCCTCAAGCGGCACGACCATACAGTTCATTTTGGTACGTTAACTCCCTATACTCATTGGGACGTTGTAAGCAGCTCCCATCACCGCTTGTGCCTTACCCATAAGGGTTCTTAACTTTGTCAGGGTCTTGGACACTCTAAGCCCCAACTTGTACACCGTCCTTTCCACCACGAAAGAATGTACGCACCTGTATCTACCATCGTGGTCACCTTTATCCCATTAACCTATATTATCACATACATTAAATCATCATAGGGATTAGGTTCTTTACTAACCGAATTCAACAATACAATCAGATTTAGGGTCGCATCATCCGAAGATTCTCCCTCTTCTTCGATTATTAGGGTATTTAGCTTCTCTTTTCTAGGACATGCTCTTGCATAATGTGATCCATCGAAAAAATAAAAAGCAATCTTGCCTTTTTGGACGACTTCTTCCCACTCTCGGAGCCACCATTTTGCTTACTTTTTCCCTTAAAGTCTCCCTTCTTGGAATCCTTCTTCTTCTTTCCCTCGGTATTCTCCTGTTAAGCATGGCCTTTGTCCTTTCGCAGAATTAGAAGAGCTTACTTTAGTTTCCTTCATCGCTTGAAAGTCCACCAAAGCCTTAGCGGCCGCCATTTCACCAACCACGTCCTTCACATTTTGCCTCCGCAATTCTATTTATGCCCACAGTTGTAACCCGGACAGAAAGTTGAAGAGCTCGTCCTCGTTTGACATGTTTTAATATCAAGTAATAGAGAACTAAAAGACTTAACATAGTCCCTTACCGAACTTTCTTATTTTAATTTTTTCAAGGCATCCCTCGCAAGCTATGAAGTATTCAACGGATGAAATCGATCCTTCAACTCCTTCTTTATGAGCTCCCATGTATTCACGGGAGTTTTACCTGCACTGATCTCCAAAGAGGTCCTTGTCCTCTTCCAGAGCTTGGCATCCTCATCTAAGTACATGGCTGTCACATTGACCTTCTCAATATCAAGCACCCTAGCAGCCACAAAGTACTCCTCCATATCCCACAAGAAATTCTCAAGCACCTTGGCGTTTCGCACGCCTTCGAACATATTAGGTTTTTGTACCTTTACCGCTGAAGGTTTTGGTGATAAGCTTTCCGCATGAATCGGTCCAATGAGTGCCTCCACATTAGTAACTCGTTTTGTCAAGTTGCTTACTGCTATATCGAAATTAGGCTCTGATACCAATTGTTATAAAGGACACATTGGGACTCGAACTTTCACCGAAGTTGATCGCCAGCACCCTTTGCACAACAGTCTCACTTAGGTCTGCTTAAGCAAGACTTCAGCTTTCAACAATCCTGGAGGTGTTTACTCGCACCTTCGAAGAAACAATGCTACGAAGGTAATAAAACAGTAAAGGCAACCAGAAAACAAAGATATACGGTAAAATCAGTCTTTTTATTACTTTCCCTCAAAAGAATACAAGGATTGCTCTCTCTGACTGAATGAGGAGAGCAAAGCTCGAATGAGCTATATATAGGCACTCTGGCTTGGAAGCTAAGTTACGTTCAGAATCTTACTTAAACTAAACTGCCTAAGATCCTACTAAGATCACGTCTATCTCTATCAGATTACATCACATGGACCAATTGGATCACAAATCCATCCAAGTAGGACTCTAACTGATAAGATAAAATCTACAAGATAACAGAACGGTAGATTTTATATTCAAATAGGAAACTAACATTCTTATCCTCAAAGACCTTCGCTATCTTCAGATGTTGAGTCTCGCTGTAACTCTAACTCCTAGTTGTTGCTATATCATCCAAGATCTTCCTACGATCTCTATCTGTTGATGATGCAGTGTGATCTTGTCGAAGCCCACATAGCACACTAGCCTGATCCAATGCGTCCCACAACAAGTTCGCTAGTCGTCGTCCATTCATCCGGGCATGAGCCAAGTCCTTAATCCATCAAGTCCTTAGCATGGGTCAAGTCAATCTTCACAAAGTCTGAGACTTTACCAAAATTGGCACTAATTCTGATCCCATGCGCCCATGCTTGCCTTAGTATTTTCGCATGCCTCCCTTATGTGTGTAATCCGGCTAATCTTCCACCTAAGACACATCGTGAAAGTCGTTGAGAAGTGCTTCGAAGTTTAAGGGTCTAATAGTAGGGATGACAAAAAGGTTGACTTGATTTTGATTTGGGTTGATCGGGTCATGGACGGGCCACGGGCCAATCATGATCAGCCCGATCGAGTCAAAGGTCAAGGGTTGAAGTAGGGCCAACCATGGTTAGCTCGACTGGCCCAAGGTCGGGCGAGTCATAGGCTGACTCGTTGTCAAAAACGACATAGCTTTTGAGTTTTTCTTTTAAAAAAATATGTAATTGTTGGTTTTTCTCCTAATATAATTAATTAAAGATATTTTATTATATATATTTTAAGTAATAAAAATAAATATATTTTATAATTAAAACTATATGAAATTTATATATTTATGTTTTATAAATTATCTTCAGTTATTAATATGTTAAAAAATAATAAAGTAAAAAGACTATTATATATTATATTTTTTAATAAAATAAGTAATCAATTTCATAAATATATTTAGATAAATATATTGTGAGTATTTGTTAGAGAACAAGTTCATTCAATTGACTTAATTTGATAATTTCATTTGAAATATTATTTATATGTTTATATAAATTATTATTGTTGTTGTAATTACATAAGTGATTATTTGACTTGATATTTCTAAAATATCTCATAAAAATGTTATGTTTTGATACTAATTTGGACTTATCATATTCAATAGTAGCTCAATTACTAGTCATTAGTTATAACATGAACTATACAGAATTAATTTATTAATCAATATAAGATTCATTGCCCTAAAGCAATTAAAGAAAATGTTTCTCTACTTTTGATTAATATTTATTTAGGAAATCCTTAATTGAGGTGGAAAGATAATTTTAAACAAGTTTTTCACCATTAAAATAATTAATTACTAATGTCAAAAAACTAATAGAATTACACTCGTATAAAGTAAATATTAATTTAATACTTTTTGTTTAATTGAAATATTGAGTGATAAAATGATTAAATTATATAAAAATTACGTACAAAAAGGCAAATTTACATTGATATTCCTAATAATTGAATGATCATGATGGATTGTTAGATATTAATTTTGATTTACATATATAAATTATTCAATTAGAAAATTAAAAAAATAAAAGTGTTTAATTTATCTAATACTTAATACAATATAGGATTATAATTTATTTCTATTATTAACATATTTTAAAAAAAACTAATGAGTCACATACAATGAATGATGTAAGAGAGAAAAAGATAATTTAATCAAAATTGGATATAGTTGTAAATTTTAAAAAAATTGTAACTATAAAATATTTAATAAATAAGAACCAATATCAAATATTGAAACTTATGTAGACCTAATTGATATTTAATCAATATAAATTGTAATTTTGATTACAATTTAATTAAAAAAATATAATATAATTGTATTAAATTATTGAAGAGTTCAAGCAGATTTCTAAAGAATTAGCACTTCTTGGGACGACGTAAGCATCTGGATAGCAGTTGCAAGTCAATAATTAAATATGAAGATGTTATAAAAACCATAAACTGAATGGACCGACACCTAGAACCCGTGATACTTCCTTTCCTGTTGCACGGACTAGCTTGGAGCAAAGCAGGCCTGACCAACGCTTTTGTACCCAACCTGCATTACATTGGCATAAACAAATATTGAGTCTACACTAAATCAAAAATAGTTTTATTTTGAGTTTTAGAGAATTAAAAATTGAAAATAATTGGGAATTGATTACTAGTCTTTTTATATATAAATTCGTAAATTGTTTCATCTCTCCACTCTTTTCAATAAGAAATTTGGCATTTACACCTCATATAGAATATTACCATATCTTTTCTTTAAATCCTTGATGCCATCATTTCCTATTGCAAGTTTGGTATTTCTTATTGAAAATTAAAAATATCGGGGCGCTTGGTTTACAGAGGGCAATGAGAATGAAAATAATAATGAATATAGTGAGGAATGAAAATGAATATAACATTATAATTATGAAAGTTGGTTAAAATGAAAGAAAGATTACCATTACCATTGATGGCGGTTAGTTTATTAAAAATGTTGAGAAATAAAAAATTGTTAAAAAAATTGTTTTATATCAAATTTTAAATATATTTTAATTAATTATATTTAATTTATGCACCCTATTTATAATGACAGAATCTTTAAAACCAAGCATATTGTGGTATTTCCTTTCTAATAGCTCTTGAAGAAAAAATACTCTAGTATTTTCTTGCATCAACATATCGTTAGTTGCATAATATGCTCAAAATATAGTTTAATTATCCAAAATATTGTACAATTCATCGACAAAACCATAATATCCACCATTCCATTCTTGTGATAATGCAAATGATGTAAAATATCACAGCTATACACAACACCTTAACCAAAAGCCTTCAATTGATGCAAAATAACAAGGTTAACATTATAAACTTTGTTTGCATCATAGCTACAAAATTTCCAACTAATACAAGATAACATAGTTAGGTAACATCAATTGCATCATAAGTTCATAATACTTACAAAAATATTAATATGCTTCCTCGAATGATTCATAGACTGGAAGATGAATAGAGGAGTCCAAGTACAAGAGACCTTTTTAAATGACTTGGCAAAGTGAACAAAACCTGAACTTTAGCAGGATCATTACAGAATAACACAGCAGCCTTACCAACATCCATTTGAGATATGCCAATATTAAGAGACTCACTGATGAGCCCTTGCATCTTCTCATTAGTTAGGGAATTAGATTTAGATTCTGCAATCAAAGCATTTGTAACAGCTGCATATTGTGAGGTCATTTGTCTACAAACAGACTCAAACTTAACGACGAAGCTACCTATCCTTGACTCAATAGTATTATGAAGTGTTGCTGTTTTTTTTTCTTGTAAGAACTTTCTTTTCTTGGTGACAAGTTTTTTTTCCCTTTTTATTCCATAGCTGCTTGAAGGAATAGCTGAGAATTCTTGTGTATCAGATACCATAACAAGTTCATCTTCATTGTCCGATAAAGAACACACCGTTATATTCTTTGGGCTATTAGCCTTAGCACTTGCTTCAGTTATATCTTCAACTTTGGGTCTCGTCACTCTATCTTTAACCCACACCATGTCCAGTTTCTGCAAATATGGGAATTTAAAATTCTACATTCCAATTGCATTCTTGTGATTATGTAAAAAAGAATTAAAAGAAGAAGAAGATTAAAAAAGTAATAACAATAAAATGTTATAACTATGAGAAAAGAAACTACTAAAATAAGAGTTCAATCAACTTTTGAGTTAGATGTCCTTACCAAGCACCATTCATCAAACCATTGTTTCTCACAATTGATCTTATGCTCAATATCATCCCACTAACAACCACTTTGTATACACATTTCAAAAATGGGATTGTACTTGTTTCTTAACCATTTAATCTTAGAGTTAATGTGGGGATCAACATCCTTATCAAAATAGGGAATCTTGCTCAGTAACATCTTGTGCACTTCAACCATGTAATTGTTCTTAAATCCCCCATCTATATTCCATAAAGGATTGCAAGCTAGTTCCTGCAAAATGTCAACCAAAGATTCAACCTCATCATCTTTCCAATACTGCTTATTCTTTCCCCTTCCACGGGCAACCATAGTCATCCTTAATAAAAGTACGACAATGTAAGAGTTATCAAAGAAATAACATATTAAAAAAATAACTTTCCTTAAAAATATATATACAACGATGTAATCTAATAACTCACAAACACATAGTCAACCAAATAGAGATGTTCATATGGGTGCATTTCAAAAGTAATTGGTACTGTTGTCGCCTGCAACCAAAATAATACTAACTCTAACAATGAAAATGAAGTTAGTGAAGAGTTGAGATCGTTCCTATGAGGAATTTTAATGGTAAAGATTATAAGAGTTCAAAACTAAAACAAATTGGGGGGGGGGGGGGTTAATTCACGGAAATTGAAAATTTAATAATGAAAAAATCAAAATTAACAAAAATATCATATTTGGAAATTCAGTAAACAAACCTTAGTTTCGGGTTACCGACGTTATCACACTAATATAGATCCTTGATATAAAATTCAGTCCATCAACAAACATTCATTGGGTGATATTTTCTCTTAAGTTTAGATTAATAGAAGCATGTATTCTAAACATTCTTATTAGTCAACAACTTAGATACGATCTTAAGTTCAATTGATTAATAGCTTGAAGAACTAAGAAACCAATAAACCAGACAACACATGTACGACATGCATTTAATCAAGCTAAGTATCTTCTTAGAATTTCCAACTCTAACGTAAAGATGGTAATCCTAATTGCCACTTTTTATTAGCAAAATTGAACGTCATATCCTACTAATCTGGCTATTAAACTAATCAATTCCTAGTTGTGCACACTAGAAATCAATCAATTCAATTGTAAAAAGCACTTCGGAAGACACTCAATATTCATAAATGAAACAAACTTTATTTGGAAATCTCACACATAATAAGTAATAATGCGGTTCCCTTCAACCAAGAAAAATGATTTAGCTACTCATAACAAAAGTGAAAATCAACAAAGGAAGAACAAAATACAAAGTCTCCATCCTTGGTCTTTTCCTAGAAAAATATAAAAAACTCTTAGAAAATACTGTAGAAAACATAAACTCCTAACTATGGCTAACAAAAACCAGAAGAAGTCTGTAGAAAACATAAACTACTCCTTATCATGCTCCAAGTGAACAGTGAAGAAAATCTTCATTTATGCCTTTCGATCTCCTCATTTTTTCCATGATCTTTTGTAGATAATCTTTCCCCCATATTTAAGTTGTAGATCCCCACCAGTAGGGTAGCAATCTGATTCTCAAGATCATGAGAATCTTAGGTGAATCAGATCTACATTTAAAAACAAATTCTGCAGGCATTCTTTGTCTTTGCACGTGCCCACGCTTAGTCATTGATTTTTCTGTCAGTTTAGAATTTCGAATTATCTTTGCTTTCCTTGCATCTTTTTGATTCAATTTCATCTCTCAAGTGTTGAAAATCATCTAAGAACAATTAAGAAACAAATCCATCAATTTTGAATAAGAATTTCAACACATTAAGAAGATTAATATACAAAATAAGCACAAAATGACAACTTAACAGTAATCCAATAACTTTCAGTTATATATTAGTAATAGTAAACAAACAGAGATGTTTAACATTCAGGCACATTAATCAAAATCAAAACATTTCAACTATCTAATAAGCATATGAAACAAACATATTTTGAATTACTAATTTACATCATTGTCATTTGATCTAGTTGTCCATATATTATACATGTTGGATGTCATATTATTCCTGAATGTCAACCACTCATCAGTTGGATTAATTTATGTAATGTATTCCATTTCATCACTATCATCATCCTCACTTTCCTTTTCATCTTCAGTGATTGACTCTTGTGGATGAAAGCTTATGAACTTGTGAATCAAGTTATGTAGAAGGGAACAAGCAATTGTAATGCGAACTTGGGTTTGAATTGAGAAAAATGAAGGGGATGAAAGGATCTTGCATCTTCCTTTCAACAATCCAAAGCATCTCTCAATAACATTCCTTGCTTTAGAATTTTTCATATTAAAGTATTCATCTATTGTCTCTGGTCGATGGCCATCGCATTCTTTGAGATGGTAGCGTTGCCCTTGATACAGAGCAAGAAATCCATTTGCATTGCAATATCTAGAGTCAACTAAGTAATAACATCATTCATAATTAAACAATAAGTTATGATTGAGAAGCTTTACTCAAAGAGAAACGAAATTGGATATTGTAATAGAAATTTACCTCGAGGGACTCATAGACCATGAGGCCTTGAGATCGCATCTCGAAGCATACGACCATCGTGTGAAGAGCCCTCCCAACCAGGACGTGCATATGTGAATTACATGTTTGGGCAACAAACACCTAAAACATTTTTTTAAATACATCATTTTCTTGTGTGATATCGAGGCTTATCTTCATTAGGAGGTGTAACTTTAATTAGTGTTTCATCTAAGGCTCCTAGGCAACCCTACAAATTAAAACTAAAAGGTGATTTAACACATAAAAGTTTTGATATTAATGTTATAGGTTAATTATAATGTTCAATTACTTGAAAACATTTCCATCTCTCATATTGACAATCTTGAGTAATAGGCTCCAACTTCTTGATCAAAATATGATGCAATCTTATAATTGCATGAAGAACTTGATGGAATTGTCGACTCATGGTTTCTTTATTATGGAAAAAAGTAGGCTTATTGTCCTACTCTTTTATGGTGAGCTAAAGTGTATATGAACATTGCTACAACCTCTTTTACCGATATGTTCCTAGTGTTTTTTAAAACCCCGACATCTGTTACCATATCACATAATATCCTAAAGGTTGCTCTATCCATACGAACTTCACTAATGCAGGCATTCTCACAATCCATGGTCAATCTCAACATCCATCTCATTCTATCAATCCTTTTTTCTTCTTTTGTTTTAATTTCACGAACCTTATCTTGAAGGCACAAACAATAGATAACATAATGGATAGTAAATAAGAAAACTATCATATTATTTGTTGTATGTTAAAGTATTAACAATTGCTTTAGTTTTTGCCGTTTTTCGCTAATAGGGGCGAGCCATGTTGATCTACATTAAAAAATTCAAAAAATAATTGTCCAACATATAAATAAGGCTTGTTGAAAAGCTAGGTAATAACAGTGGACAAGAGATAAAACAATAAGCGAAAGTAATAGAGAAAGATGATCAAGAATTAGATCAGTTCCTATGCATACTTTAAACCAAATAGCTGATGTACTTCTAATTCTGAACCTTGATAAAAATATATCAAGTTTTGGTCAATTGATTAATAAAGGATATGAATGAACTTTGCTAGTGGTGAATGAGTGATAATTGATATTAAAGGAGCTCAAATTAATGAGAATTTGCATAAAGAACAAACTTTTTTTTGTTGATTAGAACGTTAAGAGAAGTCTTTTGAAGAGAACATTTTTATATATGTTGATAAATTGCCTATGTTAATAACAAATTAGTAATATGACATAATATAGTGAGACATGTTTGTTTTGATGCATTTAAAATTATGAATGACCATGATGTTGTACAAGATCTTTCCAAAGTGATTAAAACTAAAAATATTTGTCAATCACATTAGCTTAGTAAGCAAGCAAGATTTTCTTTTACAAACTTCGTGGAGAGCAAAGTAAAGGTTGGAACTACTTCACTCTGATGTATGTTAACCTATGAGTAAGGTTTCACTAAATGAGAGTAGATTCTTTTATATATGACTATAGCAAATATAATTGGATTGCATTGTTGAAATAAAGGTTAAAGTGCTTATTAAATTCAAAAAAGTGAAAGTAAGACTGCACAAAGAAATAAAGGTTTCACCTATTGATAACCTTATATAATTTTTAACAAAATGGAGTAATAGAGAAGAATATTATAAGCATCATGAGAGTGACAGGGGAACATAATGGTTGAAAAGGTAATACCTAAGGAGATTTTTAATTAAAAGAGTGAATATTTTAGTATATAGGCTATATGTGCTACCCACCAAAACACTCCAAAGTAGAACACCTTATTTAATAGTTTAGTAAATATTGTTAATAGTGATAATATTTTGAAGATGACTCCTAACCACTTCATGAAGAGGAAGAAGTTTTAGATAAGGGTCAAGATGAACTTGACATGAGATTTCAATTAGGAGAATAAGAACCTTTATCGAAATTTATGAATGAGCGTACTTAGTAGATATTACCCTAACTATATTCAATAAGGCAATAACCAAAAAGGGATGGCATCTATAAAATGAGAAATTTTCATGATAAATAAGAGTGAAACAACACCAATAGCAATAAAACAACATCAACCCAAAGACAAAACACAACTTAAAATTGAAAGACGCTATATTGAGTTGTGCTATTCTTTTCCTTCGATGTTCAATCTTATAGTATAAAGAAATTCTGTTTCTTTATACAAAGACATTTATATCTAAGAAACACAAGTGTAAATGAAGAACTTACAGGAACTCGATCTGGGTATTTCTTGATGATCCTATTAGATTCTTGGAGTTTTTCACCTACATCATAACCACATACATCGTTTAATGTAAACAAATATATATGATTTCTAACATTGATTGTCTTATTGCCAAAGAAATTAGCAGTTGCGTTTATTGTAAAATATTGATTTGGATCACCATCTTCTTTAAATTCCATCAAACCACACTGCAACCTAAACTAAGATATGATAAATTAGGAAAAGGATGAGACGAAATTCAAGCTTAAGTGGCATCATCCATGAATTTATGTTAGAATGAGAATACCTACTTAATCGTAATAAACATGCACATTTGTTCCCATTTTAAATATAGAGCATAAATTGATTAAGGATTTCATTGATCGTTATTTTCCTTGATCCCTAGTAAATTACAATAAATTACATCCTGAGCATGGAAACAATGATTTGAGGAATAACATTTTTCTCAATAAACTGATAGTTTTCCAAATTGTCTACTTGCCTAACAATTTAGAAATTTGTGTTTACTCCAAGGATAAGACAAACTGAACAAATCCCAAACTTTTCTGTTTATTATAACTGAATTTTTATTAGCAAATTAAAAAAGAACACTAATTTTTGATTAACTTAATTTATTAGAAACTTTATACGAATATCCACAATATGTGCTCAAACCCATATATTGTGGATTGAGAACTCAACGAACATCCACTACGCTCAAAGTCTCTCGCGTGACAATTTTTGCAACAGTCAGGCAAGTCCAAGAACCAGCACATTGAAAAACAAAACATAAAAAAAGCCTAAACTTTCAAGCGCAGATATGATCAGACCTCAAAACAAAAATGAAAACCGAAAGCAGAAACAAGAAATCTAAGAACATAGGAGAATTATGTTACCTTGGTTTGCTTAAACCTTTTGGAGGTGAATGTGATATCTTCCTTCCAAAAATAAAGGTGGTGTGTACTTATTCCTACGACTAGGATATAATTGTATCACTATAATTATCAAAACTGCTATTATTTTACTTTTAAAAATAAAGGATTGGATACTAAAAATCTTTATGAACTACTATTAAATACTATGACAAGCTCAAAAGGAACACCCATAGAAGTCAAAATCTCAGATTGGTTGAACAATAAGAGAAAATTTTGAGAAATGCTATAGTATCCTCATATAATAAGAACAAGTGATGCATTTAGAATCTCTCAAAACTTTCTCAGTATTAAACACAACCAATCTAGCTATGAAGCAAAAAAAGATCAAGCATTGCACAATGTAAGCATGAATGCTCAAAATAGGTTTCTATACTTAATTCAGGTTCATAAATCCCTAGTAAATTCTCAATGTAAGTTAATTATTCCATTACAAGATGTGGTTAAAACATAAAAAAATGAATACGACCCCCTAAGTATGAAGTCCAACATTTGTAGTTGAGAAATTGATGTGAATATAGAAGTGTTTTGAAATTTTACAAGGTTTTTGAAAATTTTGGGAATGTCAAAATGTACCAATGTGCTGCCGAAATTTTTAATAAAATATTTTAAAACAAAAAAAACATTTCCCACTAGTTTCCACGCTTTTAACTTTTAAAATATAAAATGTTTTTAACAGTTGAACGACTTGGCTTTGTGGGAACCCTTTGATTGAGTTAGATATCGATTTGACAATTACAGTGGGGTTGCCAAGAGGGCTCCACTCGGGTTCCAGAAGGGGAACTCTGGGATAGGTCCTTTCATAAAGAGTTTCTGTTTAGATGTAATCTCTAATCCTTTCTTACTAGATTCAGTTTATTTTCCAAAGTGAATTTTCAATCTTGATGACTTTTACTACCATCCACTTCGAAACATAATCAATCATCAAAAGGATGTCAAAAAAATATGAGATAATGAAAAAAAGACCTATAAAATCAATACCTTATACATTAAATATCTCAACTATAAGAATATGGGGTTTAAGGCATTTTATTTCTATGAGGCAACGCACTTGTATTTTTGGAAAATTTCATAACTTTTATAAAACAAGTAAGCATCTTTAAATAAAATTTCCTAACACAAATTGATATCGAAGACCTTTCAAGTAGTTTGTTTAAGACTAAAGCGTCTTCCATATACATAATTATGAAAAAAGTTAATACATAACGATATTCACTCTCTAGCACACAACGCCTAATAACTTGATCAAAGAAAAATTTTCATAAATACAATTCATTTCAAACACATTGTGTTGCCTCATTCATTATCTTTTTCTTCCTAGAGTTACTAATGTAGTTAGGAAAAATTTTGGTAATTAAAAAATTAACAAGGTTTACATACCAAGGACCTATAGCTTTCATTTGGAACAATTACTCATTAGGAAAATTTTTAGGAATGTGTAAAATATCTTCATCCTTTACCTACTTACTTAGATGGCCTGCCACTGAATTTTTTAATCTCTTTTCGATCTCTTATTTCCAAATCAAATTCTTGAAGTAGTAAAATAAATAGTATCAACCTCAGTTTGAACTCTTTTTTGCCAAAAGTTATTTCAATGCTACATGATTAGAATAAACACAAAATTAAAAGCTCTTTCTCAATTGTAGAGTAATTGACACTACAAGAAAACTCGCGTTCTCCGATGGAATATTCCGTTAGAGAAATGAAGATTTTCGTCGAAAATTATATTTACCGACGGAACGCGACGAAAGAAGAAACCGTTGTCAACAAGGCTGTCGCTATTACTTACCGACGGACAATGACCGTCGGTGTATTGTCAACGAAAAACCGACGGAATATTATCCGTTGTTCTTATGTTGCGACGTTCGATTCAGAAATCGACCTTGGAAATCGGTCAAAATAAAATATTTTCCAAGATTGCAGCAAGCTGAACCTCGGGTCGTCTCTCTCGATGGAATCACTTCGGAAATTAATCCTAAGACTAGCCTAAGTTGAATAATGCAA
>JAOSBP010000006.1:7150890-7172109 GCA_027563825.1 Erythroxylum mucronatum
AAATATATAGCGGGTAACCCGCGGGTCTACCCATACCCGCTGGGCAGGGTATGGATTTTCAAAATCATTACCCGTTTTCGGTGGGCAGGGTATGGATTTTCAAAATCATTACCCGTACCCGTAAGACCTATACCCATACCCGGACCACCCGCCCGTTTGCCAGGTCTATTGATCACAACATAATAAAAATGAAAGTGAAGTCTCATGTGTATTTGCATATTTATCTCATTACATGTATCATGTGAATGATTGCAATGAATGACTAAATTGAGTTCATATAATAATATGTAATATTTGTGTACATGTTGATGATATGAATGATTGAAATAAATGATTGGATTATTTTGAAATAGATTTCTTGAAATGTTTGTAGTTCATGATTTACTTGTTGAAATATGATGTATAATGTGATCAGGTAATTAATACTGAATGATGTGATATATGAGATTTGATTCTAAATGATGTGGTATACAAAGTTGGATAATATCAAATACTTGTGAATTTGGTTAAATACTTGTGATATTGTGTTCTATTTTGAGTGAGCACATCGATGATGGTTCACTCGTTGAGTTCGCAAAACTCATCAAAATTGCAAATGTTGATTTTCAGGTACTAGGGAGACCTAACTTCTCTAGTTAGTCTAGTTGAAGTAGCTTCTGCATTTGGACATGGGTCAGTGTCGGGATCAGTTGTACCAGCAAATGTTTTAGTTATGTTGTATCAAGAATTGTATCTCTCAACTACTGTATATTGTACATGTGAATTTTAGAAATGAAATGACATTCGAGACTGTATATGTTTGTAAATAAAAATGGTACAAAATGATTGTGTTGTAAATAAAAGTGGAACAAAATGATTGTGACTTGATATGATTGTGAATGAAATGATTTAAAATGAAGATTTGAAATGCTTTTGTTTTGAAATTATTAAAATATGTAATGAGTTGATATGAGATGCCTTAAAAAATTGAAAATATGACCATCTTAACATGTCCTTTTGTAGAATATGTTCTCGAATATCCTTCAGTATGTCGGGCATATGCTCTATGAGAGTGGTATGTTACAACAAGTGAAAAGATTATACACCATCTCGAAGTGAACTTCCAAGGTGTAAGCAACAATGATCTCTTACTCAAACGGAGGTTTGAACTTGAACAATGGTAAATCTAAAGCAATGAAAATAGCTGGATGTTTACTTAACAACTTAACATAATCGGCAATTAGATTACATTCAAATACATGAAGTGAATGTTTATACCCTAACTTCACCTTATTCCTGAAAGATGTATAAAACCACCTGAATTTTCATCTGAGTATCCAGAGTCCCAGGAAAAAGATTTGTAAGTTAAACTTCTGCCATTTGAATGTGTTAGTTAAATAGAGTGACGTAATTTTAATATACTAAATATCAGTGAATGCAATTATTTCACTAAAAGAACTATAGTTAATATCTGAGAGACAACCTTGAGCTCCTACACAACACCTTCAAAGATATAACTGGCGAAGCAAAGAATTAAGCTAAAGCTATTATGAACAACTCAGTGTTTGACTATAGCCATCTTAATATAAGAAACACTTAACTCCCTGAGAAATTCTCTTTTAGAAAGCTCGCAACAGAAGCTGAGGCCGTCACAGCTTCTGCAATTAAAGAAACCGGTTGGCGAGCCTGAAGGCAGGCGCCTATATCAAAGGGATGCAATTCAGATCCATCAAAGATGAGGTTGACACCAGGAAGAACTACTTCTCTATTGTCAGCTTCGTCAGGATCAACTTTTGCTGTATTGACCATAGGGACTTCCTCAATGGTCCTTGTAGCAACTTCATACACTGGAGCTAAAGCATATGATCTGCAATATTATACAATTTTGGTCATCAATGTCCTCAGAACTACAAAGGGTAAGGCAACAAAAAATGGATTCTAAACAATTACACACACATTAGCAAGAAAAGATATCGTAATTCTCAAATTCAACAAAAGTACGAAGTGCACAGAATTTCTTCTGAGAAAGAAGCCCAAGTGTTCATCTGTAGAGATTGGTTTGAATAAGCTGCTGAGCTTGTACAGCTGATACATTTTTTTTTTTCTTCTCTCTTTCCCTTGTTGGCATCTTTAAAGCTATGCCAGACGATGCTCAATTATGAATTTATAACATGAGGAAACTTGTGTTCAATAAGGGGAAGTTGCCAATAATCAGATTTAATAATTAACGTGGGAATGGAAGCAGGTTAATGGAAACATTAAGACCGATAAGGACAAACCTTAGGATGCTACCATCAAAACTCAGAACTTCAGTCTGGCAACGTTGTCGATTAGCAAGTTTTAATCTCTGATTCTCACTCGTGGCTCCTGATATGGGTGAAGAAGGGTCAACAAGGGGATTCCATCTTCCACTGGCATAGTTCATGAGTAGTCGAGACGAATCCTTTGACAGCTCTTTCTGGTCAAGTAGTCTAGCAGCCGGACCTGTTGCTTGGTACTCTGAACAGACATCACGTAATCTTTTTCTTAACCCTTGCATCGCTTCAAGATGAACATCCAGTGAATCAGACTGAAGTAATCCTGATGCAACAACCCTTTTGCATATCTTCTTGCATAACTTAGGACGGCAAAGAGGTATCCCGAATTCTGTACTTAATGGTACCCATTCATACTTCTCGTCATCTGCTGCAAAGTGTTCTGATTCTCTTTCATTAAAAAGCTTCAATAGTCTAATATAACCTATTGTTGGCAGTTGAAACTTTGTTGTCAGATTGGTTAATAAAGATTTCAGTTTCAAACTTTCCACTTCACATAAGTTCAGTTCCTTTCCAATGCAAACAATGGAACCGTCAGAGTTCTTGATGGGCAACGGTATATCCAAAGTAACGCATTTTCCAGATTCGTCAAGATCATATCTACTGAGGGGCTGCACAAGGATAGCTGAAGATTTGAGAAGTGAATTCAAACAATGTAAAAGTACATTACCCTTGACCAATGTCCCTTCAAATTTGCAGCCCAACCCTCCAACGGTGGAGCCATCCCAAGACCATATAAGGGCTTTCTCACAGCCATGTAGTGGCGCAGGAAGCAATCGTAGACATTGACCTTTCATCAACACAACTGACAATGGGCCACTGGCAACAGTTGAATATAACACCAGCTTCATCCATGGTGTCAAAGAGGAATAAGAAGGAGGACCAAAGTGGATGGGTCCTTTTGGTCCAGGAAGAACTGCTGAATAAGGAAGTGGGATTATGGATAAAACAATATCATAGTCACGACGAAATAACCGATCCAAAGTAGCTGGTGCTAAAGCAGCCAAGCTTTCACAGCGAAGAATATCCACGCTGTACTTTCTTTCCCTTCTTAAATTTTCTTTCGAATCATCAGACCCTTCAACTGGGATAAGTTTATCATCATCGTTCACATTTTCTTCCAACTTAGACATCTCACTTACAGAATTAGCTTCATCACATGAAGTCAACCCCAAGTGTGTGCTTCCTTCGGAAACAAGCTCTGTGCAACGAGGACCATTTTCAGGCATTTTTGACCTTGTGGAATCCTCTATTTGGACTTCAGCTTCATTACTATCACATCCATCTAATTTTCCTGCAGAACTTATCTTGGCTGCACTTTTATCAACATTTGAAGCTGATTTGACAATCTTACCGGAAACTTCCTCGCTGTTCAAATCAAGTGCAACTCCACCAGATAGCAAACATTCAAGCACACAGCGTAGGCTAAAAACATGATTTGCGAATTCCTGTAGTTCCCCCTCATATTTTGCTCCCTCTAATGAACTCAGATCCTTGCAAAGATCGCCAATACTAGCATGACCTAATTTCCCTGCTTCATATAGCGTTACAGCATGAGATTTTAATCCTGCAAACCAAAGATGCAACATAATCAAATACAAAAAATTCGTATCCAAATACAATGGGACTGCATAATTAGCCAATTTGATGAGTATCTCTCAATGTTGTGCCTGATCAACTAGCAAGGCCATCTTCTATCTATTATTCAGTTGTAAGACACTCTAAACTAATTTCAGATCATGTAAAAGAGGGATATCAAAGTCCTACAGTGCCTGATTGCTTATGTACCTAGGTGACAATCTGAGAGTTAATAATAATTAAACAAGGTCTGTAAATCTGTCCCCTAACACCTGAGTGACTTCTTTTCTTATGTTCGATATGTATGCTAGTTCATGCTCTCTTGCTTCATGAGTAGATAAATAGAAAACTGTATTTGATTAACACAGTCTAACCAATGTGCACTGCAAAGTAATGATAAAAGATAGCCAGCAACAACACTAATATAACGGACTACTCAATTTTGACAATGAACTTCTACAATTAGCTCAATAGAGAAGTTACTATTAACTGCACTATCATGTCACCTTAATGCTCGACATCAGCTAAACCAGTCAAAGATGCCTTTGACTGATAGACCAAAATCATAATGTAGTTTCGCCAACACCGTAAGACATACTCAAGGTAGAGTAGCGGTCCAGAAAAGTTTTGGAAGAAATAAGTCAACCAACTGCAAAGTTCTAAGAGTTAAGATAACTTGTTAAAGTCTAGAGCGAGAAGCAAACCAATTGAGATGAATGGACCTCCTACTTTTGAGGGATGAGAACGACAGTAAACTAGGTTTTGTACAGACATAGTTGCTTATATATATGGAATCTTGGTCTATTAAAAGTCCACTACAGAGCTGTTTCCGTGATTTTAGCAGCAGCTACTAACGTGTAGTTAAGTGCTCTACCTCAATTCCCCGTTGTAAGGGAGAAGAGTGAATTAGAGAAAAGAATGTATCAGTTAAATTTTTTGAGTGCTTAAAATACTTGGTATAAGAGGTATTTATAGGTAGCTTTGGAATACTCTAGAGCTACTACTTAAAAGCCCAACAACTTTCTACCCAACTAACTTATTAAATGTTTAACAACTTTTAACTTAAAATCTAATGCTCTTAGCATTTACGAGACAATTCTAGAAATTAGGGGTAAGCATTATTAGGGCCGGCTCGATTACCCGGCCCGGACCAAATTAATTCGGATAATAAAATGCTAAAATACGGGTAAATCAGGTCGGGTCGGGCATTACCTGAATTGTTTTCGGTTTGGAAATTATGAAAATATATTTCGTTATTTTTCTTGTAGAATTAACAGATTAATTATGATACTTAATTGAAATATTTGGTTATATTATTGGTGAATTCAATTATTTGTTTTGTTTTATGTCTCTCAAATGAGATATAAGAATGTAATTCAAGTATTTAGTTATTTTGTATAATTTTTGAAAGAGAACTAAACAAAATTTCGTGTAACCCAAAATTACTCGATTTACCCGAATTACCCGATTAGGCCGGGTAAGTTCGGGTAATGAAATTTTGAGTTCGGGCCGGGTAAGATGGAAATTTTTTTGGGTAATTCGGGCTTTACCCGAACAGTGAAAATTTGGCCCGGTTAGTCCGAATGCTCACCCCTACTAGAAATAAATTCTAGCTATACATTGTAATTCTAGAATAATTTTGAAGAGAACTCTAGAAACTCTAAAATTCAAATTATATTTTAACTTCTCTTTTAATTTGAACTTTTCTTCTTCACCCCAAATCTTGATCTCAATCTTTGAAAGTCTTCAAATTTGAGTGCCTTTGTGAAAATATCCACAACTTGGTCTTGTGTCTATACATACTTAAGCTCCACTTCCTTTCTTCCAATGCACTCCTTAATGAAATGATATCTTGTGTCAATATGCTTACTTCGATCATGGTATACTATATTCTTCGCAAGTGCTTGGGCGGACTTATTGTCAATGTAAATCTTTGTTGCTTCTCCTTCAATCAAGTGAAGTTCCTTTAACAGTTGCCTTAGCCAAATCGCATGACAAGTACAAGAGGTTGCTGTCACATACTTGAATTCACAAGTAGAGAGCATAACATTCAATTGTTTCTTTGAACTCTATGAAATTGCACAATTAACCATGTAAAATGTAAATCCAGTAGTACTCTTTCTATCATCAATATTTCTAGTAAAGTAGTTATCACAATATCCTATGAACTTGAAATTATTAGAGGAAGTATAAAATAATTCATACTCCAACGTACCTTTCAAGCACCAAAATATTCTTTTTATTGAATTCATGTGAGTTGTTGTAGAAACTTCCATGAAACGGTTCACTACTCTAACAACATAAAGAATATCAGGTTTTGTGTATGTCAAATACCTCAAACTTCCAATAAGGCTTTTGAATAAAGTGGGATCTTCCTTTTTTGCCTTCTTCAAACTTTGATAATTTTATTCGACACTCCACGAGCATGCTCACGGGGTTGTAGCCAAGCATCTTAAACTTCTTCAATACTTTTCGCATATCCTTCTTGAGGGATAAAAATTCCTTCCACTATTTGCTTCACTTTTAGGCCTAAATAGTAGGACATGAGCCCTATGTCGATCATCTTAAACTCATGAGACATCTCCTTCTTGAACTTTTCAAACAATCTGAAATTTTTGTTGGTAAAGATGAGATCATCCACATAAAGACAAACTAACAATATATCTCCATTATCATAGGCTTTTACATAGAGAACATACTTATTAAGGCAACAAACAAATCCATGTTCTTGAAAGTACTTGTCAATGCATTTATTCCACACCCTTGGTGCTTGCTTTAATCCATATATGCCTTCTTCAACATCAAGACTTGATCTTCATGCCCTTTGACCACATATCCAAGTGATTGGTCAATATACACTTCTTCTTCAAGATAGCCATTTAGGAATACTGACTTCACATCTAGTTGATAAATTATCCATTTCATTTGAGCCATCATTAAGATAAGCAGTCGAATAGTCTCCATGCAAGCAATCAGTGCAAATACCTCTTTATAGTCAATGTTATACCTTTACTTATAGCCTTTTGCAATGAGCCTTGCTTTGTATCTTTCCACTTCAACTTTTGCATTTTTCTTCACCTTCTAAACCTACTTGACTCATATGACTTTATGACTCTTAGGAAGATTTGTTAGTTTACAAGTATCATTCTTCTCATTTAACTTGATTTTCTCATCCATAACTTGTTTCCATCTTTTGTCTTTTGTGGCTTCTTTAAAGCTTAATGGCTCACCATCGGTAATGAGGTAATACAAATCAAGAGTTACTTCTTCAGTTTCATCATAAAGATGATTAAGACTTCTCATTCTTCTTGGTCTTTCATTTGAGCTTTCACCTTGATTATTGGGCATTTGTGAAGGAGGCGGAGTTATATCTTGTGTTGGTGCCATGGCTTCTTTTTTTCTTCCTCAACAAAGTATGGAATGAAGTCATAGTTGCTTTCTTCTTTTCTTTCCCAATTCCATGCTCCATCTTCATCGAATTCTATATCATGAATCACCACTACCTTACCATTCTTAGGTTGTACAACTTATAGCCCTTTGAGTTTGCGTTATAGCCAACAAAGAGATGTATCTATCATTAAGCCTGCTTTCTCTCTTGTTGCGGGATGTGCTTGTAAGAAATGCACCGCACCCAAACACTCTTAAGTGATTCACGCTAGGCTTGTGTCCAATCCATGTTTCTATTAGCATATGATCCTTAATGTTTGATGTTAGTGAGTGATTAGATATGTAAACTACACAAGAGACAGCTTCAACCCAAAACTCCTTAGGCATATTCTTAACCTTCAACATGCTTTAAGCCATGTTAAGAATTGCTCTATTCTTCCTCTCTATGATGCCATTTTTGTTGTGGTGATATAGGGGTCTTTAAAAGAAGGTCAAATTTCATGAGCTTCACAAAATTCATTAAACTCTTTTGAGGTGAACTCATTACCTCTATCGGACCTTAGAGCCCTAATTTTGTAGCCACTTTCGGTTTCTACAAGATCCTTGAAGTTCTTGAATGTAACAAATGCTTAAGAATTTTTCTTCAATAAGTAAATCCATATCTTTCTAATAAAATCATCAATAAATAGAATTAAAAATGTGTCGCCAATAAAAGATGATGGATTAATTGGCCCGCAAACATTGGTGTGTACAAGTTGGAGTGGCTTGGTTGCTCTTAATATAGCCTCTTTTGGAAAACTCTTCCTTACATGCTTCCCAAGAAGACACACATCACAAATTTGATTTGAATGGTTGATTAAAGGCCTCCCTTTCATCACCTTTTTCTCTCCCATATTTTTTAAGGCATCAAAGTTCAAGTGTCCAAATCTCATGTGCCAATGCCATGCCTCCTCCTTTATCGTAGCCTTCAAACACTTTACATCAAGCGACTTGAAATTCAATGCTAAAATTTTATTCCTTGACATAGTGACCTTGGCAATCAATATACCATTTTGATCTTGGAGCCAAAGATAATTATTTTTTATACGAATATCATACCTTTTTTCCAAAAGTTGTCATAAGCTTAAGATATTCCTTTTTAACTTGGGCATATAATAAACATCATTCACAAGCTTATAGCTACCATCTTTGGAAGAGATAAGAATTGTACCTTTGCCTTCAATTTGAATTTTTGATGAGCCTCCAAAAGACACATTGCCTCATACATTTTTATCGAGATCCACAAACTTTTCCTTTAGACCACACATATGGTTGCTTGCACCATTATCTAAATACCACGAGCTCTTGCCATCCTTCTCTCCCTCCTTAAGTGTTAGCAATAAAGTTGATTCATCTTCTTCCTTACCATCTACAAGATTAGCTCTTGCCTCACAATTATTCAAGGAAAGACTAATGGCCAAGCTTATAACAATTTTAGCACTCAATGTTGGTTTTTTTCATACCTCCTTTCATTTCTCTTCAAATTATAGCCTCGTCCTTTACCTCTTGCACTTCCACAACCCTCTACTTGATTGAAAATATCTCACCCCATCATTGAAGTTATTTTGGCTACCTCTTCCTCTTCCACCTTGGCCATGTCTATAACCTTGTTGACTTTCTCCTCTATTTTCCTTCAAATAGGCCTTGTTTTTAAGAGCTTGCTCTAATGCTTCTCCCCGTCTTCTATTAATCTTATCTTCGAGGGCTTGCAAGGATCCCTCTAGTTGTTCAATAGTTATCTCCTACAAATTTTTTGATTCTTCTGTAGGGCACACCATATAGTCGAATTTTGGAGTGAGAGTTTGAAGGATCTTCTCCATCACATGAACATCATCTACCATCTCTCCATATCTCTTCGTTTGATTTGTTATCATCTTTACGCTCGAGCAATAGTCCGAAATTGATTCGGATTCCTTCATCTTAATTGCTTCAAAATCCATTCTTAGAGATTGAAGCCTTACTTTCCTTACCTTCTCTACTCCTTGGAAAGAATTTTGCAAGATCTCCCAAGCTTCTTTTCAGGTAGTTACATCAGCCATCTTTGCAAACATTGAATCATCCAAACATTGGTAGATGGCGGTGAAGGCTTGTTGATCCTTCTTCCTTGTCTTTACCAATTCAATATTTCTTGTATTTTGAGACAAATCTCCTTTATCTTGTGGCTTCTCATACCCCTTTTCTACTATCTCCCATGCATCATGTGAGCCTAACAATGCTTTTATTTGAAGACATCAATTCTCATTGTTATCCTTTGTAAGATGAGGACATTGAAATGAAATCATTTCAAAATTGACCATTACTCACTGTTTTTCTCACAACTTACCCACTCAATTTTTTTTCACACACTCTCTATTTTTTTCTCTAAACTAACCAAGCTCTAATATCGCTTTGTTGGAGGTGGAAGAGTGAATTAGAGAGAAGAATGTATCACTCAAAATTTTGGTTTGCTTAAAATGTTTGATACAAGAGGTATTTATAGGGAGCTTAAGAATACTCTAGAACTACTACTTAAATGCCCAACAACTTTCTACCAAACTAACTTATTAAATATCCAACAACTTTTTAACTTATTAAATGCTCTCTAAAAAAATCTGGTGCTCTTGATCTAATGCTCTTGACATTTACAAGACTATTCTAGAAATAAATCCTACTCATACGTAGTAATTTTAGAATAAAAGATATTCTTGAAGAGAACTCTAAAATCTGTAAAGTTTAAATTATATTTTAACATTCCCCTCGTGTTTTTCAACTCCTTACTTCAATGCTGATATGTCTAAGTTCAGTTAGTGATTAAGAACCTACTTACCTTCTTGTCAGCGTACGAAGCAAGTGTTTGATCAAGTATTTCAAACTTTAAAGAGTTGTGAAAAAATTTCTGATTCCTGATTTCTTAGTAAGAGCAAAGGAGAAAGACCTGGTGAAACAGATCCCATCATAAGATAGGATGTTATAGTAGCATCAACAACAAAAGCAACACGAGCATGAGTGGAGAATCGCACACGGTCTTCTATCGCAGAAACACTTCCATGCTGACCAACACTGCCATCATTGGACATTTGCATAGAGCTTGTACTGGTGCGAGAAGCATCTTTATCATCACTAAGAATGCCTTTTGGGGAACCAGGTACGCTGGTCTCCTGAAGAACAGATCCAGGATCAATCAATTTCACAGCCCATCCCAGTCGACAAGCAAAAGATGCAGCAGCTTGCAGCTGTGAAAGGTCAGCCTGTAAAGTCGTTGCAAGTTCAGCGACAGTAGAGTTTTCGCTTGAAACCACAAAAACTGCATATAATAACCTGGATGGAATTAATTGCATCACGATCTTAATCCTGTTCGTAGTGAATGTAACATAATGAAAAAAAAGCACTTATCGCTGTAAATAATTGCTTACTCCTCAATAGGGTCTTCGTATGATTGTTCCCTATTAGAAACAAAACCTTCAAGCCTAGAAACTTCAAGATCAAGAATTTTATTAGCTCATTCCAGAAATCATTCGAGGAATAGTGTAGCCACATTGAATAAACTTGTCAGATATTCTACATCCATAGTAATAAAAGAGTTGTTTAGACCTACAAATTAAGGAAAATTGAAACAATGTTTGCAAGATTAATGCAGTTTACAAGTCCAGGAAAGTGAAATCACGTACGATGTTTGAAAAGCTTCAGGACATGAATTTCATTGATAGTATATACTGAAGGAACTAACCTTTAAAACGATCATCAGGATAGACGGGGACATCAAAGTATACCAATCCACGTCGATACAGACCCTTTACAGTTTCAGGATCGAACAGGATATATACGTTAGCTTCTTCCTTGCAAATTTTATCTATTGTTGCCGTCTCTTCTTCAGAGAGTTTCTGAAACACATTCACCAGAATTTATATGTCAAATGCATAAAGCTTGGTCTTTAAGCATCTGATATCTAACTATCTAGAGTAACTGATTCGTGCATAAAGAAACATCTTTTTTGGTGCTAGATTCTAATAAGCCACGTTTTCTCAATAAAAGGTTATCTGACCTTAAATTCTTCTAACGTGAAATTGACAAGACAAACTCCCCACCACGACTCAACCGCAAAGTCCACAGGTTCTGTAGGTAAAAGTTCTTTAGCAATTGACTTGTTCAGCTTCCACATAATTTTCTGAATAGCTCCAGATGTGTAAATGATGGGTAAGATAATAGCTTTTACTTCATCTCAGAAGATAATTTGGAAATAGTGCTGAAGAGGAGAAGACTTTAATCTAACACTCATGAAGATTCCGTGACAACAGGATAAATCTTGTGGAAATCAAATTCATGTTACACGACATAATAACACAAGTTATGACTTACAAAGCTAAGATGGTTATCATTTAAATATTTAATGGAACAAGGACCAAATATAAGCAAGAAATATTGAGGAAAGGAAATGACTATTTCCTTTTTGTTTTTCTATGCTTTTCTTCTTATTTAGCTTTATGGAATAGTTCTAATTCCAATGCTGTACTGCTCACTAAAAGTCAATGATAGGAAGTTCAAGTGCAATTCCAAGTAGCAAAATACAAACATGCATTGCAACAATGATACCCAGTTGCATGTTTACAACCAAAAGATTTAAAAACTCATAATCCGTTCGATTCAGTACCTTAGATCTGCACTTGTTCATAATGTCAATAAATTCATTTCTACCGATTCCAGTAAGCTGCAAGGCGTCAGCAGCACTAAAATTTGGGATGCTGTCATAAGGTTGCTCTGCAAGAAACTTAAATAAGAATGAATGGATGAATTGGTGTATAGCACAACTGAAAAGTTACTGGCGTGCTAGAGAGTATATAAATTGCAAATTTCAGCAACAACGTGACCTATTACCATTTTTCATGACCTCAAAAATCATATCGCAGTAATATCTGAAAGGTGACACTCTCATCACACGGCAAACATACTCTGCAAGGTGATACGGAAACAACTGCAAATGAAGTCAGAGGTTGAATAAGCAGTATGCAGACACCCCCTGAGAAGGTAAAGGCTAATAAATTTTTACAGCAAGAAGATATTTAGGCCAACTATCTGATAAATTATTCTGCTAAGTTCAGACAAATTTAACAAAGCAATTACAGCATAGAACTTGAATGTATTGGTGGTAAAGCCACCTTTATTTTTATTAAAGCTTTGACGATGAAAGTCAAGTTATGACTTCCATCTTAGTATTGTTGGGATTTCAAGTGTGAGTGGGAATCTTAGATCGAAATAGATGGATTTAATGATTTTGATGACAACTGTATAATATTTTAAAATTCAAATTAGATTATTTCCTTATAAAATTAGCGATCTAATTCTAAAAAAAAATCATAAAAAATACGCTTTCTTTATGAACTTACCTTATTAGAAATAATTTTTTCAAAAGAACCATGATTATTAGAAGATTTTTGGCAAAGATTACATCGAAGTTGTTCAAGGTTAAATCCATCCAGTGGACTAAAGATGCGAATGAAGCAACGGTTAGTTGAAGAATTTGACTACTTAAATAAGAGCAACAGTAGTTATGAAGTAGAACGAACATATTCAGACTTTCAAAACATTTTGAGCAGCATCTATACTCTTGAGAATCATATCATTACTATTGTTCTTTAGAAATTAACAAAGAAGATTATTTAAAGGCCATTGGAGAAAGACTAGTGGAAATCATAGATGATAGCAAATGGAAGAAAATGAATGACAAAGCTATGACTAATCTACACTCGGGTTTAGCTGATGAAATCTTATTAAGATTAGAGGAGAAAAACACAGAATATTTGGGATATAATGATAAAACTGTACGAGGCCAAGTCACTTCGCAATAAATTTTTTTTGAAAAGAAGACTATACACTATTCGAATGTCAGAATCAACTGTAGTGATGGATCACACCAACACTCTTAATACTCTATTTTCTAAGCCCTCACAGTTGGGCTATAAAGATGTTAAAGAATGTGCATAACTTCTACTACTAGATTTATATGATCAACTCATCATCAATTTGATCAATAATATTCTCTCAGACTATTTAATCTTTAAAGATGTTGATGCTGCTGTTTTAAAAGAAGAAATTAATAAGGAGGATAGATTGTCAAATTTGCAATAAGCAGAGGCACTATCCATTACAGGAGGAAGATTAATAAAACTTAGTTTTATTTGGATTCAAAGTCATAGTAGGTCCAAATCAAGAGGAAGAAAATATATCAAATGTTAAAATTGAAGTAAGAAGGGCAAACTAAGGATTGTTGGAACAAGAAGAATGTAGAAGAAAATGCAACAACTCCTCAAGATAATATTACGAGTTCTACGGATAATGGTGAAATCCTTTATAGCGAGACAACAACATGAAGTAGAAATGATTTTTTTGATGTTTGACTTTTGGATTTGGGAGCTACCTGGCACATAATCTCTTAAAGAGATTGGTTTGACCTATATAAACCACTCTCAGGAGGATCTGTATTTATGGGTGATAATCATGTCTATGAGATTGCTAGTATCGATATCATTAAGATTAAAATAAAAATGTGGGATGATAAGATTCACACCATCCATGAGGTAAGACATGTGAAGGGTCTGAAAAAACATAACATCTGTAATAAAACTTGATGATATCGGATGTAAAACTCAAGTTGAAAATGAGATCATAAATATAGTCAAAGACATAATTGGATAATGGAAGTAGAAAAGGTAACTGCTGATCTTCATATGCTTAAAAAAGAAAAACCGGAAGAAAGAGAAGTATATATTACATCAATAAGTTCAATAAATAAATCAACAATGATGTGGTTAATGATGTGGCACCTCAAACTTAGCCATATGTCTGAATGAGGATTGAAGATTCTTGTAAAATATATAGCTAAAAAAGGTATCATTACCCTTTAATTAGAATTGTGTTACTACTTGGCAATATAGATTGAAATTTAGCAATTCCACTACTAGAAGTAAGGCTATTCTAGAGCTGATTTATTGTGATGTTTGTCAAACATCAATTTCATTCTTAGGAGGTGTGAAATAGTTTGTATCTTTGGTGATAATTACTCTAAAAGATATTGGGTGTATCCAATCAAAAGAAAGGTAGACGTGTTCTAATTCCCACAAACTTTAAAGTACATGTAGAACTTGAAACTGAAAAAACAATCAAGTGTCTATAGTCAGATAATAGAGGTAAATAGTTAGCAACGAGTTTGATGCATTTTGTAAACAAGAAGGCATCAAGATTCAGTTTATAGTAACGTACACTCCTCATCAAAATAGAGTAGTTGGGCAAATGAATAGAACATTGTTGAAAAGAACACAAATAATGTTGAGGACTGTAGGTCTAGGTAAATCATTTTAAGTAGAAGCATTAAAAACCGTTTGTTATTTGAGCAATTGGGTTAAAGACACCTATAGAGATGTGGACTAATAATCCTATAAATTATTCATCCCTCTATATATTTGGATGTTTTTCATATATGATTTATAATTCCTAATAAATGTCAAAGCTGAATCCAAAATTAAGGAAATACATTTTGTTGAAATATGTTAATATAATTAATAGGTATCACCTAAGAGATCCCACTACTTACAAGGTAATAATGAACAAAGATGTCATATGTGTAGAAGATAAGTTACAAGAAAAGGAAGAAAATAACACTACAAAGAAGAAACCAAAGACTACTATAGTTCAAGTTAAAGAAAAACAAGAAGATCCTAATTCTTTTAAAGTTGCATAAGAGCATAAAGAACAAAAACAAGTTAAGTCCGATGGGAAGTAACACTCAAGATGCCTTATGGGAAGTAATGTTAAAAAATATTTACTAACAAAGATTGGAAACCTATCAACTTTCTATGAGGCTGTAAGGCTAACACACTTCTCAATGGATGGCACCAATGTAAGAAGAAATTGAAGCCCTCCATAAAAACAAGACGTGGGAATTGAGATGGCAATGACTAAGTGGAGCATTATCATGTAATATTGGTGGCGAAAAGATAAGCTCAAAAAGAAGATATTGAATTCAATAAAATATTTTCTGCTATTACTCTATTGATAATGGTTCGAGTAGTCTTGGCAATGTGTGGTATATATGATTTACATTTAGAGCAGTTAGAAGTCAAAATTTTGTTTCTTCATAGAGAACTTAAAGAAGAAATGTATATGCTCCAGTTAGAAAGGTTTGAAGAAAAAGAAAAGGAGAACTTGGTTTATAGGTTGAACAAATCTCTATATAGTTTCCAATTGGCACAGAGATGTTGGTATAAGAGAGTTGATTCTTTCATTATGAGTCTTTGATCCAATAGGCTCAATAAATTCAAATCCTTAGGCTTATTACAAGAGATTTGGTTGCGATAATATCATTATCTTATTGTTATATGTTGATGGCATGTTAGTAGCAAGCCCGAAGAAAGATTATATTAAAGAGTTGAAGGCATAGTTAGCTAGAGAATTTGAAATAAAAAAACTATGGACTAACAAATAAGATTTTAAGGATGAAATTTACCGAGACAAAAATAATAAAGATTTGGCTTTCTTAGAAGAATTATTTGAATAAAGTTTTGCATGTTTTAATATGCAAGATTGTAAGCCAATTTCTACACCTTTTTCTATAAGTTTCAAGTTATCTTCAAGTATGAGTCCGAAAACAAAATAGAGAAGATGGAAATACCTTGAGTGCAATATACACTAGTAATTGGTAGCCTAATGTTTGTCATGATCTGTACAAGACTCAACATTGCACATGTAGTATGAGTAATTAATCGATACATGACAAATCCTAGTAGAGAGTATTTGAGTATTATAAAGAAGATCTTGAGATATATTAAGTGTACTTGAAAAACAACATTATGATTTAGAGGATCAGAATTTATTGTCAAAGGCTATGTTAATTCAGATTATAAGGTGATCATGACAAGAATAAGTCTACCAAAGGTTATACTCTTGTTGGAGGAGGTGTAAGCTGGACACCAAAATTGTAATCTATTGTGACTACTTCGACGATGAAAGTAGAATATATTGTAGCTACATAAGCTAGCAAAGATGTAATTTGGTTGCAAATGTTAATGGAGGAGCTGAAAAACAAACAAGAGAATATTGCTCTATTTTGTGATAGTCAGAATATTTTGCATTTACACAGAATTTATCATTTCATCTAAGGACAAAACATATTCGAGTTCAACATCACTTTGCTAGAAAAAAATGTGGAAGAAGAAAGTATGAATGTTTAGAAATTTTATACTAGAGACAACTTTGTTGATATACTATTAACAAATTTGCATAGTGTGAATCCTCTATTAATCTAACAAAAATACAAGTAATATGAATAAAAGGAAAGATGATTTTAAGTAGGAGTAATATTGGTGATATGGTTGCCTTCATTTTTATTAAAGCGTTAATGATGGAAGTCATGACTTCCATGATTAAATCTTAATATTGTTGTAAAAACTATATAATTTTTTTAATCTATAATATAGATATACATATAGATAGGATAATTTCATATGATTTAACTAATTTGTTATTAACTTTGATATATTCTAATTTTTTATATTTGTATATTTTTTATAAACAAAAATAAAATGAAAACAATGTGTCCCTTTTAAGTATTTTTTTTGTCAAATATGTCTTATGTTAATTCTTTTTATTTTCTTATTTTCTCGTATCAAACTTTAGTTATATTTTATGTGCTTCATAACAGCATAGTGATAATTTTTCTCCACACAGCCATTGCAACAAATAAAAAGTGACTAAAGGTGGTCTAAGAATATAACAGCATGTATTAGAACCTCTTGACATAACATGCAGCAGACTTTTTTTCTCAAGAACCTATTAACCTGTTTTTTTCTTCCTCAGGCTGGTAACTTTTGGCGTTGTTCTTGAAAACTTATATATTAAACTATCTCCAGGATGGATGGGAGGGATCTCTTCTTTCTTCAAATTTCAAACCAACTACTTCCTGATTTACCTCCAAAGCAAGCATGAAGATAATGCCGTTTGGGTAACAATACAAATTGAACTGGGAATATACCACTCACCGCGAGATTTCTGCGCAAGTAACGCATCATATCTTCGTAGTACTCACTTTCTTTGCAAACTTTGCAGGCAAAACAGTTACTCCATTGCAACCTTTTCTTAATGCAATAGTCAATTATCCTGAAAGAAATACGCGTACAAGCAAATGAATGTATGAATGGAAATATAAAAAAAAATGGAAATTAACAAATTTTTATTTTACAGTACTTAAGTAATCAGAACACATATGTGATCGGAGATCCAACCAACCCCTCTCCCCGAGCAGACATAATCTATATGTGTACATTGTAGACAGATGAAGACAAAGGTAGAAAGAAAAATAGATGGACAGATAGATGGGTGGGTATAGAGATAGACTATATATATATACATGGATACGTTAAGATGTGTATGATTGGTTGCGGTAATTTGAAGTTCTCATAGACTTAGATCTTCTGTTGATGAGGGTGCACATTGTATGCAACTTCTGCAATCTTAAGAGCCAGAAAAAACACATTGCAGGGGAACAGAATGAGAACTGTTCTTCATATTTGAAATGTGAGTAAACCCTTGTTTTAAAACCCCAATAAACACATCGCAACTTAGATTGGAAACTACGATCATTTCCCTGTTAAATCATCTAGCCTGAATGTCATGTTCATAAAGGCCTAGCCCATCAATAAGCACGTTTATAGAAATGACCTTACATCCCCACTACATACCTAATCGTATCTTGTTTCACTGTAGTACGCAATCAAGAGAACAAACAGAAGTTATAAACACACTTAAACCTTCTATGCCATTCCTCTTTAGAAGTTAGAGTAGCTTGAAGCCTTTTCGGGAGATTCTCCCACTGGCATTCGTCTTTTATCGCTTTTAAAATCAATTGCTCCTCGATTGTCACCACAACGTGCTGCATATTACCAAATATACCCCAATTTCCTCCCCTGCAAATTCACAAATACTATACACAATAAGTAGCTACCTCAATCAAATCATTTACCATTCTTTTCATCTAACATTTGCTTGGAACCTACTTCAGCCTAGTCAGTTATTACAAAAAACACGACAAAGTAAACCATCTTCAATGCCACGCATTAATCATATCACTATCTAAAACGCAATGGAAAAATTATAAAACCATTGCATTGACCAACCAACAAACTTCGACGTATCTGAAGCTCAAAGCAAGCATACGTAAAACGACAAATGAGAAAACCACAAATGCAGAAACTGATCATATATAATACAGAAAAAGAAAGAACGTGGATTTTGGGATACCTGAGAACGCAGGAGATCAAAAGATCGCGTTAGGTTGGAGAGCGGCGAAGAGATCTGAGTGCGTGAGAGATAGACTTGAGAATTGGGAATTGTAGAATTAACGCGCGTAACTATATAACTGTTTTGGCTATGATGTATCAGTATCGCTACTCATATTGGTGCATCAGTGCTCATTTCCTTTTTCACCACAAAATAATAATTATAATTTGGTTGTTTGGAAAAATGATTATTGGATTTTTGTTTCTACTCGTTCCTAAACTCAGAGTTTGATTGAAAGCCACTTTGGTTCAGCGGATCTTTTGTTAAACTTTGTCGTTGTTTGAAAAGGTTTTTTCTTATATATCATATAAATATCTTGTGTTATTTTATTATCCTATGTATATTCTTGTTAATGTCCTTAACGAGATTTTTCATTGGTCATTGGATTGCAGAAGGCATGGTGCACTCGAGCTCGATGTAGCTTGGGACAGTCAAATGACTTAAATGCTTTCGATATGCAAATACTAAATAAACTCATCTGTTAACTATAGATTTCTGAAACTTAAAACACGAAGCCTACTAGACCCTATTCATCATACATGTGACTGCATGGTAAGTTATATGTGGTGTACGTGGTTATAATATATTGATTTCTAGTGAGATGTCCTCCTCATTGTCCTTTAACTTTGCTCGTTAGGTTTAAAAATACTACGCCAAGGGCCTATATCCATCTCCTTGCTGCAAAAGATGCGAATATAGGTTGACAGGTATCGTTATATCACATTTTTATATAATACGCGATGAACGTATGGATATACAAAATACACCAATGTTTGTTTTACGTTAGAAACTGCAGCTTAGAAGAGATCTATACACATCTATCACTCAGAATAAGATTCCAAGACCATGCATTCCACTATTTCTTTCTGCTCATAAATCGAACATCTTCCCCGCCATATATTATTGGATAATTTTGACGTTGGTCTGTATATCAATTACCTTTTACTTCTATCTTTAGCGATAGCATCATATTTGTTTCTTGCAGCTTTGCCTGTGATTTAATTGCTTGAAGAAAATGGTGCATCTTACACCAATCTGTTTCTATCTCCACGTATACACTTTATCTAAGCTGATCTTGTTGCTCGTTGGTGGTCCATTTATACCTAAAGTGTCTACTATTTGGCTTAAACAAAATCAGGCCGTTTGAAAACTTTCGAATTTGATTCATTGACAAATTTGATTCAATTACATTTGTGGGATTGAATTAAATTCGATTTATACTGTTTGGAATAAATCTATAAATATTAGAATTAAATTCAATTAAATTGTTTGGAACACAATAAAAATGAATTCAACTACTTTATAACTTTGTTTTATCCTTAACTAAAAATAGTATGTAATCAATGTGTGTGTATTTTGTAGTAATTTGAATATTTATGATGTGTATAATTGGAAAAAGAATTTTAAATGTTTTGAAAAGAATTGGCTCTTCAATTCAGAATTCAATTCACATTATTTAAGATGTGAATTGAATTCATAAATAAAATGAGATTCAATTACGTGATTAAATTCAAGTCATCTCTTTTTTGGCATTCCAAACGTATAAATTGAATTCAATTACATAAAATTAATGAATTGAATCTAATTCATTGGTTTCCAAACGGCCTTAGGTCACTATATATCTACCCAAAGTGTCTTGGAATTCTTCTGCTAGTTAGCAAATCTTACTAGTTTTATACGTGTTGTTGAGTGTCCAACAATACTTCGAGACAAACATGACTTGTCGGTGATCACAACCACTCTTACATATTGTATGAACGATGAATGAGTGAAGACAAGTCAGGGAATGGTTGAAGTGAAGCTGTGTAGGATGGTACATGCCTGTCACTTTTACTCACATGACTGTATAGGTCAACCATGTTAGTCACAAAAAATGTGTGCATAAGGACGTGAAAAGTGAAAGACATGCACGGTCGTGTACATTCTCGTGTTCATGACATACGCGGCTGTGTATGATAACTATGTGACTCTCTGGAATCACTAACATCCCCAATATCTTTGAAGTTGGAAGGGAAATGGTCACTTACATTATCATGTTTGTGATCATTTTCGAAACATAAAAAAGAAAAAGTTGTAAGTTTTATGTAGGAGCGGCTAGCACACCAAAAAAATGAAGAAAAAATGAGTGACAATGAGAGGAAAAAGTTTATCATTCTTTTATTGGTAGCTTATAGCAACAATTTGTTTATAAAGAGATTGTTTTTGGGGTTAGTTTGGGAAGAGTGTTGAGTTATTATATCAACTTGTTTTTCAATCCTAAAAATTAGTGAGACAACTTATAGTTGTGGTATAATATAGTTTCAAACAAGAGCTAATAGCTTGGGATTAAAATTCTTGTAAATGCTTATTTGAATTTAGTGGATTTGCTTATTAGTTTGGCTTGTAGTTTTTCTCTCTACTCTGGACGGTCTTCCATATAAATTTGGTGTTCATGACATTATCTTTTTCACTCTCATAATGATTTGAATATTTTTTAATTTGGAATGTTGAGTTTTTCTTATGATATCATAAAACAACTTTATGTGGTATCTGAGTGAAACAACCTTTTTCCGTCTAATTGTCGCCTTGGGGTTACTTCAAAAATTTTAACCAAGGATTGCGTATAGCGCAACCTCGG
>JAOSBP010000006.1:7183725-7194564 GCA_027563825.1 Erythroxylum mucronatum
CTAAAGGTACGACAAGAGAAGGGAGGATTTGGTGGGTGGCACAGAAGATAAAAGAGTTGGAGAAGATCGACGTTAGCATGATTTCTAGTTTCTAAAAATTAGAGATGAAAATTTGGAAACCTATTAAAAGTAGTTTTCTAATTTCCTATAAAATTGGAAAAATAGAAAACACGCTTTTCTTGAAAAATTGATCTATCTTTTTTATTAATAAACATGTTTTCTAATTATTTTCTATTTTATGGAAAAAAAATTCTAGAAAACTAGAGAATTTTCAGAAAGTAAACGCACCCTAAAGGTGTCAAAGTTTTTTTAAGGATGGAATACAATCCAATAAAGGTGATCGTAACCAAACTAGTAATAAAGAGGAGAAAAGACATGTTGATAATAATGATAAAGAAAGTAATTTTGCTATAAGAAGACTATTCATACACTAAAGTTTTATTGGTATAAACTAAATATAAATTTCAGATCATGTAGTCAATTAGGCATTACAACAAAGTTGACCTTTGGTTACCAAAAAATCATCGCTAAATGTACTGAAATCATCGCTAATAGGAATTTGCGATGATTTAATTTCATCGTCGAAAACTTTGTTCAACTCTATTCACTTCTCTAGTTTCTGCTTCTACTTGATCTTATGAGAATTAAATTAACTATTAAAGGTTTTTCCCTCAACTCTACCACTGTTTGGTGAGGATGGTGTAGATTCGTTTTTTTTTGGGCTCATTAAGATTATATGTTTTTCTGTTTCTTAGTCATATCACTTTTATCATATGAAGTTGTCTCAATTAATAGATTACAAAATTAACATTGTAGGAATGTTAGAACAAATTTGTGTGGAAGTGGGATATTTTTGTGCCCTAATGATTATCCAAGATCTCCAAAGTCATTCGCTCAGTGTTTCTACTTATTTACAATGTTTCTATTCTTTGTTATAAGTTCAGGTTTAAGACGTTCTCTCCTGTTGATGCTTCTAGTCAGAAATAATGCATTATATTTATATCTATGTTCAAAATTAATGCTTGGATTAATCACATCTACAAATATAATTAGTGAACTTTACCTTGCCCTATAAGAAAAATATGGTTTGGCAATAGAAATTACTGACAGAATATGAAGGTTTTCTATCGGTAAGCAAAGTCGGTGACAGAAATTACCGACAGTAACTTTTTTGTCATCAGTAAATTTACCGACGGATTAGTGACAGTCAAAGTTTTGGAAATCTTTCGGAAAATATAGCAATGGTAAGTTGTGTTCCATTGGTAAATTTACTACTAAATTTATTGACGGATATTGTTATTCCATCGGTAATGCACCGATATTTTTCCTAAATTTAATGTAATTTGTACATTTAATTTTGATTGATAATCTTATAATTGATAATTAATTTCTACATTTATTTGTTGATAATATTTTGATATTTTTCTACATTTAATTTGTCTAAACAATAAGTTGATTGATAATATAAAGTAAAAATATCTTAATTGATAATAAAAAATTTATTATCTACAACAATAAGTATCTAATTCATAAAAAATGACTTGAGAGTAGCTATAACTAAGTTATGTAGTTGGTGAATGCAGATGTTCTTACTGCTGCGATGAGGTGTTGCCCCTCCACTTCAACTCATCCACCTCATTATAGAGTTGGGCTATTTACTCCATCGATTGATGCAACTGAGTTGCCAACGTTTATACTGTGCTCTCAAGTTAAACAACTCTATCATCCTATTAGATATAGTTATACTGATGTGGAGGATTACGAATAGCATGTATTCGCAAATGAACCTAAGTCGAAGATCCTTCCATGATAGTCCCTACCACCAATGCATCAAGATATGTCTGACTCTCATCAACAGTTTCAGAGTGTTGAGACTGTCGTTGAATGCTTTCTTGTATTTGAATCTATTAGGAGGCAATGTTTACGTTAAGAAGTGATAATTATTAAGAATTAATATTAAAGCATAAATTTCACATACATTAAGTTCTCTACATCCGGTGTTGACGAAGATCACACCATCATGTTTCTTAGTGTGGGTATGCAAAAAGAGCTAATAGAGTATAAGCTTCCTGCCTATAGATTTTTCCTGCATCAAAATAAAATATTATAAGTGAACTATAACTTACAAAAATTTTGGCAAAGTTTTCTCTATTTTTATGATATTTACCCCCTATTGAATAAAGAAAGTAACTCAACAATATAGTCATATATGGCAGTAGGCATTTATAACATTATCATTCTCTATAATACACATATATTTTTATTACAAAATTCACACATCAAATTAAATTAAAATCAAATTTTATACCTCAAAGTAAAAAAATTCAAAATATAAGTGTAAAGTATAGATACTGACAAGTTTCTTCGCATGCTTCTAGTGGGTAATAGATCCTCCAGTGTGTACGGGAAGACCATCTGTAACATCCCGTTTCCATACAAAGGGTTAGAACCCAAAAAAAAATTGTACATGTGAGATCAATCAGAGAAATTAGGAACACATAGGTCATGCTCATGCATTTCATAAGGTGCACATGCATATAAATAGTGAATCTTTGCATATAACAATAATTGTACGTGCATTCATTGACATTTCAGGTATATTTGTTAATAAATGTGATTGTTATTGAGAATTTTTGTTTATTGGTATTGAAAATTTTCTTGGAGAGTGTAATTGTTGATTTAGAATTTTTCGGAGAATTTTGGAAAAAAATTTCTGAAAAATTCGGGGTAATTTTTGGACTAGGAAAAAAAGCCAAGTGGCAAGACAATTGTTAACTAGTAGTAGAATTTACTATCAAATGGCAAAAGAAATTTAGATAAATGATTTTTGGATTTATTAATTAGTGCCATTGAAATTTTGGGGGAACAATTGGAGTAAAAATTGAAATTGATGGGATGAGTTAAATGAAAGAACCAATCAAATGCTTTAGGAGTGGACATGTGGCAAGTGATAAACATCACTTGCCAAACAATGCCTTTAGTCCACTTAACCTTTAAATAGCCTTTTTATTTTGCTCTCTCTCACGATGCTTTCTCTTAAAAAGCCTTTGGAGTTTGTTTTTTGGTTGTCCTCCTCTCATCTTTGTACCTTCTCTTCTTCCTCTTCTTCATGGGCTTTGATCATTTTTTTAATCTCCATTTATGTTGAACCTCCCACTCATCTTCCACCTTGCTCTCTTTCCCATCGAAAATTGCTAACCTTCCAACCCTATAGATGGTGATGATCGTGGGTGGTGTTTGAAGCTAGGGTTGAGTGAGATTTTGAAGAGTTTGAAGCTAAACCAAGCTAAATGTCTGCATTCAAGCATTCCCAGAAATTGGAAGCAAATGCTAATCTGGAGTGTACAGTGAGTAGACCGAGATGGTCTCACTTTATTATTTGTTATTTGAATTTTGTATTAATTGACTACTAAATTAGTATGTGAATGTGACTGGTTGTGTTGGTTTCCAGACAGAAGGTCCGATGAATGTAATGTATGAATGAAATATTGAAGTGCTAATTGAATGTGAATTGGATGAACTAAGTGTACGTAATTGGATGTTAAATATGTTTTGAAAGTGCATTTACATGTAAATGGAAAGTGATACTCAACTCTAATGTTGAATGCCAGACTACGGTCCGATGATATGTGAAAGTGAGTGAATGGGAATATTCAAATGTAATTGATGCATTCCATTGCATGAGTGTATGAAATATAATGACTGTTGTGACCAGAGTAGCTAACAATCAGAGCTTAAAGCTCAACGAGTGAAAATGAGCTTCGAGCTCAAAAGTGATTCAGAGCCTCAGGCTCAAAGTTTAATGAGCCCTGTATCCCCCGAGTGGATAAGGGATAGTTATCAATGACCCTATATGGGACAGTTTAGGCACTCGATCGCAACAAATTAACAAATGAAAAGTGAGTCTCATGCACATGGCATATGCATAATATGAATGATTAAGTGTATTGAATGTGAAGTGTGAAATGTGAAATGTTTTGAATGTGAAATATGTGTTATGTGACTGGGTGAGCCATCGATGATGGTCACTCACTAAGTTCGCAAAACTCACCCAAAATTTGCAAATATTTTTCAAGACTCAGAAGAATACCCCGTTAGGCAAACGATAGTACAATTACTGCATACAAAGGAAAGATAGAGGGCAGGATCAGTTCGCGTCTGCATTGTGTCTCTTTATTTTCGTACTGAATTGTATTTTCTGAAAATTATTGCATTTTGTGTATTTGAGTATATTTGTTGTGTATAGCTTTCAAATTGGAAAAAGGTTTTGCAAAAGAGATTGATCAAAGTGTAATATGTTGATCAAAGTGTAATACGTTTTATTTACGGAATGGGCCCTAGTGATTAATGAAATTCTGATATTTGAAATATGTTGGTAACTCTTGTAAATGAAAATGTTTCTGAATAAAAGTAGGCCCAAATTTTTGATTATTGATTTTCGCGTACATTTGAAAGAAAAAAATTATACTGAGTTTTGACTGACTAACTGATCTAGCATGACACCCTCGCAGGGCACAGACTCAGATATCACCCATCGATGTCAAGTTCGGGTCCTATGGGAGTAGGGTGTTACATATGTGGTATTAGAGCCCAGAAGTACTATCTTATATGGGCATTTTCTGAAATATGGGTCAAGTTACATGCATTTAAGTCATGTCATAGCAGACAATGACAACTGATCCCTAGTCTGAGTCGCATGAGCATGTGTTAAATGTTTAAGCTGAAATACATAGTGAGAAAAGTGATGATATGTTATATTGTGAGAAAATGGAGGTTGTGGATATGTAGAAATGAGAAATTGTATATGACGAGATATGACGGACTAAGATTTAATAAAATTGTATGTGATTAGTTGGTGAATGTATTATGGGATACGATGTTAATATTCAATTGTGAGGATATATCCTCGAGTGTAAACTTAATGTGAATATATTGTTGTGGATCGGTTGAAAAAATTGTGTAAACCGTAGGAATGATGAAAGTGAAAAAAAAGGGATTGAGGAAACTATAACCCTAAGGTTAAGTATGCCATTTGGATTGCAGTATATAATGAAGTTCCATATCGGAGATCAAGATACAATCTATTGTAACAATATAAAGTGGTTTTGTATATATAGAGACAATTAAAGTCTCATAGGCTGATTTTGGTACATGGTTTAGAATTGCTATCATAGTGATTGCATTGAGAATTTGGAGACACTAGATCTACCGAGACATTTCGGAAATGTACAGATCAATTCAGTTTAAGGAAAATAAGAATATAAGTGGAAATGACGAGATTAAAGTGTACAAGCCCGGTTAAAGGAAATAAAATTTCCATGATCGTGAAAGGTGAGACTTGGATGTGAAATGAATGTTGGATAAACAGATATGTTTGTAGTACTGAGATTAAAACTCCTTGATGATTAGCATCTATAATTCAAAATGGACTGAGAGTATATACTTATGGATGATGGAATAAAGGACAACAGAAAAATGGGATTAAAAAAAGAAAAGAAAAGAAATAGTCATAAATGACTTTCTACGAGACGGATGATGGGTAGTAAGGAGAAAGCTAGAAATACATATAAGAGAGGATTTTGTGTATGAATAAGATAAAGAAAAAGGATGATAACTCAAATGATAAGAATTGATATACTTGATATGGTAGTTGACTCATTACAAAATGAGGTAGCCTCGGAAGAGGTAAATTTTGGAAAATTGGAGTAAATTTATTACTAATAATGAAAGGAGGAAAGTGCAGGACGCGATAGTGGCCTGACAAAAAAATAGGTTTCTATTGTGATCTTATGGCAATCCCAAATCATGGGCAGGAACAAGGATAGAAATGTTATCTAGAGCCAATCGGAATTTAGGTATCATTTACGAATGTTATTAATTGGAGACTTGACATAAATACATCTCTAGGTAAGATGTAAGGAGTTTGGAAGGTATATACCAAGGTGTCAGAGTCAGTGAAATTGCTTGATGCCTCATGAACCTTATTATCGAGGATAGTTTGACCATATAAGTTATGATACAAATTGATCTTATTAAGATCTTATGAAATGTGGACATTAATAAGAAAGCACTGACCAGTTGACAAATTCTAAGATGATTAATGAAGGATTAAATCTGAAATGAGTAAAGAGTTAGTCAAAAGTGAATGTTAGAGTTACATCTCTAGTGAAGACTCAAGTATAAAAGATAGAAAATGCTGCTAAAAGTGGATACTTTTGTTGATGTAAAGTACCAACTTTGTAAGTGGATTTTTGAATTCGAGAGGATACCCTTGCTAATGTAAGGTACACTTAGGTCCATATTAGAGTTTGTGTAAATATGTTTGGGCAAGTCACCTTATATGACGAAGGTGTTATCAACACATGAAATTATGTTTGCAAATAAATTGAAATGTATGGAGAAATTAGTATGAATGAACGAACATTAGAATAAGTCAATGTGAAATCACAGGAAATCGAATGAACTGAAGAAATCAGTTGAGAAAAAGAGAGTTTATTGGGAAATTGAGCATATCATGTGATAAGAATACTGCACTGAGGAATTAGTTACTGAAAGAAGTATGAAAACAAAATTATGGGCATAAAGAGTTTTTGGTTATATCTGTTGGAGTTAATGTCGTCAACAGTATTATATTATTGGAGGTTCAATTGACTCAAACAAAATTGTATTAACTAGTGACTAACAGGATAATGGTAATATGAAAGTGTTTGAAAAAGTGAGATGAAATTTGACTATTTAAGGAAAAGATGGAAGCTGTATCAAGGATGAGTGTAGAATGAAATTTTGAGGACACTTAAAACCTCAGTGTTAATTATACTGCTTCGATTTGGAGATTTCGCCATATATAACGACGATTTCCATTAGGGATTAGGATGCAATCTGTTGCAATAATATAATGTGATTTTGTGTACCTAGGGAATAATTATAGCCTCCTAAGCTGAATTTTGGAAGGCTTGACTAAATGGGTTGAAATAGTAATTGGTTTGAAAGCTTGGAGACTTTATGTACAGAAACATTTGGGATATGCAGATTAGTAAAACTTGAGGTAATTAGTGAGTTTGAAAGGATTGAAAGGGCTTGTACAAATGAGTACTCCCTAATAAAGCTAGTGATTGAACTTCAATGCATTGAATAGAAAATTTATAGCAGAGTCTCACAAATTTGGATGTGAAGGTTATCAAATCTAGAGCATGGTTGAGTGAAGAATGTCGAGTTAAAAAAATGGGTTAAAAAAGGGGGTTTAAAGTCAATTATGTATAAACGGATCGGCAAAGCCCAAATTGAGGATTTAGAAATTGTGAATCTTATCGAGGGGTTGAAATAGATCCAACTGTTGAGTATATGATATTGATGATTGGATTGAGAAGTATGTGTAATACCTGATAAAGAGACTGTCAGTGAAAACACATATACAATCGAAGCTATATGTCCTAGAAGAGTACATCGAAAGAGCAATTGATGGCTAAAAATGGAATACCGAGTGATTACATGTTTGAGTTACTAATAGTCTTGACTGTTGGAGACAGGTAGAAAGCTCATATTTCTGGAGTTCACCAGAATATGATTAATGTATAGTTCAAATTGACTATAGGCATTAAAGATCATTATCCTGGTGATACTTTTTGAGGCGTGATACGACAAAAAGAGTCATTCGCCCTTACATTAAATTGGAGCGGGCCTCAAAGAATGCTTAAAAGCCGTAACAAATTTGGGATACCGTTAGTGAATGAAATGAGTCTGTAATCAGAATAAAGTGGCTTTTGAAAGACGAATGAATTTTGCTAGACCACGTCGAAGTTATGGACTATAGTGAGAAAGATTTGAAAGTTCAGTGTATTTACCGATGAGAAGTGGAAAAAAAGACTTGTCTTGAGAGTACCACCTTGGCTAAGATGCACTTAGATGGAGATAAAGGTGTAAATAAGGGAAAACAATTTTGTCATAAAGTGGTCCATATAAAACTGACTATGGATTTGTGAGTGAGTATTAACCATAGAAGAGGTATCGGATTCATACAATATCTTATGGACATGGTTAGGAAATATTGTCATGATTCGATATGCGTGTTATTGAATTTAGAAGTGAAAATGTGAGTAATCTGAACCTCAAGGAAATAATGAAGTGTGATATCTACACAAGGGATTGAGAGACCTATTTAATCTATCAACTGTGGTCCGTTGAAATAAAGTATCCAGGTGGTGAATGATATAGGAAACGAAGGCGTATATGTGATAATAGTACCCCTGCCTTATTGCTTAATTAGATATAAATTTTGAGGACGAAATTTCTTTAAAGAGGGGAGAGTTGTAACATCCCGGTTTCGTCCAAAGGATTAGAACCCTAAAATTTTTTTTTGGTACATGTGAGATCAATAAGAGAAATTGGGATAACACATCTCATGCTCATGCATTTCATAAGGTGCACATGTACATAAATAGTGAATCCTTGCACAAAAACAAAATTGTACATACATTCATTGACAGTCCGAGTATAATTGGAAATAAATGTGATTGTTTTGAGAATTGTGAGTTATTGGTATTGAAAATTAATTTGGAGAGTGAAATAGTTGATTTAGCAATTTTGGAGAATTTTAGGAATTTTTTTTCTGAAAATTTTCGGGGTAATTTTCGGACTAGGAAAAATGCCAAGTGGTAGACTAATTGTTAACCGGTAGTAAAATTGACTGTTAAATAGCATTGAAAACTTTGATCCATGGCTTTAGGAATTATGGACAAGTGTCCTTCATTGGAAATTGGGCTTAAATGGGTTATTTTATTATGTGATGCTTGAGAATTTGACATGTGGCAAGTGACACATGTCTTATTAATGACCTTTCATAATTGTTTAAAGCTCATTTCTTTCTCCCTCTCACGACACTTACCATTAAAAGCCTTTGGAGTTGTGTTTTTGGTGGATTTTCCTCTCCATTTCGTGGCTTCATCTCCCTCTTTTCATCTCCTTCATGAGTTGATGATTTATCTCCTTTGAACTTTGCTCCATCTTTCACCTTAGACTTCCATCTTGTTGTTTCTTCATTTTGCCCTAAGAAAAACCTATCTTTACCCCCTTTAGAGATGATGATCGTGGATGGTGTTTAAGGCTAGGGTTTGGTGATTTTCTTGGAGATCTTGAAGATTGGGTAGCTAAACCAAGTAAGTTGCTTTTAAATGTTATGGGTATGGTTATATTAAGCTCAAATGATGAGTTTGATAATGTGATTTGGTAAGGTTTGTGTGTGTGTGTCGTAGGTGATGGCAATTGATGTTCTAGTTTTGGTTTTGAATATGTTTTGAATGTATAGGATGAGTGATAACGCATGTAAGAATATATAGAGAGGTTGGAGATTGAATGATTAGCAAAAGAGATGATTGGATGAGTTTAGGAAATGGCTTATGAATAGATATTTCTATATGTTATGTCTTTCGTTATTGGTTAATGCTAAATGATAGATCATGATTTGTTTGTGAGTTATGGATTGAGTTGAATTGAGTAGTTCATGATGAGGAATTGTAATGGAAGAGTTAAATTAGGTAAAAGAGGAATTGATGTCAAAGATTGAAAGTTGGAAAAATCTGGAAATTTTCTTGAGTATGCTTCAATGTATTGGCCATAACTCTTTCTATAGTTGAGCAATTGAGACGATTTTTGGTTTGGCTTAAACTAGAGGTGTTTGGCTACATTTCTTGTGAAGGCATTGAGTTTTAATCTTGTCTTTAAGACTCTCTAATTTTGAGATGGATTGAGGAAATTGAGTGTAGCAAAAGTTATGGATACATGTGATGTTGTGTTATGTTTTAGGTGTGTGTGATGGATTATATTGAGCGTTTATGAGCAAGTGAGGAATAAGACCTATGCATGGAAGATATTGAGTTGAAATTGGGTGCAATTGAGGGAGTTATCCATGGAGATGATGAAATGAGTTAAGATTTGGAAGTGAATGCATTTTGATTTATGTTTAAATGTGTATGGAGTGATAATTGCTTAAGAATAGGTGAATTAGTGATGTTTAAGAGTATATGGAAGGTTAAAAAGGGTCTAGAACCTCTTGGAGGAGTTTTGGAAGTGAAAAATTTAGTTAATCTGTAAGTTACACGGCCTGCCTGTGTAAATTTACACGGGCCGTGTAAATTGGGGCGCAGGGTCACATTTTCTCCCGTAGGTTACACGGCCTGACCTTGTGATTTCACACGGTCCGTGTGTTTTGACCCTCTAAACGATAAAATTGAAATTTTTAGTCTTCATGAAAGTTGTAGCCCTAGATGTCTTCTTTCCAACCGTCGAAAAACGAAGTCAATCCGACATCTATACTGAGAGATATGGCATTTGCACCAAAGTATGTTCAGTAAGAGTCAGGACATGAATATGGTTGCTTCTTTGGATCATAACTCTTTCTCTAGAACTCCAAATGACTTGATTCTTGAAGCAATCGGTTCCTAACACATTTTCCTATGCCTCCACAAAAATTTGTGTTAATTGGTGTTAAATTGAAAGAGATTGATCAAAGGCAAATGTGAGAGTCTATTAGAACAGTGTCAATGGGGTTAGTTTTACTGATCATACTTCAATGTTTTGATAATATTTGGACTTATAGGATTCCAAATGAGATGAATCTTCTTTTGAAGTAAACTAGAGAAATAAGGCTACAAATCACATGAAGAAGTGGAATTTTGATTCAATCCCTAAGATGTTCAAATTCTTAATGGAAGTTGGTATAGTATTTAAGTACGGTCCGAAAGTGTTTGAGGTATATCTCCCAATATACTAAGCCAAATTGAGCGATTTTGGTGTCAATAGAATCGTAAGACATAGAGGAACACTTTTCTAGAAGAAAGTGTGACC
>JAOSBP010000006.1:7194664-7208290 GCA_027563825.1 Erythroxylum mucronatum
TGGGTGAGCCATCGATGATGGTCACTCATTGAGTTCGCAAAACTCACCCAAAATTTGCAAATATTTTTCAGGACTCAAAAGAATATCTTGTTAGGCAAACGGGAGTATGCAAGGAAAAGATAAAGGTCGGGATCAGTTCGCGTCTGCATTGTGTCTCTTTATTTTTGTACTGAATTGTATTTTTTGCAAATTATTGTATTTTGTTTATTTGAGTATATTTGTTGTGTATAACTTTCCAATTGGAAAAAGGTTTTGCAAAAGAGATTGATCAAAATGTAATATGTTTTGTTTATGGAATGGGCCCTAGTGATTAACGAAATTCTGATATTTGAAAAATGTTGGTAACTCTTGTAAATAAAAATGTTTCTGAATAAAAGTGGGCCCAAATTTTTGATTACTAATTTTCGCGTACGCTTGAAAGAAAAAAATTTTATACTGAGTTTTGACTGACTAAGTGATCTAGCACGCCACCCTTGCAGGGCGCAGACTCAAATATCACCCATCGATGTCTGCTTCGGGTCCTACGGGAGTGGGGTGTTACACCATCTCCCTCCGGTCCTTCACCTTTGTTTACAAAATTGCACTTTGAAATGGATATTGCCTCGGGTGATATCCAATACTACTGCCAACGACTCCATATTTCTTCAGATATATAAGGAGGTCGTACACTAGTCTTGTGTATCGCACTAAGAAAGTCTCTACAACATGTACGAGCTCGCCTTTTCTATACTTTATAAATAATCGTGTCAAATTTGGAATCCCAAAAAAATTCTTTCTGAAAAAGAAAAGAAAAACATACCATAAGTATTTATAACCTACAATATTTATCTAATTAATGTACAAAATTAATTAGATAAAAAATACAAAAGAATATACTTTTTTATACCTTAAACTCCTAATAATAAAAATCTTGTGTCGCCTGAGAGATATTCTTCCATATATAACCCTTAAGATTAATCTTCTCCTTGAACCTGGATTTCATGTTTCTTGAGCACATTCCAGATGGAACCAACCTAAAAAAAAAAATTAGATCATTTTGAAATTAAAACCTATAACTTCATTATAAACCTATGGTGTTTCATGTATTTTCATTCACAGGTTATTGACAATTATGATGTAACTTCTTCCATCAACTCCCTTAGCTCCAGGCTGGAGGTCGCCTCCTTCATCTGCAACATTTACACTTGATATTTCTGCCAGTATAGGGGTGGTGGATGGTGTAGCATCAGGTACAGAAGGTGACTGTGTAGGGATTGGAGGTCGGGAAAGTTATGCCTCATTTGGATGTGAAATAGATGGACGTACAAATTTTGCAGCATCTGCAAAAGATGATGCTTCACCTGGACCTGTATTGGCTAATGGAAATCGTGGTAATCTGATCCTTGGCCTAATCTTATCTTGTTTTCTCTTTGGTGACATATTTTTAACATGAAATTAACATTTTATTGAATATTCCAGTAATAGAACAATATAAATTCAATATATAAAAATATATTATTGATGCAGTAATAGATTATTTCATATAATATTATATTTCAAACACAAATTAATCACTATTACAAACCCTTTTCTTAACAAATGGAGATTCACTTAATCAATAGGAAGAAAACAAATATGTTTTCACCTTTTATATGGACATCTGATCTTTAGGTCATCCATTTATACAAGTTGAGAACAAGCATAATGAATAAAAGCTTTAACTCCCTCAACAAACTTAGAATTAATGAAACCATCAGATGTTAATCGTCTATACATCCAAGATCTATCAATATTACTCATTTCTAAAAAAATTGTTATTTAAAACAATGATTTCATAGTTAGTATCCTTCATTTCCCCTAAGTTTACAGAACATTTAATCTTTACTTTACATAACATCCCCTAATTTTTACAGGTCTCTGACCATTTTCCCTCCAAATTGAAACCAACCTATCCTACTATGTGAGTTTACAATTAGAAAACTCAAACATAACCAACTCCACCTTAGTGATTGGACAATCACCGTATTAATCCAAAGTTTGATTTTAAATAAGCACTATGGTACGTGGCATTGTTCACACCAGTGAATCAAGAAAGCAAGTTCTCACTTTGACTTATAGGCTTATGGAATTTTTCATTAATAAGCCTCATAGGAGCTGCATCATGGGTTTCCAACCTGTATACCATCCTACGAGGTTATTATACAAAGAATTGTCATATCTATTAAACCTACAAATTTCTTATGCTAATACTAAGTTTGAATTAATCACATTGAAGTTCAAGTCTTTATGTTTGAATTAATCATCTACAACTGATTTTAATATTATGGTACATGGCATTGTTTACACCTGTGAATCAAGAAAGCAAGTTCTCATTGTGACTCCTAGGCTCGTGAAATTTTTCACCGATAAGCCTTATAGGAGGTGCATAATGGATTTCTAGTCTATATACTGTCCTACGAGTTTATTATGCATTGGATCATCCATAAGATCTTAAACTCATTCCACATACAGTAAATATTTATGTAATCATACATCTACTCATCAATGGTTCAAACAAAACCTAAACATAAATACTTAGACTATTAAAGAAGAACATAAAAACTCATTAATGATTATAAGCATATTCTAAATAACACAAAATCAAGACCTCCTTTGCATTCACACAAAACACAAACAAAAACACTCATACTATTAAAGCAACACATATGGTAAACATTAGGTGGATGACTTACTTGGATGGACAGATAACCATAAACTATAAAGAAGAAGGATGAGTGACGCTCTTCAACATAAAATAAGGCTTGCAAAAATGAATATTTCATATTTAATAGAATACACTTATTCAATAGTTTTGTATTTATATTTGTTGCATACAACGCCAAATTTTACTATAAGCATTAGCACTTGAAACTCTTACAATCAATTATAGGTATAATGTCAACAAAACATGTGATATATACCAACACAAATAGAACACTTCCAATATGTGATATAAACATCAAGTCTTTAAAGGTAAAAATAGTTGTAATTCACATATAATGAAATAAAAAGGCATGCAACAATCATAATATAGACCATACTAGCCTAATCTAATTGCAAAATTATCAACGACATTCTTCCTATGTAATAGGGCCAAGAAATTTGGCGCCTAATAATATTATTTCTTTCTATATATTCCCTCAATTGTGAAGTGCATAGTAGAGGAACAATTACCTATACTCACTGTTGAGTTAACCATCTTCCCGCCATTTTATTTTGATGGAAGAATTTAAAAAATGTATGTTAGGAAAGTAATAGGAGCTCACTTCTAGTGTTTATGTTTTAGATCTTTTCATCTTTGTTCTACACAGTTCTCACTTTTCTTATCATTTTTATATTTTGCAAGAAAAAAGATAAGAAAAGTGAGAACTATGTGGAACAAAGATGAAAAGATCTAAAACATAAACGCTAGAAGTGAGCTCCTTGCCTTTTACCTTTTATTGCAATTGAGAGAGATATGATTTATTTGAGTTTATAATTCATAAAAGCTAACCATGTTAGCAAAAGTCATATTAAAGGAAATATAAGTTTACATATTATGCAACTGATACATTATTTTTACTAACATAATTACCAATAATATCTGCAAGAATAAAATCATTTCCTAAAATATGAAATCGATAATCCATAAGTTCATTGGTGTGATTTTATCTAAATTTTGGTTTTTAAAGATAGACATAGATGGTGGAAGTAATTAAATTCACTCAACATCACACGATTATATAAGTGCTTTCGAATCTTAGTCAACTTCTTCCATTATAGGTCATACACGTTATCAATAATATATTACATCTTACAAGGTGCATATGACATATAAATATGAGCCTACTATAACCTACATATAACACACAACATATGTAAATTCCATAGTTGTTTTATTCATCAATAGCCATACATACTCAAAGTGTTATATGATCTTTATAATTCAACTTAATATCAATGTATAATAAGAAAACATTCAAAAAAACATAAGCATAATGACTTTGTTACTTCTTCTGTTGCCTTGGCAATTCTCTTACAAAAACCAAAACTTACCATAAGACATATGCCTATAATCTCTAACCAATATTTTGTTATGTTAGGCATAATGTAATGGAATTTATATTACGACATACAATTCAAATGGCAAGCTTTATTAGTGCTCCAAACAAGTTCATTATATCATTTTCCTTATAATTAGAGTCAACTATCATAATCTCCCTTACTTATATTGAAATGCAATAACACTGCCACCAATGCTTATTCTAAATGAGCGGATTAGAAACTATGAAGAAAAAGATATTTAACTCCAATTCATTATCTAAAATGTTATTTCATGCATCAATACTAATATAAGTAAATAAAATGCAATTACTAAGCTAGTATTTAATGCATCAATGGCAATATCCAAATCATTGCCAATATCTGTTGCATATATGAAAACAATATGTAAGAAATTAATAGATGGTAAGGATAAGGATTTGTCCACATTTTTCTTCAGCATTTAGTTTACATCTATGTAACAAGATTGCATCAATTTAAGTGCATCAATAAATAGACAATGTATTAGTTTCAATATAGGAATTAAGGCAATTCCATTATATAATATCATAAATTGGACTGATTTAATATTATTTCATTAAATCAAAGAAAGCGAGAGATGTTTTAGATTCAGTTTTGATGGTTGAGTGAGGGGTGATGATGAAGTTAGATATAGTTAAACTTTCACTAGATATAGAACCTAAAAACTTGGAATATGTTTGGTTTGGATAGAACAATGTAAGGCTTATATCATTTGAATATATGTCATACCAATATTTCTATATCTAGTGAAAGTTTGATTATAATCAAAAAATAATTAGATCCTCTTATCAATTTGCTAATAGATAACATATTTTCAAAATGTTAGTAAGGTTAAGAGATAAAAATTAAATTAAAAAAAGTAGAGAAAATAAAAAGGAAAAGTGAGTTTTTATGCAAAATAAAATAGTATGGGAGTTGCTTATCTATTGTACTTTTTCTCTATAAGAAAGATGGATAATAGAAAATGTGCATTGATTACATGTTTATAATCAATATAACATTAAAGTATCACCATCCCATTCTTAAGTTAGATAATATGCTAGATGAGTTTTATAGGTCTAATATCTTTATGAAAATTGATTTAAATTCTGGATACTGTCAAATTAGGATGAGGGAAGGCGTGAGTATTAAACAACATTCAAAATATTTAAAAAAAACAACTTTATGAATGGTTAGTAATGCCATTTGAAATCACAAATACACCAAGCACTTTTATAAGATTAATTAATCATATTTCATATACATTCACTAGAAGTTTGTTGTTTTGTAATTTGATGACATTTTGGTGTACAGTAGGGCTTTTGATGAACATATGTGTCATTTATAACAAACAAACTCAAATAACAAACTCAAACACACAATACTTAAATTGATGTTCATTTATAAGCCTTTAAAAAGAAGACTTGAACTAATCACAATGACTTTTCAACAATTAGGAATTTCACTCATACAAGTAAAAGCACTAGGGACATATAACCATTTAATAAAAACTTCAAGAAGAGTTTGTTTTTATAATGACATGTTGATCATATAGATTCTAAGTAACATAATTCATAACATGTGATACCCTAACCAATCAGTCTAAATAGCTATGAAGATCACCTTCCAAACTTGTCCAAAACCATATATATATATATAAAAGATAAAGAAACAAGATAAGATTGAAGCACTCATCGTGGAAATTACTGGCAAAATAACATTTAAGGGGGAAACTAAAGTTATTGGACCATCATCATTTGGAGAGGATGTGAAATCATAAAATATAAGATTGCTTCATTCACATTTTTCATTCAGTGACAATGAACCTTGTTATTTTCATGTGTTATAGGAAAATAGTGGAATTATGCCATATCATTTTGTATGGATTAATAAAGTTGATGGGCCATATGGGAGATGTAGAGTTACAATGCCTATATTCCTTAAAGTGATTAAAACAAAGTGATCATTATCTTATTTTTTATGCCCAATACTTCACATCCCTAAGTAGACAAATATTATTTCATCTTTTTAATTAGGATAGGCAAGCAACTTGTTTAATAATTATAATGATTTATGTTAGGCAAGATACTTGGTACACTAATAACTAATATAATTTATAACTTAGTTAATCTCATATAAAGGAATCAAAGAGTGATATTTTTAAGTCAAGTTAATGCATATGCAAACTATAGTAAGATTCAAGAACTAATCTTGGTAAAGGATAAGCAATTCATATATAACGTATGCAAGTTTGATTAAAATTCCATACAATTGATATTTTCCATAATTAAGAAAAGGTTTGGTTATTCCACGAATGCAATAACTCACTTAAATCTCTCATTTGAAAAGACAATACCAAAATGTGTTTATTTTTATAAAAGATTAATGAAATTCACAAAATTTCCCAAATTCAACAAAATCCATAGAGTTAAAACCTTTTAAAGAAATATGAAATGATAAGCATAAATGAAACATATTGTAAAACCTCATATATGTAATATGCAAAGGTTTCAAATTTGTGAAATCCTAAATTTTTATTAGACACTAAACATTATAAATTTCATGATATCATTGACAAATAAGGTATTATAAACATTTATACTTTAACTTTAGAGAAAATGTTGATATGAGTCATCCAAAAGTTGATTTGGAATTATAATTTTTTTGTAATTATAGCTATTATTTCACTAATCTTGTATATTAGTATAGGAATATATATTGTAATATGATTATTTACTATTTTTAGATGTAATTGTGTATGGAAATTTACTGTATACATTGAAAAATTATTGTTGAACAATCTGTGTTAGATGAAATTGCCTTAACTCCAAAATAAGGTTTAAATCTTAATAATCATCTAACCTACACTTTATATTATTAGGCTCCATACGAAGCTTTTTCTATTTGGTTCAAGAAATAATCCTTTCTCTAAAAGAATTGAGGAAAATGGGAGGTCTATTCCAAATTCTCTTAAAATAAAATTATACCATTCTTTTAAAAGGTGCAATACCATGTTTTGCCTAAAAGTTAAGGTTTCATCTTCTCAAAATGACACAAAAAAGGCATGAAGAAGAGAAGAAAACAATTGTTGAAACACACATTACTAGTTGAGTTTCAAGTGTCATTTAAGGGGCAATTTGTAAACGGTTTTAGCTCAAATTTGTCATTCATCACACAATAATGATAACATGCAAACAAAACATATATAATGCATGAACAACATTTCACAAAATCCGTATAAAACTCATTCCCACATATATAGGAAACATCAATTCACAAAATCAGTATAAAACTCATTCACACATATATAACAAGCATAAAACATAAGGGAGGACAAAACCCACTTTAAATAGAGACGAGGATGGTGACAGCTACGAGGACGACGACAAAGATAAGGACGACATGGACCAAGACAACGGTGACAGGGAGGAAAACTGACGGAGGAGAAAATAACAAAAAGAAAAGGAAAATAACGAAGAGGAGGGGGGGGGGCTGGATAGCTTTTAAGTTAAACAAAAATGATGTAGGTTGGTGTTAAACCAAACGATGTCATTTTCTTTCTATTAAAAATGTTGAAATTGAAACAAATAACAACGTTTATATTTCAATTTTACTAACGGGATAACGATTCTGTCAGTACTTTCCCGATGAAAATTTATTATGTCGAAACACTCCGACGCTTATATATATGCCACCAAGCATTCCCGCCTATTTTATCGACAGCCATTTTCCATCCGTCACTATATTCCGTCAAAAAAATTGTCAGGATAATTTCCCTCCATATTTACCAACGAATATTTTGTCCATCGCAAAATGGAATTTTTCTTAAAAATTTTACCAACGGAACATGATGTTCCTTCAGTCAATTACTACGGTTTTTTTCCGTCTGTAATTTTCCATCGTTAATTAGTAATTTTCATGTAGTGTTGATTGATGAGCTTCTTTGTATTAGATTTGATGATAGAAGACTTAAAAAAAGTTATATGGTATATGTTGTATAATTTGGTTGTGTATCATAATAGGTCGTGACTTATGTTTGGAATAGACAATGTATAAAAGTACTAATATTATGTGTAATACAAACTTTCTTTTCTTATGAGAATAGGTTATAAACTCAACTTCAACCAGTTATACTTACTTATTAATATCCATTAATAATCTTAGAAGTGTGTCGAATGTGAAAAGAACATTTAAATAAGAAGTCTTCTATTCTTGAAGATGACAAATCACTTATTAATTTGTGGTAAGTGCTTTGGGTTTTATTAATCTTTAAAGGTGAGTGGCAAACTTAGAATGTGCTTGTGCAGGGGATTTTTGGTTGGTTAAAAAATTAAGTTTCGATGATCTTTGGTTCTTCTGTGAATATTTTGTTAATTGCATATAACTTATAATTTTTTGTTTCCTTATTTAATTGTACACCCTACTTTTATATTTATTATATCTATGACTTGTTTTTGTTTCTATTGACTTTTCAGAATAAAACTATTAACATAAATTCATCACGAACTATCGACATGGCTGATAGTTTCCAATGGTAAAAATGAGCTTCGATGGGAGGTATCTAGCATAAGTCTCCTCGCTGAAGAACAATCGATGCATAACAAATCTACTCACCAAAGTCTAATCACCGCTTGCCTTCAATAGACGATCTTCTTCAAGATTTTTAGTATCATTCAAATTAGCTATCTTTCTTTATTATCTTTATCTCATTTTTATGTTAGAAAGCTATTAGATGAATGTGGAATTGTATATAGCATGTGCCGTGTAAAGCTTCCTTGAATCTTTAAGAGAGTATAGATGAAAATGGAGACGGTGGCAATGTCCCGATGATATATACAGGACTAGGCAATTTGGTTGTTTTGGAATAGTCGTCTATTGCAAAAACTATATCTATTCATTATGACAATTATGGAGTCATTCAATCGGGTATATATGTTTTCAAATTTAGGTTCCTTATATAGTTCGATTTAGCTTTTTAAGTTTTTAGGGTATAATTTTTCTAAGGATTGTGAAGATATTAACATGATTGTTCTATATTGTTGTTCCTTAGGTGAAACACATGGTACGTTGGGTTCATTTAATTCAATGTTCCATACTGCATCTGGGAAAACATTCGATGTATCTTTTGATAATTTAGCTAAAGACAAGAAGTTGTTAGAAGAGGCTGTCAATGAACCAACTATTAGAGGAAGATCTTTGTCTGTTTCAACTGATGCCTTCAAACGTGTAAGGAGCCTTCTTGAGAATCCAGACATAGGGAACACCTTGACCTTATCTATCAAGTCTCGTGTTACTTCAAATCCAAACAAATAATTATTTCATCTTCTTTTTGATGGAATAGACGTCAAATCCATTATTTTTCTCTTTATTTATTGTTTTTTGTAAGAATTGTTAAAGTTCTAGTTAAAATCTTATATTACTTACCATATATCATTATTTATTGTTTTTCTTTAAGAATCATATATCATTATATTACAAACTCCATGTTAAAACTATCTGAAAATTTTGCGACACCATATAAAATTTTCAAATCATATAATTTAAAAAAGTAAAATAAAAATTATAAATCTATGTAATATTAATTAATTTTGAGTTTATAGTTTTATAAATTATTGAAATGATTTGACATTGTTGTTAGCTAGATTTAGAATCATTGTCAATAATATTAAATTTGACTTTTATCGATATAATGTTCAATCACAAAATGATTAAGTCAAAATTAGTGAATTCATAATTATAAATGAGAGAGTTATTTTGTTATTCAAACATTTGGCGATGATTCATGCATTTCACGACGATTAATAAGAGAGTTACCCTTTGGCAACAATATTACTAAACCATTAAATAAGCCTTTTGCTACAATTTCAAAATAAAAAGGCTTACCATTTGGTGACAATGTCTTTAAATCGTCGCCGAAGGCTTGCGATTTAGCAACAATTTTAGAAAACGTTGACGTCAAAAGATTATTTTTAGTTGTGCTTTTAAAATTGTCGCCAAAAAAAGTAGCTAAAAGGCTACCTTGTTGTAACGAGGACTTGTTTAAACAATATAAAAGTTTGAGGAACTAACGTACAAGTAAATACATGACTGGGATATATGAATATAAGGAGTTCCTTTCACTACAATGCCACTATCATCTTAAAATAGTAAAATTGAATGGCTTACATACTAAGGCTGTATAAGTCATCTGGCTTATTACGACTATTTTAAAGTGAATGACAAAATTTTAAGTTAAAATTAAGGATTGAATGCGGAGCTCGTATGAAAACAAAAGGAAAAGGGAAATTTGCCATTAAAACTCATATAGGTAACACGCTAATTTCATATGTGCTATTTGCACCTAAGTTAAACAAAAATTTTCTTAATGTTGAACAATTGCTAGAGAAAAATTATATCATACATTTTCAGTAATTCAATCATTATTTAGTATCTATATAAAGCTGAAGTTATGTTAGTTTGCATGAAAAAATCTACATTCATTAGTCTGAATATGTGTTCATTGTCAATACAAAAATATAATTAATGTTGAATACATTATGAGGATGAAAAACTACTTTGGAATATGAGTGATGAACATGAATCATGTGAACTATCTAAAGATGATATAATATATGGTTTTCTTAAAAGGGTATAAAGAAAAAAATATTTAAATGCATTTATATTTAATAGCATGTTAAGCACCTTTTCTCTCATTTTTGCCTCTCACTTTATGGTCCTTCTTCTATGTTTTTCACCAGAAAACTAAGTGACTTTTTTTAAGTATCATCTAGTTTGGGACAAGATTAACATATTTAAAGGTTGTAATTAGTACTTTGAGGTTGTTCACTTTTTTTAGAAAAGAAAGGGAAAAAAAACAAATCCCCTATTCCATTCTTTGATTTTTGAGTAAGTCACCATTGTTTTCAAATGTATTCAAGTTGTTAAGTATGTTATTGGATTATTCCTTAATTTAAAATGTTAGGTTATGTAGCCCTAAATAAAGAAAATTAAGGTCATTTTAGAGTTTTGATTATAGAGTTAAATTGATGTTTGATTATGAAATATATGAATTATAGTATATATAAACAAATGGACGAGATTAAAACCTTATGATTACTAATTAAAAAGTGTGTTTTGTTTGGTTAATCTTTACCTTTCATTGTCTATATATTTAGCTGAGGGAACATTGAGAGAGAACTCCTTTTTATGAACTTTTATAAGATTTCTTCAACCGATCCTTGCTCAACCTCACCAGGGAGGGTGAGATCGACCATCGTCGAATGGCTTCAGAAACTTCCAAACATTCCGAAGCAGAAAAGGGTGACGTGGACCACACCACTCTGGAAGGTCACCTAGCTAAAAAAGTCAAAATACGACATCGTGAGGAAGACCCACCACCCCAACCTCCTCTTTCGTATCGAGCTGCTGTTGTGGGAGAACAAGTTGTGGATAAAGAGGAAGGGAATAGTGCCTGGCCAGAGTCGGACCTTGTTGAGATTGAGGATGGAGATATTATACCGCTATAGGGGGAGCTAGAAAGGGGCATCGAACTCTCCCATACATTCAGAACGCGACTCGATAAGCAGTGGGAAAAAGCGGTTATTGTGAAGTTGTGCAAATGCATTGGATTCAAACTGTTAAGCCCTCACCTGAGATAGATGTGGATGTTGGTTGGCCCTATGAAAGTGGTTAATCTGGATCACAAGTTCTTCTTAGTTAATTTCTTGGAAGAGGACAACTTCATCAATGCGTTAACCAATGGGTCGTGGGTTATTCTGGGACATGTGCTATTCGTCCAACATTGGAGCCCTGCATTTCGACTAACTCAAGGGAAAGTGGCAAGGGCAGTGGTATGGATCTGGTTCCCAGACTTACCAATCTCAAGGTACCACTCCATGATACTTACCACCCTTGGTAATATAGTTGGCCACACAGTTAAGATTGACGCTGCTATAATGTATGCTCAGAGGGGTAAATATGCTATAGTGGCAGTGGACATCGACCTTAGCCTCCCCTTATATTCTCGGGTGGAACTTGATGGTGAAACGTTGTTAGTGGCATATTAGGGGTTAACCTAAATGTGTTTTCATTACGGCCTCGTAAGACATGCCACTGAGCAGTGCCCAATTAGGCCAGCCGAAAACATCGGCACTTAACCCCTTGCACAATATGGCAATAGCAACGCAGATAGGGGACAACGCTACAACAAGCGCTTCTTTAGCATTGAGGCAAGAAGCGTCGACGGCACCTTACAAACCATGGATTCAAGTTCAACGGTACCATCGGCTAGCCAAGCTTCTCGTACCCCAAGAGATAATAATCGAGTGCAAGGATCGAGGTTTTCGGCATTGTCAAAACCAGTTACTAAGGGTGTCATAAATTTTGAGTCATTACCTATTCAATATACTGCACCAACTGCAGAGCTAGGATAGGGAGATAAACTAGATGTATCAGGGGCAGCACACAAGACAGCCATTGATGCACCCTGGTTACAAACCAAATTGGAGGGTGGCTTCTAAAGGGAAGTCGGATACCTTTAAAGATAAGAGTATAGGCAACAGTAGATTTGCTAACGCAACAATGGCAAATGGATCGTTTCCCGTACTAACAAAACACCCACTGCACAGTCTTAAGGATAAAAACACTGCAGTAATGATCAATTCTCACACCGAACTCCTATGCGACAGCCAAACTTTATTGGCAAAGGCACTGACTGAAGAGGTTGAAGCCAGCTCGATGGAGGACGTAGCGGGACCCGAAACCTCTTGCAATCTAAGTGAAGATCAACCTAACCTTCCCCCGTCCAACATTATCTTCCCTCATCAATTTGTATGTCTATAGCGGCAATATTGCCCCCCACCGATAGGATGGGAGAAGATAGAATAGCTTAGGGCCCCGCTAAGAATGGTCAGTTCACGGTGGCTTATGTGTATGACCTTATAGAGGACAATGAGGCGATAGCCTACTGCAAGATTTGGGAGCTAATTTGGAATTAGTCCGGACCTCAACTGATTCGTTCATTCCTTTGGCTCTTAGCTAAGAGGAAATTACTAACTAACTAACAGCGAGTTGCACGACATCTATCAACAAATTCTAGTTGTCATTTCTGTAATCAGGAAGAGTCTCTCATTGATATATGCTTAATTATTGATATTTTTAATTATTTACACTTAACAATTAATGATACAAAAATGATTAAGATACTCACTTTAATTCATATTTTATTTTAGGTACAATTCAGAAGTAAAGAAATTAAAGTGAGTCAAAAGCATGACATATGGATCATTTTCTGAAGATTAATATCTATTTGTTTTCATGTAGGAAAAAGAAAAAAAATTAAGAGCTACAAGACAGAAAATAAATGAGAGCAATAGGTGGCATCGTTGGAGGGGCATCGTTTTGAGAACAAGAGGCAGCATTTTTGGAGAGGAAATTAAAATTGAGAGGTGATAAAAGCATTAAATTAATTAGCAGCTATGCGTCGTTTTTATGCAAAATCACGCAGGAGGCGTGAGACACAGCAAAACACAGCCCATTAATTTGTCCCTTGAATCAGCAACAGTGAAACGCACAGTAGAGAACAACAAC
>JAOSBP010000006.1:7209504-7226566 GCA_027563825.1 Erythroxylum mucronatum
TCTCAGAGGGTTGTTTCCCGTAAGGCCCCTCCGACGCTCAAGTCAGTCTTTTAGGTTTCGGAGATTAAAGAAGCTACTAGGGTTTTCAGTCTGTACTTCTATCATGATTGAACGTTGCCTTATATATGTGGTAAATTAGGTTTAGGTCTTTACGTCTCTCATCCTCTTTGCATGGGAGACAACTTCTTACTACTGTTATCAGGCCGTCTAGGCCTGGGTTTAGGAGTGGGCCTATTGAAACTGGGCCTCATTAGGCCGACCCGACCACATGCAAACATATTTTCATAGGAGAAATTCATATAGTAATCATGCCATTCTTTTTACCATTAAATTTTTAATAAGTTTTATTTTGTTTTAAATGGTATTTTTCTAAAGGGTATTGGAAATTATAGTTGATGAATATGTTCACTTTTTATATGACTTTCAAATGATTGATATATTTTTTTTAAGTTTATATGGATTACACATATTTGAATTACTTGCTTTTATGATTGATAAAGAATGTTTGTCACTTTGCTCAGGATTTAAGTAGGAGTAATTCATTCTTACTCTAATTCTCTAACAAGATTAGTGATCCCTTTTCTCTCTTTATTTTCGACATTCTTATTTGTATAATAGATCATGTACCTTCTTATTATTGGTATTATTAACTTCTTATTTTGAAAAATTATGACAACTATAAAACTCCAGTCGATTAAACTCATTATAAATGAGTAGGAGATGATAATTACGGACACATATACAAATAGGTTAACAGAAATTTATTAATTGTCATTTTAGAAAAGTTTGAAACAAAGAAACAAAGAAAAAAATTGCTTTTTGCAAAGCAATTCTTTAACCGTAGAAACAGATTAACATATATAATTGATATTAATCAATAATGTATATATGATTCGATATTATAATCTATTATTCAAATTTTCTTTATATTGGTATAAGATAATTTTAAATATGTATCTCAACTGTGGTTGTTATCTATTGTAATTAAAATTGAAATTGTATTTTTGTTGGATTTTTTATTTGTTTTATATATACATTATAGCAATTTATGTGATAACTAATCAAAGTCCAATTATAAGAGTACATCCTAAAAATGAAAGGATAATTCCGATAAACCAAACACATGCAAGAGGGGGATGAATTGTGTGTATATAACAATTCAAGATACTTTCAAGTGGATAAGATCATGCTAAATAAAATAAATAGAAGGGTCCTACAAATTTTCAAAAGGATCCATTGAAAAAGAAAGGACCCTATTAATTGGAAAGGAGTTTGTTATCACTTAATCTTGTATTACTTACCATATATCATTATATTATATTACTTACCATATATCAATATTTATTGTTTTTTACGTAAGAATCATATATCATTATATTACGAACTTCATGTTAAAACTATTTGAAAATTTTGTGATACCATATAAAATTGTCAAATCATATAATTTAAAAGAAGAAAATAAAAAGTATAAATCTATGTAATAATAATTAATTTTGAGGTGATAGTTTCATAAATTATTGAAATGATTTGATATTTTTGTTAACTAATTTATTTTTACACTTAGAATCATTGTCAATAATATAAATTTGATTTTTCTCAATATGATATTCAGTCACAAAATGATCAAGTCAAATTTAGTAAATTCATAATTATAAATAAGAGAGTTATTTTGTTATTTAAACAGTCTTGCCTTTCGCGATGATTATTAAAGTCATTGCTAAAGGCTCACCCTTTGGCAACAAAAAAACTAAACCATCACAAAAAGGATGAGCCTTTTGTGACAATTCCCAGAAAGCGTGGCCAAAGGCTTGCTAGTTAGCAACGATTTTATAAAACGTCAGAAAATGGTAAACGTTTGCAAAAATCATCGTCAAAAGCTAACTTTTAGCTACGATTTTGAAATCGTCACCACAAAAATGTAACCAAAGGTAAACTTTGTTGTAGTGTATGCTTATTCATTATATTGTCATGTCTAAATGCAAATATGTGTTGACATTATTTGTTATGTGATAAGCATTTTGTAATACTTAATTCTAAAATATGTTTCTTTATATGACATATTTTGCGTATGAATCAAAAAGTATGTTAGACAAATAAGAGATTGACACTCTCATATAGGCAATTACCTCAAGTATTTGTGATGGCTGGAGATTAGCAGGTTTTAAGTTTATCATCAAGGTGATAATTAAGAGCAAAAGCAAGAAACTTAAATCATGAACTTCATCTTATATAATAAGTCCAAAGAAAACTAGTTTAGGATGATCAAATGGTTACCATATATATCTTAAGTTGCTAGATAAGAGTTCAAAAAGATAGGTTTAAGAGTAGACTAGTGAACTCATTGTAAATATTAAGTATGTTTGAACCAATATAATTTTGCACGAAAAAAGACATACGCTCCAAGTCATATTGTGTGAGACCCTAAAGTTTTAATGAGCTCATAATATGCTCCAATGAAATTTACCAGTTTAGAATGTTACCATAAGATCACGTGTGATCAATGTTACGAATACCGTATAGGACTTGGTATCAGATTGGGCTATGGTATGGTACTGTATCGGTACCGGTTGATACCGGGTACTGTTTTGGATAATTTTTTAAATTTATGAAATAGTCCTTGAATTTTTTAAAAATTTACAAAATAGTCCATTGTCATATTGTACAGTTGTACTGTATATTTTTAACCCTGTCTCCAAAAATCATAATAATTATCGGTACCGGGTATTAACCGGTATTAGTATAATACCGTACCAAAATCCAATCCGGTACCAAGTGTCCATTTAATATTTAAATTCTATTAATTAAACATCCTTTGTTTTCATTTTAGACAAATTGTGGCTTTGGCGTGGTGTGTGTGATCTTTGAATATAGCTGGCGGCAGAAGGCATGCGTGAAGGATAAGGACGCGACAAATGAAGAGCTGGATGGTCTGCAGAGTAAGTCAGCAAAAATAGAAAAAAAATCAAAACAGTCGAGGCGTGCGCAGAGACAAAAATGATGATCTTGCGTTGGACAAAAATCTTTGAAAACATCAGAGAAAACAAAGCAGTGGAGGCGCAAGAAAAGAATGAGCAGCTGGCGTGACTAAAATATATAAAGGAAGATGGCGGCGGCAGTTGAAAAATGTTGGATTTTGTGAAATTGGCGGTAGATGGAAGATTTAGGTGTGGAAAGAATATGAAGACAAGAGCTATGCATAAAAGGTGGAAATTTTTTTTAAACTCACGTTAGCAGCTGCGCAGAAAAGAAAAGGGAGGCGAAGATATTAAATGGGTAGAGGACAATGAAGCTGGTGGAAAAATCTAACAAAAAAACAACACACAAGGCAGCTAATGGCGGCAGCATACATGAAAGATTTAGCCAGGCGTGAACAACAAACAGTGCTGCTTGTGAATAAATCGTGAGCTGTTTGAGATAAAGAATGAATCACGCAAGAGGCTGCAAAATGAAAAGGATGCAACTAATTTTGAAGTAGCGGTGGGCGTGAACGAATATAGCCTCCAGGTCTCACATTACAAGCTCTCTTGGAACACTCTCTATGGCAGCACCCAATGAATGATGACTCTCCATTCATAACTTAAGACAGCTGGTGACTAAGAAGAGGGAGAAGCAAGCAGTTGTGGAGGAGAACGTTGGGAGAGGAATAACGCTGAGCTGGTTGGGGGAGTTTGAAGAACACACGTTGAGCAGTTGTAGCAGCCCTCCACCGAAACAGATGCAACCTTCACTTGTTTTCAGCAACACATGAAACAATAGCTGGGAAGAAACAACTTGTGGAAGGAAGCAAGCTGGAGGTTGAAGACGTTGGAGCAGCTAGAGGCATCAACGTATTATGGCTTGTGCGTGAACAAAGGAAGACCAACCTGGTGGACGTAAACTTCAAAGCAGCTGGTGGACGTGAGCTTTTGGAGGAGGCAAACTTAAAAGGGACAGATGCTGGTTAGAGGAGACAACGTAGCTGATTGGTGGAGATAAAGTAAAGGTAAGTTGGTGGAGTAACATCACTAAGTGGGAGACAAGAAGACACGTTGATATAGCTATTGGAGGAAGAAAATGATTCAACTGATGGTGACAAAGAAGCAGCTGCATGGAGTTAAATGAGCTGGGAAGTGACAACTTCAGTGGGCTGGACGTTTAAGAATTCACGCTAGCCATTTGGAGCCTCCAACGTGAGGTAGCTGATGATATAAAAAATACATTAGCTGGGAAGAACAAGAGAAGGCAACGTGGAAGCAGCTGGAGAATTGGAGGTGCGTTGTATGTCTGACGTTGGAGCTTTAAAAAAACGTGAAGAGATGGAGCTAACAGTGGAGGAAGGACGTGCATGAATTAAGGAGTGGACCACTAATTTATTTATCACATCAGTGAAATAGTAAAGGGGAGATAGCTGCAGTAACAAAGAGAGGTTCAGTGGAATCAACAGCAGCGGTGGAAGAGGTCGATATTAGAGAATTTTTGGACAGCATCAGTCATCTCTCTCTCAAAGATTATATATCGGGTGTTTTGTTTTTTAATTTATTTTTAATTTCGTATTTTATTTTAATTGTGTGGTTTTTATCAATGCAAACATATATTATTACCATGATTTATGTTACATTGATAAATATGTGTGAGTAAGTTTTTCTTTTCGGTTAAGGTTAAGATTGAAATTAGATTACGATAATTTTTGTGGTATTGATTTTGCTTGATTGAATGCATATTTAGTCCTAATTTAGCTTGATCACCTAGATTAAGACCTTAGATGATTAAATGCCACAACCAATGGGATTTAATTTTTCGAAAAATTAATCAAGCGACATACTTGAGACTAAAGAGTAGACCAACCTTAGGATCTTGTGTGAGGATACCTAGGATTAACGAACTTAATTTTAGGCTTCTTGTCTTAAATTCCTTTTATTCCAAATTATCTATGAACCAAGTGGGTGACTCGGACAATGTTTTAGAACAAAAGGTGTTTGTTTCAAAATATGTTGTCCTTTCAGAGAAAGAGTTTCTTCTAAGAGAAGAGTAGGAGAAAAATTGAGCTTGTGGAAGTTCAAGATGCTCAAATAAACACAAATCAACTACCTAGACCTGAGACTATTGTTCATGAAGATGAAACAATAGTTAAACCTTTTGACACACAAGTAGTTCGTAGGTCAAGTAGGATACGTCATATTCTCGAGAGATAAGGATTTCTCATAAGTGAACTTAAAGACGTGTTGCTCATAAAAGATGATGAGCCTATTACCTATGAGGAGGTTCTGAAGAGTTCAGAATCTAACAAATGGTTCCAAGCTATAAAATTTGAAATGGATTCCATGTATGAAAACCAAGTATAGACTTTGGTTGACCCACCCGAAAGGATAAAATCCATAGGGTGCAAATGGGTTTTCAATAAGAAAATTGACATGAGGGTAATGTAGTTACCCATATAGCTAGGCTTGTAGCTAAAGGTTATCGTCAAAGGCAAGGAGTTGACTATGATGAAACGTTTAGCCCAGTAGCTATGCTTAAATCCATTAGGATACTACTAGCTATTGCCACTCATTAAGATTATAAGATATAACAAATGGATGTGAAGATGACTTTTCTTAATGGAAACCTAACCGAGGATGTGTATATGGCACAACTTGATGGTTTCATATCCAGGAATGGAGAAAAGGTATAGAAGCTTCAGATATCCATTTATAGATTGAAGCAACCATCTAGGAGTTGGAATATCCGATTTGATGAGACAATTAAAGAGTTTGGTTTCTTACAAAATCCAGACGAGTCGTGTGTGTATAAGAAGGTTAGTGGGAGTGCAATTGTGTTCCTTGTACTGTATGTAGATGACATATTGCTAGTAGGAAATGATTTCTCAGCTTTGCAATCAGTGAAAATTTGGTTAGCCAAGAACTTCTCTATAAAAGACCTTGGAGAAGTAACTTATATTTTGGGGATAATGATCTATAGAGATAGATTTAAGAGGTTTCTTGGTCTTTTTCATTCTACATGCATAGACAAGATGCTAAAGAGGTTTAGTATGGAGCAGTCCAAGAGAGGTTATCTTCCCATGGTATATAGGATTACATTCTCTAAATTTACGTGTCCAAAGACACAAGATGAGAGGACTCGTAAGAATTTGATTCCTTATGCTTCAGTTATAGGATCAATCATATACGATATGTTATTTATTATACCTGATGTATCATATGCTCTAAGTGTTATGAGCAGATACCAATCAGACCCTGGTGAGGGTCATTGGGTGGCTGTTAAGAATATCCTTAAGTACTTGAGAAGAACTAAAGATGTATTCTTGGTATATGGAGAACGTGATCTTGTGGTAAGTGGGTATACTGATGCCAGCTTCCAATTTGATATGGATGACTCTAGATCCTAGTCTGGATATGTATTCACAATAAATGGTGGTACAGTCAGTTAGAAAAGTTCCAAACAAGAGATGACTACTGATTCGACGATAAAGGTGGAGTACATTGCAGCTTCAGAAGCAGCAAAGGAAGCGATTTGGATTAAAAAGTTCATCATGGAATTTGGTGTGGTTCCAAGCATCACTGACCCAGTGCAGTTGTATTATGACAACAACAAGGCTATAGCACAGGCGAAGGAACCGAGGTCTCATAAGAAGTCCAAACATATACTCAGGCACTACGATTTGCTTAAAGAGACCATTGGTATAAATGATGTCAATATAGAGAGAGTTCCCACCGATCAGAATATAGTTAATTCATTAACTAAGCCTATTTCCCATAAGAGTATTATATATCAAGGCGATTAGCTTTAGTGTAAGTGGGAGTTTGTTAGAGAAGTGTTGCAAAGGCAATCACCTTTAGCACTTATTTTACAAATCATTTTATGATTAATAAAAACATTTTTCATTATTTCAATGTTCATACGTTTATAGATTTGATGTTGATCTTAAATTGATTTAATGAAGTCCTTGATACAAAGCATAACATGGAGGAAATCATGATGAGATCATGATAATGAGATTCCTATCATGTGTAATTATATTATTATCTAAACTTTCCCTAGTCATAGGATTAATAAGATTGGATATCATTAATCCGGATAAACTAGTGCACGTTATACTCTTTGATTAGATCAAACAGTAGATCTCATAAGTTGTAGACATGAGTTGTTTAGAGTTAACATGGGGATGCTTACTAAGGGTAGAAAGTACACTGAATTAACCTACTATGAGACAATCATATAGATATTCTATTACAGTGTCAATGATAGTCTCATCATAGCAATGGTGCAACTATCCTTTAACTTGAGATGCTCAAGGATATCTTGGATATTGATCCTGTGCTTTGACTCCATTCACCGGTGCCTTTCAGGGGTTACTCATAGGGTGGTGATTGGGTACAGCTTGAGGTATTCGGACGTAATAGAGTAGCCAATAAAGGATTCAACACTCCTGATAGAAAGAGATGATACCCACGGCCTCTTATCGGGGTCATTACTCGGGAGTATTTGGCTAGAGTAGATGTGTGTTATGAAGAGAGCCTTCAATGACACATAGAGTAATGAGATCCTCAGGACAAGATCTAATAACACTTAGACTAGATGTGAAGTAGTCAGTCTAGTGGGAGTTGACACTTTGAACATAATCTGAACCAAGTAGGGTATAGATGGTGAAAGGACGAATTGCATGGAAACATTGCATATGAAAGGATTCGTAGTCAAATCACTAACTTTTCGGACAATTGTGGGTCATGACGTGTTGCTAAATGCTGCTCTTAACTTACTTAAATTAAGTGTTAATTCAAGTGGCTAACATAACTGGAAACCTAATAGGTCACACACATAGGAGATCCAAAGGATAAGTAAAATGGTCTTGAATGGTGATTTAAGATATGATAGAGTGTTTCGAGATTGTATCACGATATGATCGTAGTAGAAAATGTTGTATGGAATGGATTAGAGACAAGTGTTGTTGGCTTCCATTAATGTATGCTATTCATGGTCATTAACTTCCCATAATTTCCATTAACGCATGCGTTTCATGGTCATTAACTTCCATAACTTCCATTAATGCTTGTTATTCATGACCATTAACTTCCTATAACTTTCCATTATTAATTGGGGTTATGGAAGGCCAAATGGTGTAGAAAATTGAGATGATTTTCCTACATCTTGTGTAAGAGACATAAAAAAGTAGAAAAGGAAAGGTTATTTTCTTACACACACTCTTTCTCTCTAAATCTCACAAGAGTTCTTGTCTTCACTAGCATAAAGAAAGAATTCTAGCCATCTCCTAGTTAGGTTTCATCCTTCTATCTTCGTGTGGACTTTTATTAGAGACGGTCTATGTTGATCGTTGGGGTTTGCGGCAATCCAACGCGAAGAATAGGTTAACAAGTTCCAATCTATAGTACATTTTCTATGTACTTGGACTTAGAATAGGTTAACAAGTTCCAATCTATCTATATAGATCTAATTCCCATAATTAAGTTGTTACGTTTTCATATCCAATAAGAATTGTTCATGGACAATTATATTTTCGACAATTGAAAATTGGAATTGTTGTCTCTATGAGCAATATGTCTTAACATACTCTCACTGAAGAGGACAACTATACTCTCACTGACCTTCTTGCTAACATGATTAATTCAAAATCATCTCCAAAATAAACTATTTGAATTCATCATGAAAGTGAATCTTTCAAAGTCTCGCAACTTTCAACTATACATCAAATGTATCAACAAAGACACTTGTTCTAATTAGATATATTGTCATGAGATTTGAACTTTTCAAATTTCATCTTACTCCTACTACTTATCTTAAAAACCATTTTCCTATAAGTATACACTGAATCAAACAATTTAGTTAATGGATTTATAAGATTATATCCAACCTTTTGGATATCTTATAACATTTTATTACCCAATTTACTTCTAAACTTAATAGATAATGTATGCTTCAACTAAGCATCACACCCTTAAATCATTAACTTTGACTCTTTCAAAGTCATAGTGTTCAATATCTAATATGAAATCTTGCTAATGGATTTAATTGGAACTATTGAAGTTAAGTCATTATACTAGGCATAGCTATAGGAAAAATAATATTACCTTATACAATATTTTATATTGAATTTTCGTCCCTACATTAATCCACAATCTTATGATATTTTTATTATGAAGGTATTCAACAGAGAATCTCATTCCTTATAAATCATGAAAAATTTAAAACTTACCATACTGATCTCATCCAAGTGCTTCAGCATTCTTAATGTTTAATTTTTACTTAGATTTAAACAATTTAAACTTTTCAAAATTTTAAATCAACATTTCATTTAATATGTATGACTATATCATATAAAGTCATTAGTACTCTAATGAAATATAAGTATTATCCTTTTATAAATTATTATTGCATCCAATACATAATATGTATAAATAAACAATGCAATACCGTCATCATCCTTTCACCAAAGATTGATTTGGTTATTCTTCAACTTGACAAGATTTATGTGATTCAAAATTAAAAGGATTCATATATCTTTGTATGTAACTTTATTATTCTCATTATGTTGATTTAACCAACATGGCATAAAAGGATATTCTCAGTTATCCAGCTTTATATTCTCCCCATTTATGTAAAGCATAATTTTTCTTTAATCCCACACGTACAAATTATTTGTATACAATTGAATCGACTACTTTTAATTCACAACCTATTTCTTATCATGCTTTTAACATTATAATGATGTTGAATCTAAATTCGGTATCAAATACTCATAAGCATGAACTAAAAATAAATATGATTTTTATCATATTACGTATAGGCTACAAAAGTCATTCAATCATTTTGTTCTTATAACAACTATTGTCATACTATAACAAATGCATTTAATTTCAGTCTATGTTTATGCTTTTAGTAGGCAAAATTAAGTGGAACAATTCCAACAGGGTGCTACACATTTCAGCTCTATTTTATGAATCCTCTTACAACTTGCTATCATAGTGATTACATACATCTTACATGTTTTCATTAAAGTTTATGGGACATTAATCAACTCAAAATGTCAGTACATTTTTTCATCCATATGATTTTGACATTTCTTTAAAACTTTGTCATTGAATCCTCAACAAGGATTATATAACAATTGTATAATAGACATACAACTTTTCTATCTACCTTTCATAACTACTCAAACATAGCCTTTGTCTAAGAAATTATGTTCACTTAGTATTAACTATACTAAACAAGGTAAATTCCACTCATAATAGAATATAAATGTAATAAAAGCAAGTAATTAATTATATGCCATGACTACCAAATGAGATTAGGACTTTAGTCATATATTTAGCTACTCTTACTAGTTTATTCAAAATAATAATCCGCATTAGTATTCGAAAAGATTACTATAATTTTTTGAGTGGGCTAAGATCCTATTCAAATATAGTTAATCTCGAGTTTGCTCAATAAACCAGCTAAACTTAAATTAGGAAGATACAACTTTATCAATCACATCTCATATGACTTTTAGATTCATTAGGTGACAACTCTTGCTAAAACATATCTTATATATTACTCCTAACCTTGCCTCTAAATTCATGTGACAATGAGTGTGCTCATCCAAATCATACAAATTTAGTTAAGTAGAACCCACTGTCATAAGAGTAACATATTTGGGTTTATTCTCATAATAATAGAAGGCAACAATCATGTTCAAAACATGTATTTAATCTTTTTAACATGGAATTTAAGTTCATTTGTCTCATCAAATACAAAATTGCATGTAAAAATCACACATATAAAACATACAATTTTAACATGTATCCAATATATATATCAAACATATAAATATATTATACAACTTATACGCTCATAATCAAATTATATACACAATATCAAGCTTCGTTTGATTCAAGTTATTGATCTTCATAATCTAAAATAAGATTTCCATCTCCTTGGAAAAATTATATTGGATTGGACTCATTGATTCCTAATGAATTTAACCTCTAGTTGGTTGGGCTTATACTAGTAGAGCTTTTGTCAGTAGAGCCTTTTTCTGTAGGTCTTTTCTGAAAACTTTTCTAAGAAGCCAGTTGACCGTTTAGCTGTTATTTAAAAAAGAACTTTTTTTGAAAGAGCTTCATACAACTGTTTGGCAACATAAAAATAAAAAGCACTTTTAATTTTAACTATATTTTATTTTGAAATAAAAATTATTTATGCATATAAATATTATTCAAAGTATATTAAACAATATGTAAAGCACAATATATTAATTATTATATAATTTTAAACCGTATGAAACATAAATCAAAATATATCTAACCAAATCTTTTATATAGATTATAACATAAGTAAACTAATATCAAAAATAAATATTAAAACGTATAAAAAAGTCAAATAATATTATATAAATCTCAAAATAAATATCTAAGTTGAGTAAATAGTTAAATACATAATAAATGGAAAGGTAAGATTGTGAGTATTGTGAAAATTATGTGTAAAATATACGGACAAAAGGGACTAAAAATATGTTCATTAACTGATTTGAAAATTTTACCTGAAAATTTTTTTAGAAGTTTCAAATTTGAACTTTTTAAAACCAAAAAATTCATATCTATCAAAAAATTATTTTTTTATTTTACGGTTAAACACTTTTTTTTTTTAAAAGGACTTTTGATAAAAAATTGCTTATAAATTTCCTAAAAGTCCTTCCAAATAGACATTAAGACAAACTCAAAGTTGAACCACACTCGAGTTGAAGCCAGGCTACCTCAAATCTGGTGGAAGTTATCGTAAGCATGAGCTTGACCCTACAAACTCATTGCCATCCCATTTACCTAAAAGGGCTCCGAGCCTCCGACTGATTCTCTTGAACAAATAAAATATAATAATGTAGGTGTTGAAAGAAAATCATATTCCCTCTTAGTGCCAAAGTTAGGTCATATGGTTATTGGGAATTGGAAAGCGTCAGTTTAATTTAATATGACCATCTTTTTAGGTCACCACTTTCTTCTGTTTCCCCACCAAATCGCAATATATGTTCTTTTGACTTCTGTCATTTCTACGATGCACTCTGGGGAGAATCTAAAGTTTTTTTTAAAGTGGGAATAAAATTTTAATAAGAATAAAATTTTATTTTTTTTATAAGAGCAAAATTTAAAATAATAACTTTTTTATAAAGAATTTGTTGGAGACAATAGCGGCAAGTGTCCACACTTATCCTCATTGTAGATTCGCGCCAGATGTACCAACCTTATTTTTTCCAATTCGATTTACTTAGCCACACCAAATACATTATCACTAGATTGCAGTTTTTTTAAAAAAAGAACTACAAGAATACTTGAATTGAATTAATGGTTCTTATTTATTAAATAATTTTTTAAAAACATAACATAATTAAAAATTTGGTTAATTACAAAAAAGTCACAAGCTTTACTTAATTTTATAATCATAACCCAAAATAAAAAAAAATTAGTAATTAAATACTCGAGATTTAATTTTTTTTAATTCTAGAATGACATTAGTATTTCCATTAACGTTACTAACGTAACTTACCACATAAGACAGAAACCCTGAACACTTATGCATGTCAGACCTAATTAAATTTAAGTAAATTACATCATTTTGGGATTAAAACCCCTAAATTAAACTTACTGACTAAATTGCTGGAATTGAAAACTCTAAATTAGTTCGTCCTTGCATAAAAAGAAAGAGGACCTAGGGTGACAAATTGATCTTTCATTCAGATTATTAAAAAAAGTGTCGTTGTCGTCTTGTACCTGCATGATAGAATATCATTGTTTTAAGAATTTCAACCCTAAAAGATGCAGTTTAATTAAACTTAATTAAGTTTGACGTGTATAAGTGTTTAAAATTGTTGTATCATGTGGCAAGTCATGTTAATAACATTAACTAAAATACCAATGTCAGGTTTGAATTAAAAAAATTGAAAGTTTGAGTATTTAATTGTCACTTTTTAAGTTCATGTTATATTTGCAAAATTGAGTAAAATTTGAAATTTTTGGTAATTAACCCTTAAAAATATATGAATGTCTTCGGGTTATTATTATTATTATTTCTTTTGCTACTGCTGCAGGTTCAGGGTCTCCTCTGGGTCAATGCGGAGGAGGGGTTCTCCCCTCCTATTGGCGTTGATCACGATTCCAAGTGGTGTTTCTTCTCCTTGTGGCTATTGTTAGCTGATTGTGTTTCTGGTCGGGTCACTGGTGGATGTAGTATTGGTTTCTGGTTGTTGTATTTTGTTGTTGGTCGTTGTATGATAGGCTCTTGGGTGGTGGGGAGGTATTAGGGTCTTGGATTAGTGCTGTCAGGCTGCTCGCGACGCCTGTTCTAACTGGTTTGTGGTTGAACCTTGGGTTCTCCTTTGTGTAACCTGTGTAGGTTGTGGTTTCTGGTACATTTCTTGTTGTGTATATAACTTTTCAATTTTTTATATATAAAATTTTTCTGATTTACCAAAAAAAATATTTATTTAGACTTCTATATTTTTATAGTTTTTAGTTTTTGTTTCCTATTTTATTTACATTTTTAAGGAAAAATAAAAACTTATTGAGTGGTGAATATCAATTTTATTAATAATAAATAAATATTAGATAAATTTTGAATTAAAATAATTAACTAATAAATTTAATAAAATTTAATGTTGTTAATAAATATTACTATTAAAATAAATAATTAAATAAGTTTAAACATACAAGTTCAACAATTGTTGGTCCCCCTCTCTGGTTCAAGCCTAAGTCCTAAAACAGGCCTAAACTAAGAAAAATAGAGTGAGATTAGGTTTAGGTGGGCTCTGCCTCAGTTACATAGATGCGTTGTGCATGGGCATTTCAATCTTACAAGGCAGGCAGCTTTTGATGTCGTGTGGGCTTATCCTATGTTTGTCAATGTGAGGTTCCGGGAGGCTTGGAGCCACGTCATCAAGTACTTGCTTAGACAAGGAACCAACACGTTGTTTTCAACACACTATTCCATGAGTATCACGCCGAGTACCTTATGATTCTGTAATATTAGAACACCCAAATACGTTAAAATACCATCATAATAAATGCCGAAATTATGATAACAATAATAAAATAACCTTAAAAAAATGTCCTATTATTAAATGTATAAATTGTAGTGATCATTTATAATCAGTCTTATTTACTAAAAAATAAATTTTATTAAAAATATTTTTTAATAATTCATTGCATCTTTGTTAGGTAAAAATAAAATTACATATTATTGAATCTTTCTAAACATTTTAGTGGTACTCTCATGTGTGTTGTTGCTGTTGTTATTTTATTAGTAATGGTATAATTTATAGTCTTTAATGTTTTTAATATCAACTTTTTTGAATCAATATAATTTGCAATGAATATATAGTAAATAAAATATGAAAATATATAATAATCATCTTTTTAAAACTCGTATTAAATAAATTAAAAACGATGTGTATATAATGATTTTTAAAATATGAATAAATTATTGAACGAATTAAATATAAATATATTTATTTTCAAATATTGTTGGAATTATTCCTATGATCCAATCGTTATGTAATAGATTGAACATTTTTGTTTTGTAATTACTAGCTTTGATTAATAACATGATAAATGATTATATTATCATATTATGTTTATTATTTTTTATTCTAATATGATAATTCCTTGATTAAATTTATACACTTGTCATCATAATAGAGATTATGATAATGAGAGTCAAGTCTTTAGGGTTTAATCTAAAAGTGTTCTTGATCATAGGATCATCAAATAAGGACTTTAATGATCTGGTTAGATCAATATGTATGTAATAGTATCTATTTGATGATAGAATTTTATCATTAATTTTGTGGACTAGTATAATAAACATAATTTTATACAAACTCCGATTAATTTGATGTCAAGATAATTGAACTTAGTAATTCTCTCAAACGTGTCATTGAGCCTGTGTTCATGGGCTTGCTATGATGGGTAGGCTTGGCCCATATATTGTAATGCACAGGAGGCCCTACTGCTAGCCGACCATAAATACAGTCGCGCCCGATGAGAACTGTATGTGTTGTTTTGGCTAATCAGGGTTTGGAATAGCAGTAGTCAATCCTTTGCGTCTCTGTCACTTTACTTTACAGAAAACAACAATGGACCCAATGTTTCCTCAATTTTCAAGTATTTGTTCATTCAATTATTGAATCTAGTATGTTGCAATTATAGGATTAATTAATTGTGTTGATTAATTATGAAATTAATCTGTAATTTCGTATTGATTTTTCTTCAATTGATATCAGAGCCTAATTAACCCTAATTGTGGCTGCTAATTTTGGGTAATTTTTGAGATATTAATTTCATGAAATTTGGTATTTTCGGTTTTGTTAATTGTTTTCTTTGGAATCTGATTTGTTGTTGTTGTTTTGTTTCGGTTTGACAAATCATATGGTAAGGTTGTTGAATTCTTCTATTGACTGTTTTTAAAACGCAAGAACTCGTAAACTCAAACCGAAACCATTCTTTTTCGATTTTTCCGAACCATTTCAATAGCTTTTTTCTCATGAAATTGATTAAGGGGTTTAATAGGTCGTTAAATTATGAATCTAATGACACTAATTTCGTTGAAAACGGATCAAAATTGAGCAAGATATCACCATTTTTCGGAATTGGGTCGCAAACCAGGTCGGACGACCCGAATTACAGAGTTTCGAGTAGAGAAGACGCAGCCCGACCTGGTTGGTCTTTCCCCATGCGCGATGGTGGAGCATGGAGGCGCGTATAGCCTCCTCCGTTGGCCATTTTTCCCTAACTTTTGTGTGTTTGCTCCATTTGTCCAGTTCTAATTTATTGTATTATTTCTAGAATTTTTTGAAAAATAGAAATATTTATTGTTATTTTTTCTGAATTTAAAATTAATAAAAATATAATGTACTCTTTGAATTTTTTCTTGAAAATTTTTGTACTTGTTTCTGGTATTATTTGGGCTTGTGGGGTCTTATATACTCTCAGTGGTATATAGTTATGCACCAAAATTAATTTTGGATGTAGTTTATGCATATAATGTTATATTATATAATTAATATGGTTAATTTTATAATTGTGGTGCTAACTGACACCTATGGGGAAATCTTGGGATATGTTATTGGACTATTGTCATTCTCTTTGTGTAATTGTGAGCTCACCTATCGTGAGACCAATTATTACAAAATACTATTGTGATGTTGTTATTGGGCATACATTAGATGCTATGATAATGATGCACTTATCCTATCGGTTTGTCTTTATTAATATGGTTTTTAATGCTTTGTTTAATTCATTGAATTATGTCTTTAAGTTTTTAGTATCCTATCGATATTAACTTTAGGGCATAATTTAATGTTCTAGGTGATCTGTGTTGTAATTTGGGACCCTTAGGCAGGATTACAATTGCATGAGAACCCAGTTGTGTTGTTTGCCCAAATTTGCTAGTTGTTGATACATTTGCTAAATCTCCCTGCTTTGTATCAATTTCCAACTTTAAATTCTTTGATTAAGCTAAATGGGACCAATTATGGTAATTGGTTTGAATCCTTGAATCTTTTTTTTTTGCAGTTTCTAATGTTGATGTTGCTCTCCTTGAGGATGAGCCTGCATAACCCATTGCTAAGACTTCCACTGCAGGTAGAGCTATGATATGATAAGTGGGTTCGTTCTAACAAGGTTTGTTTGATGACTATCAAGTACACAATGGAGAAGACTATTAAAGAGAGCATCACTGAAATTGATATGCCCAAAAAATTATCTAGTACAATATCTAGTGGTTGATCGTCTATCTTCTTCTGAACTTGCCCAATCTGAATCAGTATATATTTCAATTATTCTTTGATCTCCTTTCTTGAATAGCAGTCCTTCCTGGAGTACCTTTTAGATACCGTAGGATCTTATAGATTGCCTCCAACACTCACAGCAACACTCACAACAAGTATTCATTACCATTGCCAATATGAAGGATTTGAATACTAGTTTGGGATTGATTCGTTTTGTAATCCTTGCCATATATCCATTCAAAAGGGTGACAAACTCTCGAATAGCCAGTGTCCTCAAAATGATAAAGATAAGTTAGAGATGGAAAAGGTCCCATA
>JAOSBP010000006.1:7270461-7288061 GCA_027563825.1 Erythroxylum mucronatum
GATTAGCATGTTGATTTGGATATATTGCTTCCGCTGCAAAATGATTTCTTAAAAAGTTTTGAAATCTACCGTTTCTCTAAATAAGGCATGTTTTCTTTTTCCGATCCAACACATATCCCCTATGGACACCTGGCTGGCCCATATCCCTTGTAGATACCGAGCTTGTATTAGATAATGTCTCATATCCCTTGTAAATACCGAGTACATTAACAACCGAGCCAGAGGCTCTTATCATATTCTAAGCTTTAAGCTCTTTTTACTAGCTACTCCGGTCATAACTGCCTTTATCTTTCATGCATTCATGTAATGAAATGCATCATATTTATTCAGTCAATCAAAAGTGCTCAATATTATACAATCATATTCACTATCGCATTCTCATTTACAATTGTCATCAGACCTTGTTCGGCATTCAACATATACATTGAGAATCACTTATTTCATTCATATGCACATTAACATTTTTCTTTAAAACTTGGTCCGGCATTCAACAATTGAGTATCAATTATTTCGTCAGATTCACATACATGGAGCACTTCCAATATGATATTCATGCATCAAACGCCTCAAACATTTAATGTCCGGAATCAACACATTTACATTGCATATAATTCATTTCATAAATTTAAGCAGACCAATCATTTAAAGTAAGACCATCTAGGTCCACTCACTGTACGCTCCAGATTAGCATTAGCTTCCATGATCCAGAAACATTTGGATGCGGACATTTTATCCTGTATATCAGCATTATACAATACGCACATTGCACACACATTATTAATTTCACAATTACATAAACATTCAATTGTACACATATGTATATGTGTCATGTATAATGCACGCTCAATATGACTATTCCAGGTATGTTTCCTTAATCATGTCTCTTTATCAATCAAACCTTATCATTTATATGTGTCTATCTTATTCTTAGGTTTATAGTTCAAGAACACTTAGTTACTTTAATGTCATAGTTCAATTACTCGTCATTTCTTTTCTAGCATTATATGCTCTCATAATATCCAATCCTAATTCACCTTTAATTATCACATATTACTCAATTCTTTTGAATCATAACTCCTATCATATGAACATCTTCAATCCCATTATACATATGTCTTTGATACTTTGATAGCAACAATTCATTCTCTAAGTTATAATATCATCAATCGATCATTCCAGCTTTTCTCAGATTTTCGGGTCAATTTTGCATGGTCATTAAGACAAGAAAAATGAAATATTTAGACAATACATTCTTTTGAAAAAAACATCCTCTATGTCTTAAGTTTCTAATGAACTAAAGTTTATACAATTTTGTTGGTATTCTACAAGTTATACACAAAATACTTCAGACTATACTCAAACTGCAACTGTACTCATAATTCTACTTCAAGCGAAATTTCAAAATCCTTATAGACAGAATTCAAATTAGATTTCTTCATAAAAATTGTATCCATATGTCTCTAATTTAATCTAAACTTAAAATCATCCTATTTGGATATGTACAGATCAAGTTATGGCTAAATTATAGATGTCTATTCAGTGAAAACACTCCATTTAAGAAATTCTAGCTCACTTCATTTTCATCCTAAACTCATTAATCAATCATTATCAATCCTTTCCTAATGAATTAAGATGGCCGTGACATTTGGTGGAGAGGAAAGACAATGTGTGAGGAGTTTATGATTCAAATTTCAAGTCAATCGGAAGTCTAGAGAAGAAGTTATGGTCAAAAGAGTGAAGGATATTCAAAACTGTCAAATATCAGTATGCCTTCACTGTCATGATTGTGCTTCCAATTGATCCTCCTCTGTCACAATCGTGCAAGCCCTTAATGACCCCTTTCTATCACGATCGTGCACAATCGTGCACCACCTTGTATTCAAGCTTCATTCCAGTTTTTCTCAAAGCAGAGTTTCGGGTCAAGTTTTCATGGCCATTTTGAGAAGGAAAATGAAAGATTTTCGCAAAACATTCTTCTAAACAATTGTTCCTTTATGTCTTAAGTTTCTAATTACACCACTTTCATGCAATTTGGTTTAGTATTATGCAATTTATACCCAAACTACTACAAACTATTCCCAAACTGCAACAGAATCCAAAAACTCAACTTTAAGACAAATTTTGAAACTCTTAATGATAGAATTAAAATTATATTCCTCATGAAAAATATAGCCATATGTCTCTAGTTTAATTTAAACTTAAAATCATCCAATTTTGATGTCTACAGATCAAAGTATGGCTAAAATACAGATGCATGTCCAATGGAAACATTACGGCTATCATACTCCAGAAATTCTTCTTTTACTTTTTTCCAGATTTTTAACTCCTACATTTCACATCTAACACATCTTATGCATAAATCATCTTTTCTATTTAATTTTCTCTTAGCTCATTATCATTCATAAACAATTTATAGTCCATGATTGATCATGAATACTAAAAACAGAACATATACATATACACCTTCATTATTAACTTTCTGCAATTGTTCAACTTCATTTCCACGTTCATTTCACTTTTAACTATCACCTTAATTCTTCCCATTTTAAGACACTACACTAGCCTTTCTTTGGCTTTAAACTCATTCTAGTTCATTTTTATAATAGCTAACAATAATCCACGTGATCACACTTCAAAACAGAACATGAACATATATCATCATGCATGTTTCACTCAACATATCAAGAAGAATAACATACTACTTACTTATTTAAGCTGCAAGATCTTCAAATCACTCTTAACCCTAGCTTTCCTTGAACCACACGATCATCATCTTGCCAAAGTAAAATAGGTGGGTTCTTTATCAAGAAGAAAAGATAGCAAGAACTTTGAAGTAGCTAGTGATAGAAGAAAGCAAGGTTCAACTTTGATACTTGGAGAAGAAAGTGTTGTGAGAAGGAGAGGAAGACGAAGATAATGAAGAAGGTCAAGAAGAGAAGAGGAAAGCAAAAGGCAAAACAATTAAAATGGTCTTTCAATATTGAAAGACTCGTGGGTGAGTGTGTGGCATGGCAAGTGAGTCACCACCTTATGGTTTCTAATGGGTTTTCTTTCTCAACCAATCCACTTGTCTCTAATTTTTACTCCAATTATCTCCCAATGTTCAATAACATATATCATTAAATCCCAATGTCATTTCTAAAAAATTTTACTGCCATTTGACTCTTATTTCTACTACCATTTATCAATTATTCTGCCACTTGATATTTTTCCTAATTCAAAAATACCCTTAATTTTAGAAAATTCTCAAACTTCACCAAAAATTCTAAATCAATAATTTAATTCACCAGATCAATTTTTAAGGTAAAAAGATTCACTATCTATTTCATAATCACATTAAAACAATCATTTATACCCAGAAAATGTCAAATGAGTGCATGAACAAATCATTTTAGTGTGTGCAATATTCCAGTTCATGTATATGTATGATAACAATATGCATGAGCATGAAATGCACTTTTCTAATCTCTCATTGATATCTCATATGTACCGACCGTATTTTAGGGTTCTAACCCTTAGTATAGAAATGGAATATTACATAAATAAGAAATTTATAAAACTTTGTTTGTAAAGTAGTATTTATTTACTAAATATAGTTTACTTATTAAAATTGATTTTTTTAATAAATTGAGTATTAAAATTTTAAAATATTTTTAGTTTATAATTTTTTGAAAATTCAAATTTAATTATTTTATGATTTTATAAATTTAAAATAAATTTATTAAAGAATTACAAAATTATTTTCAAATAAAGTAATAAAAGTTATGTTAATCATAATTCTTTTTGTAGCTAACATTAAATATCTAACTAATATTTATTGAGTTAATAATAAAATCTTATAATGGAAAAATCAAAACTATTTTATTATAAAAATTAAGAAACTTTAATTGAACAAAAATAATATGTTTGAATTTAAAAAGTAAAACAAAGTTAATATAAGAGAAGCTATTATTGCTCCCATAAATCTTTGTTTATAAGTTTTTTTTCTTTGTCAGGAATGCTGATTGATTTTCTTTAATTGGTGGACAGACGTTGTCTATTCTGAACCTATGGGGTGACTTTTTCTTCAATAATTTTGATAGCTAAAGCTAGAAATGCTTTTCTTCTGCTAGAAAGCAACAGAAATGCTTTGCGACAACTTTTGGCCAAGTCTTTAAGGGCAGACGTGCTAAAAGAACAAAAGATGCACTGCTGCAACTAAGGGCGTGTTTGGGCAGCTAGCAGGGAGCATCTTCATCTTCGTAAAACATAACGCAATGAAGCTTCTAAACATCGATACACTTACTGAAACCTAACAGGATGGGTTTTCGAGGCTGTAAAATATTCGTAGCCTTCCGATCAACTCCACTGTCAAGCGCGTCCTCTGTCTAATTTTTATTTCTCACCAAACTTACTTATTGAGTCTAACAACCCCTTTTTTCTTTTCTTTTCTTTTTAATTTGCGACTTTGCTGGAACCATGGGAGCTCTTACAAGTGATCGGGCCACCGTAGCCGCATCTCCACCAGGAAGTGTGATATTTTTTAAAAAATGCCTTTGCTGTGTTCACATCTTCGATTGTGCTCCTCAGTTTCTAACAACATTGAATCTCATTCCAACTTAATTTGTACCAAACCAACCAGACATAGTTAGAAAGTTTTATCCCCTTTTTTTTGGGAACTGTTACTGGAACATATGTTACTGTAACTCACAAGTGGTTGCGTGCCTGATGGTTTCAAACTTGACTTTTCCTCTTTCCAATTGTAAATTTTGGTATTCCACAATGAAATGAAGACTTATTCCTCTCTACAAGTCCCCGATAGACAAGGCACCACCATAAGTTCACCAACAGAAAAGAAGACTAGACCAGGTGTCACATTTTCTGCCCATTGTTAATGTTTGACACGGCATAAGTATATTATTTAGATAATAAATTGGTCAGATTTCATATTAAAAGTTCATAGTCATACTTCAAAAAATTGATGTCAGTGATCAAATTTTACTTTGGGCAAAACTGTATTGGTGCTTTGCCTCTTTTGCATTTTTTTTTAATTTTGTTCTGAAGATTAATTATCGCAATTTCTTTGTTTAATACTGGTTCTGCCTGAATTTGATGGGGCTGGACGTTGCTGCTTGGATCCATGATCCTGACTAACTTCAGCTAAAGAACACCTGCAAAACAAATAAGGCACGCCGGGGGTTGACTGCCGGCAGGCCCCTCCGACACTCAAATTAGTCTTTTTGAGAAGGTTTTGGTTGCTAAAAACAGAGAAAATTAGGGTTGTAATGTCGTACCTGTATCATGGCAAAGTAATACCCTATATATGGAATATCTTATAGGTTTAGGTCTTTACATTTGTATGGGAGATCACCACCTACAAATGGGTCGTCGATGTCTGGGCTGAGTACTGGGCCTAGTATAGCCTACCTATCCAAATACCATAATTTAAATTTGATACAGTTAATCTGCGCAGGCCAAAGATTATGGATTAATTAAAAGTAAATGTTCAATATTTACAATTTATTTATTTTCTTTTTTATTAAAATTTGCTTAATTTTTTTCATTTGTCTTGGATAAACAAAAACAAACAATCCAAGCCGCCCTCCTTAGACTTTGTTTACTTGCGATCCACACCACTTAACTTAATCTACGCATAAAGATCACAGCCACCGACGGAGGCGGACCCACAAACTACACTCCTTATCACAACCGTGCGTTTGGGTCTGACAGCCAACTTGTCAAATTCCACGTCAAACCGTCAAAAAAGCTATTTTTAAGAAGTCTCCAACGAAACCTCCCATGATACTTCATGGAAGAATCCCCTGAGCTCCCTCTTCTCTTTATAGATACCAGCACACCCTCTCTGAACACAAAAAAGACAGAAGAGCTCCAACAATGGACAAGTTTAAGAGATCAAAAGAACTTCTTATCATGGGTCGTGTAAAGCCTGATGGTAGGTGCAAGAAGCACCCAAAGCACCAGCAGGCACCGGGGGTTTGTTCACTTTGTCTCAATGAAAAGCTCTCTCACCTGTTAACTGCAAGCTCTCGTGGTAGGGGTACCAGAAAGGGTTACTCTTCATCTTCTTCTTCTTCTTTGTCTTCTTACTATTCGTCTTGCTCCGATTCTTCTTATTCGACTCCAATGCACCAGTACCGATATTTCCCAAATGGAAAAGGCTCATCATTTTCGTATTTGTTCGGAGGCAAGAATGCGCTCACTAAAAGTAGATCACTGGCTTTTACTTCCAGAATGAGAAGAGATAAAGCATGTGACGATGATAATCAAAAGAAAGGTGGGTTCTTTTCCAGGTTGCTACGTCCAAGACACAAGAGAACAGACGAAGGTTTGATTCATTCTAGGAGCACGAGAGAGAGGGTTATCATCGTCACCAACTAGGGTTAATGAGACTAGTTGTGTTCAACTCGTCATTTGTTATTTAGTTTTTCTTCAAAGTTCTCTGTAATCATCAGATCATGTATACTTGTATAAACAGAAAGAAAAGAATGTCAGTGAAACGACAGAATCAAGAAGGATATGACTATGAATCGAATGTTAATCTTATCTTACAGCCAACATCGATGGCTGCAGATTGTTTCTTGAGTTGCCGTTTCCTTGCAGTAATTAATCTGTCTTATTCTTTGTATCATGCGAGCCCAATTTATATGTTTTTGGAATTCTACGACAAGTCGTCCAATTCTGTCTCTGTCCACCGATAAGACAAACATTAAATTTTTGACAACGAGGAAACATGCTGGCAACGCAGGCTACGATACTATTTTGGGCCAATGATATTCAGGTTTCTCTTCCTCGTCGAAGGAAATTTCTTAGCATAAGAACTTCAAAGTTCAACCAGTTTACTTTGATTATTTTGTAGGAGTCATTGTGTGTGTACAACCTCCCAGATTCCAGGCAACTTCCTGTGCCAAAAATGTTCAGATCCCTTAACAGGCAATAAGTAGAGTAGCCTACTAAAATTATACGTAAGTTTTCTTTCCACTCTTTCTTCGATGTGGGACGCTTAAATGTGAGTATTCTCAACACCTCCCAGAGGTATGTAAACAGTCTTCATCAGGGCTGAACTTTTAATTGAGGTCAAATAGGCCCCCCCTTGCGGCAAACTACTGCTAGGTTACTTGCTCTATACAAACTTCAAATCTTTCTCCAGTTGCTTAAATGATAGACTCCCTTATGGGGCAAACAGTAGGTCAAGATCTTCATTAGCTTTGATACCATGTTAGAATTTGCAATGGACCTACGGCTCACACGAGAAGGAAAGTTAGACCACACATAAGTTTAAGTAAAGTTTCATCCTAAAATTAATTGGCAATAAATAGAGTAGCTCACTAAACTTATATGTTAGTCTTCGTTTTTTTATTTCTTTAAATATGAAACACCCACATGTGAGTATTCTCAACACACACGTCAAGAAGAAATTCCCACATAATCTTTTTGTTTATTAATTGCAAAAACAGCAAATTATGATGTGAAAGTTGTTAGGGTGGGATGTAATTACTAATTACGGAGATAGAAGTTTTAACTGTAAATTCTTTTCAGTTATTTTACTGTCCAAAATCAGTTTAATAGAGAGGAACAGTTTTAACATCTTCAATTTATAATTTTTTTTCCCAAAAACATCTTAAACCATCATTTAGATAATAAAATGGTCTTCTTTGTAACTTTTGTTAGGGAAAACGGACCCAAACTTAACTATTCGTTAACTGATCAATAAGTAGTGAAACCCTTAGATTACAGCAAAACCGTTTCTGTAGCTTGAGAAGAGCACACGGAATCACGCATACTCAAGTTAGGAGGGAATATTAAAGGTGGCTACACAAGTCTTCCGTAAATTGAAAAGAAAATTAGGGACTTCACATAAATTCCACAAGTTCAAACACGTGCATCGTCGAAGTCGAGAACCTACTGTCCTTTCAAACATCGTGGGCCCTGCTATATATGTTTAACATTCCGTTAAGGCTATTGCTTGTTGAAACTGAGAGTGAAGAATCAAGGGCCACATCAGTTTTTGCCCTTGTGCTCTAATGCACAGTATGATATTCGGAGTTGGTTACAATGAGTTGATTTCATTAAACCCACAGGAAATTGCAACCCAGGCCCAAAATCCTTTCAATGAAGATGCCAAACTTATCGAAATATCACATCCTCTTATCTAGTTAACATCGCGTTAAACATTTTGTAGTTAAATTCTTAAAGGGTGGGTCTTTAATTTTCTCTCATTCGTTCGGTTTGATATCCCAATCCTCTTCTCACAGCATTCAAACATGTAGTGCCAAGCTTAATTCATATATCTTGATGCTACAGAGAAACCAAACATCAACCTGAATTTACAGAAGCGCTTTAAAAAGAGTTGTTGGATATTAAAGGAATAGTGGTATTTACTACTCTCAAGGTTTCTACATAGACATCAGAGTAGAGAAATATGAGTAGTTGTATTGATCGGCACATCTGTAACTTATTCGGCGTAATTGTCTCTTCTGTTTATTTCTACCGCTTTATGAATAATAGCGTCAACGCTTTGTCAGTTTGCTGTGGCCATCTAATTTACTTTCAATAGAAGTAAAATGTTAATCAGGACAAGGGGGCTTTATAATGGGTTGGTATCGGATCTCTTTATATAAAGGTTGAATGAGGACTGTCTTAAATATACAAAATTATTAGTCATGATTGTACTACAAGTAAGGTTATGAATATCATATCAAATTTAATATTAAAAGTGATTTGGATAGGGTATGGTATGAATATCAATTAATATCGATATCGTTTTGAATGGTTTTTTCAAAATACAAAATAATTTTTCGATATATTATTATATCATTTTTTATTTTACTACAAGTATGTTTCAAGAAATTATAATAATAAAAATTGATATAATAATTATTTTGTTTTAATTAATATTATTTTTATATAAAAAAACCACAACAATTAAAAAAAGAAAAAGATCATTTAACTATCATATAAATATAAAACTAAGAATAATTCTATAAAAATTTAGGCCAACTACATAAGTGATATGGAAAAAAAAGAAACGGGGAATGTGATGCAAACCACTCAATCAGATTCTACACAAGTTCATGATAGGGAGAAAAGGAGATGGGGAATGTGATGCAAACCACTCAATCAAATTCTACACAGGTTTAGGCTGATTGCATCTCTTGTGTAAGTAGATAGATTTGGCAAGTGTTCTTATGATGTCTTATTTTGATTTTTTTGGAGAGTTTTGACGTAAGACTCCTTTAATCTAATTTCTTTTGGTATATATAGGAAATAATTTTCCATATTTTAGATAGTTTTAATATTCTTAAATGGTCCAACGTTTAGTAATTAATAGATAATAATTTCCTGATTTTGTGGCAACTGCGAATGTACTTAACGGGAGCACATTGATATATTTTTTACGCTTGTAGAGTTTTGGGTCCTTAATTCTTTTTATCCTTCTAAAATACACCATCAATTGGTACCCAAGAGCTTAGAATAATTTCAAAATGCAAAACTTTCAAAATTTTCCGAGCAAGAACATCAATGGCAGGAGGTACATCAATATCTTTCGTATTCAGTTTAGTTATAATTATAGCATATATTACTATTAAATATATGTTAAATTGGCTTACATTTAGTATCAAAGTGATAATAACCTCTTTCTTACTTTAGTTTTTGGAGAATTTTAAATCCTGAAAATTTTTCATATTCAAAATTTTACATTTTAGAGTCATTTTTGGAATTTTTTATTAAAGGTAGAAATTTTCAATTAAGTATTTTGTGTTTCTACGTTTAAAATATCAAAATTTGTGGCGCTTTTTTGATCTAGTTATGTTTAGTATCTAAGGGTTCATGATTGGTGCAGCGGACCGTTGTCATCCGCTTTTGCATGTCCTTGAAGTTATCCGGAGACTGGTGCAACGACAGTGGGATTGTTCTCTTATTCATGTTTATCGCGAGGGCAATCAATGTGCCGACTTTCTTGCTCGGATGGGCGCTTCGTTTGGTCACCGGTTGGAGATATGGACCACGCCCCCTCCTGGGGTCCGTCCACTTCTCGATCATGATGCTTCTTCTGTGGGCGTCTTACGACGCTAAGCCTTGTGTTGTATTTCCCTTTTCACCAAAAAAAAAATATAAGGGTTCATGAATTGGGTCGTTATAACCTGATAAAGGTTGAAGAAGACCCTTCTACCAAATGATGTCGTTTGTTTATTAAAAGAAATCTGATGCAGTTGTAAGCCCTCGTACCCGCGCCCGGCGTATGATGAGCCTTTGCCAATTGAACTAAAGGTGATTACCTTATTACCATATGAGGACCTAATAAGCTACGCGTTGACTCAGCTAAGGTGATAACCTAATAAGCTATGCGGTGACTTTTATTTGAATACAATGTTTATTAATTTTTATTCACATAATTATTATGTCCATATTTTTATATTGTGAATAAAATTTTGGATAAAATGTTTTAATGATTAATTTTTAGGGTTCACTGTGTATTAAAATTATATATTTATGTACTTAATACATAAAGTGTTGAGATATTTAATTGTAGTTAATAACTTTTGTAAAATAATGTTTATTCCATAAAATTTTTATTATATTTGAATGATTTATTAGAATATTATTTGATAGTTTTATCATAAAGTTTAATATAAATCTCTTTGAATTAAAAATTTAGCTCACAAACAATTTTTATATCATTTGATTTATGTCTTTTAAAATGTATTTTACATTGGTAACACATATAGATGGTTTGTTAGCCTCAATTTATTGATAAGTAGCATATATGTTTAAATTATGCAATTATTTAAACTGTTAGTTTTTCTTATATAAGTTGTGAAATTACCAAATTAAGGGGTGAAAACTATAAGATTTGAAAGGAGATAATTCTTTTTCATCTACAATGGATGGATATTGATTATGTTATCCAGAAGGAAGAACAACCTAAGGTAACTGAGGCCAACACTGGAGCTAAATTTGCTCTTTATGAATGTTGGGCGCATTCTAATCGCCTAAGTGTGATGTTCATAAAACCCAAAATTTTTGTTGGTATTCATGGTTCTGTAAAACAATATGACAATGTTCGCGGTCTATTGAAAGCTTTTGATGAGAAATTCAAAACTTTTTTAAAAAAAGCACCTGCCAACACCTTGATTATGAAGTTTTCATCTATGAGGCTTGCCAGTGTCTAGGTGTGCATGAGCTCATTATGAAGATGAAGGACATTGTAGCTCAGTTAAAGAAACTCGAGGTTGAGATGTTTGATTCTTTCCTCGTGCATTATATTTTGAACACCTTTCCACTACCATATGGACCCTTTAAAATCTCTTATAATACACATAAGGATAAATGATCTACAAATGAATTAATAACCATACGTGTTCAACAGGAAGGTAGATTGTTGATGGGAACTGCACATCTGATTATTCAAGGAAGAAGAAAAATCAAGTCAACTCAAAGGGAAAAGGTCAAATACTGGCCCAAGCTGACATTAAGACGAAATCTAAGTGCTTCTTTTACAAGAATAAAAGACACATGAAGAAGGATTGTGTCGAACATAAGAAATGACTTAAAAAGAAAGATAATCTAATTTCACTGGTTTTATTTGAATCCAACATGGATACAGTTTGATGTGACACATGGTGAATTGATTATGGTTGTACAATCCATATTACAAATCAATTGCAGAATTTGTAAAACCCAAGGAAGTCAGTAGGAAGTAAACAATATATCTTATCCGAAACAAGATGCATTCACATATAGAGGCTATTGGGATTGTAATTTAATTTTATGTATTAGTTTTATTTTAAACCTAGAAAAGAAATTTTATATTCTCAATTTCTCTAGGAAATTGATTTTAGTTTCAAGATATGTACCTTTTGGATATTCTTTTCATTTTTCAAATGAATCTTTAAAGTTAAATTATAAATTTGAATTTGTTCGAAAGTATACATTATATGATGGTCTTTTCCATTTTAATTTATAAGAGAATACCTATTACAATGTAACATATGCTCATGTTGTAACAAAATGATGCGTTTTGAATGAAAATTCTTCTATGTTGTAGCACCAGAGATTAGGACGTATCTCCGTAGAAAGGATTAAAAGATTGATGAATAATGGAGTACTTAGTACTTTGGATTTTATTTCTTTTGAAACTTTTATGGACTGCATAAAGGAAAAACAGACTAATAAATTAAATAAAGGTGCTAAGAGAAATTTATACATATTATAGATTATATATACATATATTTCTAGTCTAGATATGGACTCGTATGATCAGAAATACTTTATCTCATTTATGGATGATTACTCACGATATATGTATCTTTACTTGCTTCATAACAAGAATGAAGCGCTATATGTTTTCAAAATATGCAAAGCTGAATTAGAGAAACAATGCCGTAAGCAAATTAAGATTGTGAGGTCTGATATAGATGGGGAATATTATGGTAGATATACCAAAGTTGGACAAGGGCATGGTCCATTTGCAATGTATCTTTAAAAAATGGGATAGTAGCTCAATATACTATACCTGGATCTCTGGACTAGAATGATGTGGTAGATAGAAGAAACTGAACATTATTGGACATAATACAGAGCATGCTGAGTAGCTCCAAACTTTCTAAGTCCTTATAAATTGAAGCTTTTAAGATGGCACTACATATATTAAACCAGATACCAACCAATACTATTCCAAAGATGTCATTTGAGTTATTTAAAGGCTAGAAATAGAGTTTGCAATATATACATGATTGAGGATGTCTATCTAAAATAAGAATTTATAATCCATAAGAGAAGAAATTGGACCTAAGGATAATAAGTGGGTATTTAATTAGATATGTCAAAAGGTATAAAAGATATAGGTTCTATTGTCCATCACATCAAACTAGAATTGTGGAATTAAGAAATGCAAAATTTATTGAGAATGACTTGATTAGTGGGAGGGATCAATTTCAAGATATAGTTTCTGATAATGATCGTTTGGATACTCAACCTTCCATCTTAAACAATAAGGTGATTTTCATTCACAATGCTCCTCAGGTTCAAATAAATGTTGTACAACCAATTGTTGAAATTCAACAACCTATGGTCAACACAAATGACAATAAAAAATTCCACAAGTTTCTGATAATTTAGTAAATCCGGTTATTAAGGAATTACTTAAAAGCATTCAACAAACAGTTAATCAACAGACTCCATATAAGGATGTTGGTGCAATATTAAGGAGATATACTAGAATAAGGAAATCAACCATTATTAGTGATTATGTTATATATCTACAAGAATTTGACTATAATATAAGAGTTGAGGTGATTTTGAAACCTTTTCATAAGCTATGAGTTGCAAAGAATCAAATTTATGGTACAATGTCATAAAGGAATATATGAATTCCAAGAAGAATAACAATGTTTGGGATCTTATTGAGTTGCCTAAAGAAGCAAAACCCATATGGTGCAAATGGGTATTTAGAACAAAGAAAGACTCATTAGGTAACATTGAGAGATACAAGGCAAGATTTGTTGCTAAAGGATTAACTCAAAATGAAGGAATTGATTACATAGATACATTTTCTCCCATGTCTAAAAAAGATTCTCTCCATATAATTTTGTCATTGGGTGCTTATTTATAACATCAAATGGATATGAAAATGGCCTTCTTAAATGGCAACCTAAAGGAAGAGGTTTACGTGAAACAACCAAAAGGATTCTCCACTAATAATGGTGAGCATTTGGTTTACAAGTTTAAAATATCCATATATGGATTGAAATAAGCATTCCACCAGTGGTATTTGAAATTCTATAATGTTATCTCATCATCTGATTTTAAATAAAATATCATTGATCGGTGTATATACTAGAAGGTTAGCAGGGGTAAAATTTGTTTTCTTATATTATATGTGGATGACATATTAATTACAAATAATGATAAGGGTTTATTATATGACGTCAAACAATTTCTTTCTAAGAATTTTGAAATGAAAGATATAGGTAATGCGCATTATGTCATTGAAATTAATATACTTCAAGACAAATTTTATGGTATTTTGTGTTTATATCGAGAAACTTATATTAATAAAGTTTTGGAGAGATTTCAAATGAAAGATTATTCACTAAGTATGGCTCCCATTATGAAAGGTGATAACTTTAATTTGGATCAATGCTCGAAAAATGATTTTGAAATAAAAACATTCTATATACTTCTACAGTCAGAAGCTTGATGTATGTGCAGGTTTGTACTAGACTTGATACTGCATTTATTGTTGAAATGTTAGGCAAATATCATAGTGAACCAAGACTAGATAACTGGAGAGCTGTAAAGAAAGTATTGAGGTACCTTCAAAGGACCAAAGATTGCATGTTCATGTACAACCTAACTGACAATATAAAGGTAACATGGAACTCATGTTCAAATTTTGCTGGGTGTGCTGATTCACAAAAATTAACATCAGGTTATACCTTCATGTTTGCCTGTAGAGCCATATCTTGGAGACGTGTCAAGTAGCCTTTGACTGCTACTTCCACCATAAAAGCTAAGTTTATTTCTTATTTTGAGGTTACATCACATGGTGTATGGCAAACGAGTTTTATATATGGGATTAAACTCATGGATTCCATTTCTAGGCCATTAAGAATGTATTGTAACAATTTAATTGTTATTTTCTAGCTAAAAATAATAAGAGTAGTAGGCAGAGTAAACACATCAACATTAAGTTTTTATTTATGAGAGAATGTATTGCAGAAAAGGAAGTGGTCATTAAAAATGTTAGCACTTAATTGATAATACTTGATCCTTTGAAAAAGGCATGCCACCAATGAAGTTTAAGGATCATGTTGTTAGAATGAGATTGGGTTCCATTATATAGTTTTCATTGTATGGACAATGTTGTATTTTTTAAAACTCTTATAATATTTTCTCATATTACGGTGCACATTATTAAATTTTGAGAAATTGATTATTTTGAACCTAGAATAAACATAAGGTTTGTTTATTAAGTAATGTTACTCCTTCGATTGATATAAAATGTAGTACGTTCAAATAAATGGAAGATAATACTCGATTACTTGAGGACCTATCCCCAGGATTTTGTATACTATATTTGGATCAGATTAGGATTTTATATCAAGTTAAATATATGGACCAAGTGGGAGAATCTGAGATAATTTTTCATATTTTAAGTAGTTTAAATACCCATAAATGGTCCAACGTTCATTAATTAATGGATAATAATTTATTGATTTTATGGTAAGTTTTAATGTGCTTGATAAGAGCACCTTGATATATTTTTTGCATGTGTAAAGTTAGCTACTTTATCCTTCTAAAATAGACCATTAACTGGTGACTGAGAGCTTAGAAGAATTCTAAAATGTAGAACTTTCAAAATTTTCCGAGAAAGAACATCAATGGCAAGAGGTACATCAGTTTCTTCCGTATTCAGTTTATTCATTATTATAACTTATATTACTATTGAATGTATGTTAAATTGGCTTACAATATATACATATATTTAACTTAAAAATAAGAATAATATAAAGTAAACAAATCTACATTTATAATAAGTAAATTTAGTTTCACATGCTATCTTTAGATATTTCAAAAGTCATTATAATAATTTTTCACATGTAAACAATAACAATGATTCAATAAAATATCGTTAAACGCAGGGTTTGAGAAGGTTTGGTATAGGCACCTTTATCCCTAACTATTAGAAAAGTTGTTTCCCAATGAAATTTTTCTCACAAATATACTAAAAAAATAATATAATGTTAGTATGAAATATATATAATTTAAAAAATATTTAAATCATGTTAAACTTATATATTTAATTATATAACCTATAATCACTTTGTACAATTCTAACTATATAAAAAATTTATTTAATACATTATTATTTGCATCTTTGTTATTTATCAAATAAATTGTAGACAATTTTATGAAGTCATTCCTTTTCATGTATAAGTAATTGTTATTTTATTTAGTAGAAAATTTAAGCTTTTCAATTTACTTCTAGAATTATTTTAAATTATAATTATTTTTAAATTATAATTAGTTTCTCCCCAAAGAAATTGACAAATTTATCGATCAATTTAGAGAGATATGGTAACGAAGGATGATTTTGTTAGTATTTCTCTACCTGCTATAGATAAACAACTCGCTCATCATCCTGTCAATCTATTTTTTAACTCTTTCTATCAACATATTATAAATGCCTTTTATAACTCTTGAATGGAGTAACGGAACTCCCATATAATATACCAGGTCATCGATAGCTTAAATCTTCATTGTAGAGCTTAAACTATTCTTAGTTTGTTTTGCGATGTTCAAAGATAACTAAACCTTAGATTCTTGAAATTGATTCTAGGTCTCTGAGTTAAGATAACAATCATGGAGACATTTTAGTGTAGTCTTCACTTAAGATGAAGGGGTTTTCTCAAAAAGAAGGAGATCATTTGTGAATAACAAATGATAGATGGCCAAGTTATTTTATCTTAAAAAGCTTCTAATGCTTAACTTTTCTTTTACTGATGATTACATGATTTGAGTTTTTCTATACAAAGCAAATATAAATAAGGGGAAAGAAAGTGTCCATAGAACAATCCTCTTGAGGGCTTAAAATTCTAGGGTTTATTCGCATTCCATGTTAAATCAATTAAATTGCATTTATGTTGGACTTAATATTTATTGATTTGTTAAATTGACATTTATAAATTGATGGAATTAATTGTTCAATGTTCACAGGTGGTTTCCAATGCCGTAAAGATGAAAAAGGATCGAAAAGAGGAAAAATATGGAAGAAATCCCAAATCTGCAAATTTTCAGAAATTGTCTCCAATTAGAATACAATCATTCAAGATCTGTTGGACTTCTTTTCAAGATGTTTCCCACTAAAATTAGAAGACTACTTAATCTGGACAATAGCTAATCAAGATAAAGGGAGAGATTAAATTTAATTAGAAAGCATTGTTGATTGCCGTTCATTAATGAGTTTGAGGATTTGCAAGAGGTCATGGTATTTTTATGTTTTAAAGAGAAGGCTGCCGAAAACATTAGAGGAGGTTTTAATTGTAGCTTACGGTAGCATTAGGTTTCATCATCACATGTTTTCTATTTTTTCTAGCAATTGCGCAACCCACGTCCTTGTTTCTCCATTAGCATCATCGTTTATTTTTCCTTGCTTCCTTGGCTGCCGCACGTGGACGTCCTTCTTACTTCTCCAATAGCTGCCGCACGTTTTTTTAATCTTTATTCTTCAATTGATTTTCCTCTTATCTCAACAGTAGATCATCGCACATCAACGCATTCCATTGGTTATTCCCTTCCCAAGGCTGACGCACTCTTCTCCTTGGCTGCTTTTTGGTCCACGTTGCTGGGTCCTTCAATTTCCATCATCGCATGTCATCATCTTCAAAGCTGCCGCTGGTTTCTTTTATTATTTTCATGGTTTAATTCCTTTGCAATTTCTAAATAGTTTAGTCACATAGATTAGGGCTTTTAGTTAATTTAATTTTCAGATTTTTGTCTTTAAGTTTATGCATAGATTTCAATTAGGGATTTTTGTTAATTTCAATAAAGACCAGTTATGGAGTTTGTTTATTTTATTATTTCTTTTGATTTCAATT
>JAOSBP010000006.1:7288161-7310680 GCA_027563825.1 Erythroxylum mucronatum
GCAGCTATTCCTTATATAAGGTACTACTTTGCCATGATACAGGTACGACATTATAACCCTGATTTTCTCTATTCTTAGCTACCAAAACCTCTACTAAAAGACTAACTTGAGCATCGGACGGCAATCAACCCCCGACGTGCCTTGTGCTGTTTTGTAGATATTCTCTTGCTAAAATCAGTCAAAATCATAGACGCAAGTAGCAATGCCTAGCTTCATCAAAATCAGACTGAACCAGGATCTTACCGTTGTCAGTCAGCGGGAGAGATGGTGGTCGTCTAGCCGTGTTTTGGTATCTGCGAAAACGGCTGATGCTATCAAAAAAACTCCCTAAATATAGTTAACCAGGTAAGTCCAACATGTAGATACCAACTACTAATGTTTGAGTGAGTCAATACTTAACGTATACAACCTAATATAGCGGTCATTTAGGAGGAATAGGTCTTGTGTAAACGTAAGTTGACGGAGTCAACGGACCGAGCAAGTTGGAAAAGTTTGTGTTTTAGTTGTATTTTCAAGTCCTTTACTGTCTTAACTTGCGTTTGCAGGAAAATTTCAACCAGGGAGGGACAGACTAAATGACCAATTAATGTATATTTTTTGTGCGCAAAATTAATTTTTTAAAGTGGAACTATTACTGTAAAAGAAAATCTGCAGATGTTGAAATAAAACGACGGCAGGCGCAGCAGATTCAAATCGGTGGTTGCATTTATTGAACGGTGGTCGGTAATACCGTAATATAGTACAATTGTGTTGGTCTTAATCATCAGAAGCTACCATCATAGTTATAGACAGACCGTCTCATGCGGATGCAAGGACACAGTCCCAATCATCCTTCGCGACTCAACGTTGAAACTTGTCTTTTTTTTTTTAAGTTTTTCGTTGGACCCATGCACGCGCCTTGCCCTTGTTCTTTCCTTGCTCTGTTCAGTTCATAAAGACATTTGGACCCGCTTCATCTCACCTGGTTCTGCTGACACGTTTTCAATCATAATCAACCCAATTATGCTCACAAAGACATATAAACGAAAACCATACTCATGATTTTTCGAAAAATGAGAATATTACGCCACGGAAAATTTCATTTGAGATGGATTGGATGCTGATGCTGATGCCGACGCTGATGCTGATGCTGATTCCTTGCCTATTAAACACGTCGAAAGCAAAAGGATCTGAGAGTTAGGACATTAAAGATGAGACAGTGCCCTTCGAATATCTGTTATAAAATGATGAATCAACATGAAAATTCTGCTGTTTCACGTGTTATCTTTTGTTTAAAGTTTAAGGGACGTCATGTACTCTGCTCTATAATGTACATATCCTTATGTAATATGATTCCCTGCCCTGGTATCATCATCCTTGTCTATGTGATAAGCATTCTAAACTTTTAATCATGTTTGTTGTTTAGAGGAAATTAGAGACAATTTGCACATAATTTTCACCAAGTTCGGGCACATATATACTATACCCCATCATTTTCTAATGGAATATCTAGTTGAAAGCCAATCACCGTGAAAATGGAGTTAGCGTGAGTAACGCAGAGTCAGTGGATTTAGTTTCTAATTTTGACTCTAAGCTACAATTAATTGAATACTGAGAATCGACGAAACGATAATGCAATGCAATCTGTCCTTTTTCTTTCTTCCAAAATTTGGAATATTAAGAGATGCACAAAGTTATCGATACATGTAGCCCCGTGTTCCAAGCAACAATAGACTCCATCCCTCTACAAACGCTCCAAGTTGAAGGTGTTACTTCCCTTTTTGGTCCACATCCATACGGCGGTGTTACTAAGCAAAAAGTGCATAAAAAAACGCCAAGAGGTTCACGAGCTCCCTGGCTATCTACACAGTCGGACAGTCTTCACATAGCTCTTGTCGTCTTCTGGTTCCACCAATTTCAAATTTATTCACACACACTGTTCTTTTATCTTCCCAAATGCTTACTGAATTTAGTATATTTTCGTACCATTTTTTAAGTCATGCATAATACCTTAATCTCACAAGTGATCAAAAATCAAGCTACTGACTGTGTTTCGCCTTTCAGATATATCGAAGTAACGGAGGATTTTAATGTTTTTTCAGGTTCAAAGTGTTTATAAATCCTGACCACGTGCAAATTCAATGCCTTGAGATCCACACTAATTATGCAGGACCCATTAATCCATCAACTTAGGACTGAAAGAAAATGATCAAAGTCAAAGGTAAACAAGAAGTCCATTTGAATCTGTTGCGTTTAACTACACATGACAAATCACGTTTTCACTAGGTTTTAGGGTCTCAAGAAAAGATATAATCTTCCTAAGATTCAGGCTTCAAATCTCAATTTTACGAGCTCAATTTCATTACCAAGAAAACAGCAAAAGGTGGTCCTAAATAAATACTACTACATTCTATTAAGTAGTTATTACATTCACAAATACCAAATTTTAATTTTAGTTCGTTCCTATGTTCAGGATCTGACCATAACGTCTGTTTGAAGTCTGTCCGTGTCCCCTACCTATCGTAAATTGTATTCCTCTGCTTGTTTGTATCTAAGTAGAACACAACCCAATTATTCTCTCTCGCTTTTTTAATTACATGAAACCGATAATATTAAAGAAATTTGAGTAAAAAAAGTAGCTACAGTTATGGCAAACAACTACCAAAACCCGAGAACAGAAACCGACCCGATTCAGCCTCCTTCTTTCTCCATTAAAAAGGCACAACGAACAACCCCACACGGAGACGACAGATACATTGCTTAGAAACCAAGTGTGATTTTCTCTGCTCTTTGGATATGTCCCATTCTTTCTTCGCTTCTTCACTCCGTTTCTGATCACCATATACTTGGAAGACATTAAGACAGAGCGAGAGGAAAGTGTGTTCTTTGTTTCGCTTTTGTGGAAGATGCAGAAACGGCGGCGTAGAGCGGTGGTGGTGTTGAGGAAGATGATAACGTGCGCCGTTTGCTCAATAGCCATGGTGGCCCTCATGTCGGTTCACCTCCACGTGTTCCCTTCCTCCAGAGTCCCTAACTTTCTTGATCCTCATACGCTCCCTACTGCCACCGTATGTTTCGATTATCTCTGTTAGTTGTATCGGTCCTCACTTTCCTCTGGAACCTTCTTTCTGCTGCCGCTTGATGATTCACTGTACCTCCTGAAATTTTTGTTTAAGTTTTCTTTGTGGTCTTTAAGCATTTTGTTTATTTATCTTTCTCTCTTTTTTTAAAATTTTTTTTCCAGTTTTTGAATGTTTGATTGATACAGTATCACATACTATTCGGAGTTGGTAAAATGGTCGATTAGAAAAGGAATCCATTTTTCTTGTTTAACAAAATGGATTTGTTTTTGCCTAATTGCGATTTTTCACGAGAAAGCTAATTAAGTACGATGAAATTGAATTGGAATAACAGAGCTTAAGAGCTGAGGAAGGGCAAAGCTTGAGGAGCGAGCTCACTCCGCCTCACCGGTCGAAAGGGCCTCTTCCCTCTCACAAGGTCTTATTTATTCCTACAACCCATCAGTTCATTTTATATAGAACAGGTCTTCATTTTAAACGAAGCAATCACAGATAATGCTAATTACTATGTGTATGTACTAGCGGAGATCTTTCGTTTGAGTATGCGTGTGTACATGTTTGATTGGCTAGAGGCTCGTGGGTGTAGTATGGATGTATGTACTAAGACAAAACAGTCATGCATCTTTCATGTTTTCACTCCTTTAGATTTGACAGTTTGGTGGTGCAACTGGGTATTCCGGCGTCGCTTTGCTATGGAAGAATCCACATAATCGCGGCTATGTCCCCTGTTCGCTTCCTAGTCGTGAATATACTCGTAAGTTTTTTGCTTTGAAATATGATCTTGTGTTGCTCCTGATAAATCAGTGTGTATGTGATTTAACAATTCTTTTTCTGGTGAGCATGCAGCTCCTTCAAAGTCAAGAGGGTACCTTCTAGTTCATGCAAATGGTGGGCTTAACCAGATGCGAGCTGGGGTCAGCATCTACCCTTTCTTGTTTTAACAAATACTTTTCTTGCTTTTCCTGGTAGTTATGGTTCTATCAACCACCTGAATGTTGAAGCATTCTGTTATGTTTTCTTGGTAGAAAAAAGATACAATTCATTTCTGTTTGCCTCCTAATTCTTTCTACTTTGCTTTTTTTCTATATGCACCTTTTCTTATTACGCTTTTCAAGCAGTTTTTAGAATTTCCATTTTCATATCCCCTCTGTGGAATTCTTCAAGCATTCGTATTGTTACATACTTTATAATCAGCTTGAAACAATTTATGATTTCTTCCTGTGCCCAGAATTTGGTTAAATCTTTGTTCTTTTCATGTTCCATTTGCATCGATTCTTGCTCTTCAACGTCTCTCCTAAACGCAGTTCTGAGTTTCATGACATTGTTTTCATTTTCAAGATAATAATTGATCTTTATTAATATGTGCTATTATCTTGACTAGGTATTAATTAGTTTCGCATCCTTTTGTTTTTATAGTCTCAAGATATTGTCATTCTGAAATGCAGATATGTGACATGGTGGCTGTTGCCCGTATCATAAATGCTACTCTTATAATCCCAGAGTTGGATAAACGGTCATTTTGGCAAGATTCCAGGTATTGTTGATTCTCTAAAAATTATTTTATTACACTTCATCTTCTCCATCTTCATGAGTTCATAACTTTGTTGTCCACTTATTCTGCAGCAATTTCTCAGATGTTTTTGACCAAGATCACTTTATCAATGCTCTAGCTACTGATGTGAAGATTATGAAAAAGCTTCCAAAGGACATAGTTGGTTCTGCCAAACTAGTTAAGCATTTTAGAAGCTGGTCTGGTTTGGACTACTACCAGGATGAGGTAGCAAGCCTGTGGGAAGACTTCCAGGTATATCTGTTGAAACAGTTCAGCCTGTTTTGCTTTCTTGGTCTAAAAGTGTTTTGTCATTGCAATTAATCAATAGGTTATTCGAGCAGCCAAGTCTGATTCTCGCCTAGCAAATAACAATCTTCCTCCAGACATTCAGAAACTGCGATGCCGTGCATGTTATGAAGCCCTACGCTTTGCACCTAGAATTGAAGCAGTGGGAAAAGTAAATGAGTATACATTTTTCTCTTCATGATTTAATGCAGTGTATGTTTCTCTTGCAACATACTTGATGACTATCATTAAGATTTTTTTCACATTCACCGTATAGCTGTTGGTAGATCGAATGAGGTCCTATGGCCCGTATATTGCTCTACATTTAAGATACGAGAAGGATATGCTAGCTTTTAGTGGATGCACGTATGGTTTATCCCCTGTTGAAGCGGATGAATTAAAGACAATAAGGTGCTGATATTTGTGCTGTAAGTTCCTTATAAATCAATAAAATGTACTAGACTCTATATTGGTGATTAATCTGCTACTTGCAGAGAAGAAACTGTGCATTGGAAAGTGAAGGAGATTGATGCCAGGGAGCAGCGATCTAAGGGTCATTGCCCATTGACACCCAAAGAGGTTGCAATGTTTCTCACTGCTCTCGGATATCCATCAAACACACCCATATACATTGCTTCTGGAGAGATATATGGAGGTGATACTCACATGGCTGATCTAAGATCCCGCTATCCCATTTTGATGAGTAAGGTTTGTATTTGTGATGACTTAGTCTTATTGATAGTTGTGCTTTCCCTTTTTGTTTACTGCTATTGGAGTTTATCTTTTGTCAAAAAGAAAAGAATCTGTCTTCCATAGATTGTAATACCAACTGCAAAGAGCTGTCATTCGAAAGAATTCAGTCTCCCCTAGTTTAAAAATGCCTTGTTCATGTTAAATTATACTTAGTAGTTACTTGCTCATTTCATCACCAAAGCTATAAGAATCTTCAAATTGAGTGGTACATGGTAATGCTTGATTTCAAATCCATTGTAGTCTGATATAGGATAAGTTCAAATCTCTCTCTTGCACTTTTAACACACAAAAAGGCCACATAAAGAAACAATAGGGCGTGATACATTTGTGTCTCCAATTGTTGATATTATGAGACATCAGGCGAAAGCGATAAAAAAAATGGTATGTGGCTCACTGGCCATCCAGTGTTGGTTTACATCCATCATATCATTACTTTTTCAGGAAAAGTTGGCCTCTGTTGAGGAGCTTGAACCATTTGCTGATCATGCATCTCAAATGGCTGCTCTTGACTATATTGTGTCAATTGAAAGTGATGTGTTCATTCCATCGTACTCTGGAAACATGGCAAGAACAGTTGAAGGTCATCGTAGGTTTCTGGGACATAGGAAAACAATTTCTCCAGACCGGTAATTGTCTCTTTCTGTTACTTATATTGATCAACTGCTGTGAATTGTAGTTGCCTTTTGACCATCTCCAATTGTCAATAGGAAAGAACTTGTTCGTTTGTTCGATAAGGTGGACCGTGGAAAATTGAGGGAAGGGAAAAAGTTATGTTATCTGATCACAGAACTCCACAAAAAGAGGTATGTGATTCTGAAAATTCTCAAGCCTTGTATTTTTATATGTAATTGGTAATTGATCAAATGATACAGATATTTTAAACAATTGAGAGTATGATATGGAAAAGAATCCATTTCTTTAATCAGTCAACATGTACTGATGTACAATTCCGTAAACATTAAGCTAAGTGCAAATTTTTCATTTCCTCCGTTGCCTTTGGTTGCTCAGACAAGGTGCTCCAAGGAAGAGAAAGGGTCCTATCACAGGAACAAAGGGCATGGATAGATTTCGGTCAGAAGAAGCATTTTATGTAAATCCTTTGCCCGATTGTTTATGTCAGAGACCATCAATGAATGTGAACACTTCTCTGGTAATCAAGTAGGCTTTGATGGCTGTAAGTGCAAGTTTCTTCATCAAAAAAATCTATGGGCCTGCATCAATCGCAGCAAATCTATGAATCACAGTTCAATGAAGGTGCTGCTAGCTGGCTGTGACTTGGCTGGAATAAGGGACAAGGAGCGCATGTATATATATATTTAGCTACCTATACAGCAATACCGAGGAAAAGGGACAATCTGATTAGGTGCAGAAGAGAGAATAGGACAACCGAATCTGAAAGCAGAGCTTTACAGACTGGGGTGGGCGATAAGCGATTCATTCATTGGCTATACACTTTAAAACTTTACAATATACATGTTTTTTCTTTTTTTGGGAGAAAGGTGCATGTATATGATTCATAGTCATTCAAGGCTCATAAAGTGACTGAATCATTATTATTTCTATTTTTCACAAATTCTGTGTTCTCTTTCAATAATGTTCGTCCCTCTCCCTCTGATTTCTATATTTGCGAAAGAGAAGGTTTGGTTGTTAACGTGAAGCCTTGGCCATCTGTCATGTAATAAGCACCTTGTGAAATGTTGAACCAGACGTGACCTAAACCCGAACGACTTGATGGGCTAATCCTGAAATTGAATGGGTCTGAGGCTATCAGCTTCACCCATGTACGTTTACTCCTATAATTTAGAAGTTATGCCCGTTGTTATCATCTTCGATCCTATTGGCAACCAGCAAGCGGTCATTGGTGAGAGCATTTCGTGGATAGCGACATGGGCGGATTTTGGATTTTACAGATTTGTAAACAGGATGCATTTAGAAATCAAACCTGCAACTGGATTGGGAATAAAACTTTTAAAGTGGATATACCCAATTAATGTACTATGAAACCTGATTATGAGCTGGACTTAGAATAGAAAACAACCAACCAGATCAGTGGATGGATGGCCCAATTGGAAGAAACTTGAGGATCAGGAAAAGATAACACAAATCTCAGTGACAAACATGCGCACTCCACGACCATAGGCTCAACATATCTACTCTTTTGCTCTTAGCTTTTACCAACTCCAAGCTCCTCTGCGTTACTGTTTTTGTGGCGGAGAGCAGTAGTTGAAGAACATGATGGGAGTTTCTTTCTTGTCCACAATGCCTTCTCTCGTTCACTTCCCATCTCTTGGAGCTACCACTCGATGTCCCTCCCAATCCCAGACTGTGAGTTTGGTTCCCTCGACCTTCTGCATTATAGAAATGTGGGCAAGTTTTCTGGTACAAGTTATATATAAATACTTCTGCTTCTCTTTATATGAATGAGAATAGGGTGCTATAAGGTGCAGTAAGATTGAAACTGATCTCTCTAGCGGAACCGGAGTCCAGCGTAGAGATGTTTTGAAATGCTTTCTAAGTGCCTCCATCGGTATGGTAAGACACTTTTTTTATTACTGAAAAATCAGTTAGTTATATCCACAACGTTGGCAAACTTGAGGGCATAAACACAACTTCTCAAGAAAATTTTCGTATACAATGTGAGCCATAAATGTATCTTTTTCTTTTGTACTCTTTCCTCTTAACTCATGTAATAGCTTGATGAAGCAGGTTGATGTAAGAAACCTTTATGAACATGTAAAAATTTTCTTCAGAAAACTTAGAAATCCAATTTGGAATGATATGATGATGAGTTTTTGCCAGTTGTGATTTGATCATAGGGAATTGTATCAAGCTCAGGATCCTTTGTCGAAATGGCTAATGCCGCTGACATCATCCAACGTAGACAACGCTCTGAATTTCAATGTAAGTGCTTCAAAGATTAGCTTTCCATGTTATAAGACCAGCTGGAGTTCTACCCAATTTCCTTTTCTTTCCTGCAGCAAATATCAGGCAGACCCTTTCCACAGCAATAAAGGTAAGCGATAAGATCCTGTCTGCAAGTCTTGATTTATCTCACCATCCTTGCCTTGTGCTTTAAATTTCGCTGTTTATACATAAATCTCAGGGGAAACCTGAACTCCTCCCGTCTATACTTCAATTGGCACTTAACGATGCTATGACTTATGACAAGGTCAGACAAAACATTTACCTCTCATTGCAGTGAAAAAGAAAAACAAAGTTGAAAAGAGAACCTAATTCAGTGACATCCTTTGATTAAGTTTGCAGGCTACAAAATCTGGTGGTCCAAATGGATCCATAAGATTCAGGTATTTATTACATACAAGGAATCAGATGTTTAATTATGTATCAAATTTATAGTTTTCTCTTTTTAACAAGTTCTGAGTTGGTCCCTTTTACGTTCATACTATAACGGAAGTTGGTTTAGTATTTCAGCAACTTTAAGTGCATCTTTTCACCTTTTTGGTTCCTTCTTGATTGCATGAAGCTCAGAGATAAGCCGACCTGAAAATAAGGAAGTCTCTGCAGCAATGAATTTGTTGGAGGATGCAAAGAAAGAGATAGATTCATATTCCAAGGGTGGACCCATCTCCTATGCAGATCTTATCCAATTAGCAGGTTGTTTTCTCAAGTTCGTTTCGTGTTGCTAGTTACAACGTTGTCATATGAGGCAATTGCATGAAGACAATATGAAGCGAGTTAGTTCCTTGATTTTTCTTATTCTTTTCAGCACAAAGTGCCATCAAGGCTACATTTCTTGCTTCTGCCATTCGCAAGTGTGGTGGTAATGAAGAGAAGGGAACCTTACTATACACTGCTTACGGTTCAAATGGACAGGTTTTTTTATTTTTTCATTTGATTGGGTTATAATGCAGTTGTATAAATTGCAGCTTTACGTATGGAAATTGCATCCTGTAGACTATACTAGAAATTGTTGCACCATACGTAGACTACTGGACGAGATTTGCTTGGTGTAGCACAAAGAGGTGCCAACATATAACATGAATATTTGATTCATCTGCAGTGGGGTTTGTTTGATAAGCAATTCGGGAGGACTGATGCCCCAGAGCCAGATCCAGAGGGGAGGGTCCCCCTTTGGGAGAAAGCAACTGTAAAGCAAATGAAAGACAAATTTTTAGCAGTTGGTTTTGGTCCCCGACAGGTATGTTCTGAGTTGTTTCAATAGAAAGAGAGCACATGTTGCCTACGCTGCAGAGATCTTGTACCGACAATAGAAAGAGATGCATTATCGCAACTGATCTTGCTCTATTATTGCATTTCATGGTTTGCCAGTTAGCTGTAATGTCTGCATTTTTGGGTCCTGATCAAGCAGCTACTGAGGCTTTACTGGCTACTGACCCTGATGTTGAACCATGGGTTGTCAAGTACCAACGGAGTCGGGAGACGGTGTCACAGACAGATTATGAGGTCTGTGCTATAATTGCTGAGAGGGTGCACAGACCACCTAGTTTGTAGAAGCATTCGTGTCCTACTATTTGCTTTTGATGAATTGGTTATATTTTTTCTTATTCTTTGTGTGCAAATGGTTTCCATTTCAGGTTGACCTGATAACTACAATCACTAAATTAAGTTCCTTGGGCCAACAAATCAATTATGAAGCGTATACCTATCCCGTGCGAAGAATTGATGTTACCAAACTGAAATTATAGAGGAAGCAATGGGCATTCAAGGATCAGCAATCTTCGTTTTGCAATTTTTTGGCACATTTATGCTGCGTTAGACTCTGTAAACAGCAGTTACCTTAAGCTATACCTTTTCTCAAGTATTGCATTAGATCATTGGAGATAGTATAAATTACTCTACACTAACCAGTGTGCATCCCTGTGTCCCTAATTCCAATAACTCTAGCAATAGTTAAAATTTCCTTTATTTGCATATGTGTAACAAAGTGGCATACACAAGACAATAAACAATTTATTTAACCTCGAGTGTTGATGTTATCTTCAGTCTACGCCACCTAACAACAGTCATATACATCTGCCAAGGGTATTATCCAAATGTCAAGACAAATGCTTGGATTCTTCTGACCTTTCTCCCGGGCAATTACTCTTCCTCAACGTTGTCACTAAAGGGCAGTGTGCTTCTCTGTAACAAAACAGACCTTGTATTTCCTTGTCGCCCTCAGGTCCTAAATCCTCCCACTGCTGATAAGTGGCGAAATGTGTAAACAAGTGAAATGATCCAAATGTGCTGTCCATTAATGATTCCCAGCACAAAGCCAACTAAAGTGATCCAAATTATCCCCTTGCGGATTTAGGAACTATAGACTCCAGCCCACCCATGAATGGTCTCAACGGCTGAGGGATAATGACACTGCCATCTTCCTGCTGGTAGTTTTCCAGCAGGCAGACTATCATACGAGGAACTGCACAAGCTGTTGCATTTAGGGTGTGAACAAAAACCGGTGGAGGAAGGTTGCCTTTTCCCTTTTTAGGATTCATTGCAGTGGGTGTTGATGGGCGATAGCGGATTCCTAATCTGCGACTCTGGTAATCAGTACAATTTGATGCACTTGATATCTGTCCCGTAGGACATCATCATGTCAAACACCAAAATTGAACAACCATAAAGATTCTGAGTTAAAAGGAAGCGTTGCAAAACAAATAAAAGGGATGTCTATAGACAATGACAAAACGAGTTTCAGAAAGTAACTGGAACAAATTTAAAGGTGTCTTAGTTAATGGAAACTGACACAAGTTTAATACCTCACCATACCGTCCCAAACCAGGCATCCATGCCTCCACATCAAACTTGCGGTAAGCAGGTGCACCTAAATCCACAGAGGCCATATCCAACGTTCTGTAGGGAATATGAAGATTAAAACAAGTGACTGGAATCATAATTAGAATCAAACAATCACCCAAGAATTACAGAACGACCAACTTGTAATGTAAACCAAGTGATGAGAAGAGGTCTTCTTCAATCTTGATGAGCTCCTCGTGGTAGAACTCACTCTCCTCTGGTTGACAAAATATGAACATCTCCACCTTGCTGAATTGGTGGACACGATACAGACCCCTGTTCCAAATGGCAACATCTTCATTGTTCATCCAAGCATTTCTAACACAATATTTGGATACATCGACGGAAAACATAAACCAAATACATAAGGAAAAAGCTAATATTCAAACAAGTAAAAAGCTCACATGAGTGAGTAAACATATGTGTTTTATGTGCCGTAAGTCTCGGATGATAATGGTACAAGTTAGATTCTATCTTGACCATAAATACATCCACAGAAGTACTTTTTTATCAATAATTCTCAAATAACATCGTATCTAGTAAGCATGTACTTATTAGCAGTTATTTTGATACCATTTACGAAGATAAGTTTCGGTTAGTTTCATCATCAGCAGGAGTAGTTATTATTTCCTTTCTGATATGAACAGAATATATATCAGAGGAAACTCTTGTACAAACAATGCACGGAAGTTACAGAATATAAACTTCTTTCTGCATTCTTTGAAAGAGGATTTCAAGTTTTTATAAAATTGTTTAGTACTGAAGTTCATTGCAGATAAATCCAGTGTAGAAATCCTGTATAGCCAAGAGCACTAACACTCATAAATATGGAATTGTACCCAATGCGACTTTGGCCTCTATTAACTAAAGACCTTATCATGGTTTGTGGGAAGGAAATCTGGAATAGGACCTCAGTCATCCTAGTGGATGTTCCCAAACAATAATGCTGGACACAGATAATTCACAGGACGCCTTTGGCCAAAATTACAAAAACTTAAAATATACCAACATTAGCCAGATATTACCTGGTTGCAGTGCCTGCAGCACCTGCCTCTGTACGGAAGCAATGGGAAAAGGCAACATATTTCAAAGGTAGTTGTGACTCAACAAGGATGCTATCCATATGTATTCCACCCACCGGAATCTCAGCCGTGCCTATGAGGCATTGGTCACTATACTCAATGGAGTAAACCTGTCAATCATCTGAAGCAACTAAGTACGAAACAGTGAATTCACCTGTCAATCATCTGAAATAACTAAGTATGTAACAATGAATTCAAAGACCAAAGCTTTATAGTGGGCTCAAGATAGGGCGCAATAAGGAGAAAGAGAGGCTAATCCCTATTTTCGGTTGAACATTAGCCCATTAGGCTCCTATTTGTACCAAAAAGAAATCTATAATATACAACAAAAAGGAATAACACAATCTTTCGAAGGATGTGCCCTTTGCTTGCTAGTAACATGGTCTCTGAAGCAATTTCATAAAGAATGTAACCAAACAACCAAATATCTGCAATCAATTCCCAAGCATAAGTTTGGTCCATGTTTGCCCACCATATGGTGCAAAGTTTCTCAGCTTCACAGTCGAGACATCGAGTTACATAATTATTGCAAATGAACTTAGAATCAATTAGTAATTCCATAAAATAATGAGCTAGGGAACCAACCTGTGTATTATCTCCTCGAGGTTGGAAGCCACATTTTTCAACAACTGAGGATCTTACAATCTCTGGGGTTGTTAGAGGTGTGAAGCCCTTTTTCATGACTTCTGACAGAGTCCAGTTGATAAGGGCCATTTCTAGCATAACTGCTTCATTCTTGAGATAGTAGAATTTCGACCCACTGACCTGCTCAGCCAGAAAAAGTAATATGCATACTGATCAGAAGCCAATCTTCTTATGCAAAAACCAAAACTAAAGATTCCAGGGGCCGATCAAAGCAATGGAATAATAGAGCTCTAAGAACAATTACATACACATATCGAAAATAATGACACCATGAATGTATTCAAAAGGGCCAATGATGAGGCATGTGTTTGTTTTTCTTTTCTGCTGCATCAGACAAAGTTTGTAATTATTCCTGAGGAACGTCAGGCTAACCAAACTAAAGTACAGATGGTGTATGTTAGAGACAACAACAAGATGCTCTCCTAATTGAGAACCAGTGAATCCTGCAAAGAAAATGGCTTTTGCTTTGCATGAACATAAGTGATCAACAAAGTCAATAAGAAGCCATCTAGGTCATTATATAATCAAACTTGTTACCAAAACTGTAGCTTTAGTCGATAAGTAACCTACATTAAATGCTTTGGTACCATGGATACAATAGATGCAGTAGCACCTTAAATCAGATAGAAATAATACCTCGGCAGCTGAATCAAAATCAAAGAGGTCCAACTCTTTGCCAATTTGAAGATGGTCCTTCACAGGAAAACTGAACTCACGTGGAGTACCCACCTACAACAGAACAAAAGATGTACCGCATTGCATAATTCTTTCAACAACCACAACCAAATCTGCATGCACAGAACACACAGCGAGAAGTGATCGGCGGTGTTACCATTTTTCTGACTGTGGAACAATCTTCATCCCCGATGGGAACATCCGGATGTGTCATGTTAGGAATGCATTGCGCTTCCTGCTGAAGTTCATCAGTGACTTTGAGCAGGTCTTCTTCCAAAGTCAGGAGTCCTTCCTTCAGATTCTTTCCTGAATACAGAACAAAGATAACAAATTTTGAGCTATTAGGAGATAAATAAGAAGAAAAACAAGATTAAATCTTCCAGTAATACCTTCCTCAACGAGTTTTTGACGCTCTGAGGGCTCTAATTTTCCTTTCATCTTATTGGCAACCGCATTCCTTTCTTCCCTAAGCCGCTCAACTTCCTGTTAGACGGGAATCTGAAATTAGATGAAATGCGAATTAAATCAGTTCCTTCTTTCCTTTTTATTTATTTTCCCGAAAAGGAGGGACCTTTTGGATGGACAACAATTGGTCATAGAGGCGAAGCACAAGATCCAAATTAGCAGCGGAGTTGCGATTCTTGATGTTGAGAGCAACAGCATCTTTATTATTTCTTATCCACTTGAAATCTATTGCTGCTTTCCATTGCGCCTTCACCACTAATATTTTTAACTCAACTCAATGAAGCTCAGAACAAAATTAAAGATTAAGAAGAAAAGGAAAGCGATAAAATTCAACACCTCTGCTGTCCGTCACTGGAGCCACTTGAACAGCAGCAGCAGTCGTAGAGAATGCTCGGGGCAGACGTTGACATGGTGGAGAGTATCTGTGGCGGGAAAATGAAATAGGGACAAAGGTAGTGGAAAGCGATTTGAAAATGAAACGCGACGGAGAAGAAGATGAGGGAGTGGCAGCTAGTTTCAGGGTCTGCAAGGTTGTTCCACAATAAAACCCCATCTCTTTAATTTCGCTGAAGCTGAGGTAGTGTGTTTCGTGTCCTGGATAGACTCATTTATCAAATACATATATGATTTCTGAAATTCGTTCACTTGATATGAATTTTGTTTTGGGCTTTTCAAAAATCTCTCGTTTCAAAAATTTCTTGCAAATATCTCCTCTTAAATTTTTATTTTAAAAACATTGGATCCTTCCCCTGACTTTTTTAAAATTCTCCAATACTTAGAAGTTAAAAAAAACATTCGTTATATTTAATTTTAAAAAAATCTTAGTGAGGACTTTTATTAAAAATACTAACAGAAATTCCCATGTAAACTAATTAAATTTTAAGTAATGTAAATTCCAACTTGAAAACTCTCACTCGACCAATCTTAACCTGAAAACTCCCACTTAATCCTCCTAACTTGACTTTCCTACCCTTTAAGTATCTAAATTAACCAATCTTTTTTTCCCCTCCAAATCAAAAGATCTTCGAATTGTTGGTGATGGGTGAATTATGTTAGAGTATCTCATATTAACTAAACATGAAAATATTAAAGGGTTTATAAGTGGTAAGGGTCAACTATCTAAATAACTAGTTCTAGTTATTTTACTAATGGTTGACCCAAGCCCAATGCTTATTAATGGACTCTACACTCTGCCCATATTAAAAATTCAATATGGTATTAGAGCAGGTTTGGTCCGGATTATTAATTTCCCGGTTATCCATGTGGATGTCCAGTCTTAATTGCACTTGAGAGGAAATGTTATAGTATCTCATATTGACTAAATATGAAAATATTAAAGGATTTATAAGTGTTAAGGGTCAACTATCTAAATAACTAGTTCTAATTTTTTTAGCAATGGTTGAACCAAGCCTAATACTTGTCAATGGACTTTACACTCTGCCCATATTAAAAATTCAATATGACATCATAGTAGGTTTGGTCTGGATTATTAATTTCCCAGCTATCCGTCTGGATGTCCAGTCCCAGTTGCACTTGAGGGAGAGTGTTAGAGTATCCCATATTGACTAAACATGAAAATATTAAAGGGTTTATAAGTGGTAAGGGTCAACTATCTAAATAACTAGTTATAGTTATTTTAGCAATAGTTGACTCAAGCTCAATACTTATCAATAGACTCTACACTCTGCCCATATTAAAAATTCAATAAATTAGTCGAACTAGACATATCATTGCTGAAATCATCTCTTATCTACTTCAAACACTACACTACTACTATGACTTTACTCATTCATCTCCATGTCCCTCATTCAATCTCCATGTCCTCTTTTCAAAACTGCTACTTCCCAAGTCTTCGACAGAGATAACATTGAGTTAGGCTAGTCTTTGGTCAAAAGGGTCAAATTTTGGTCAACTAAGTTGATCTTGTTGACTTCAAGTCGGACTAACTTCGGGCATAAATGTCATCCCTAGTTTCATGCAATCTCTATCTCGTCAAAGCTATTGATTCTTAGGCTTCTTTTTCTTCATTTATGTTACTATATATATGCATATGATTAGCTAAATAAGTTCTTTTTTTACCATAAATATGTATGCATTTATCGAAATCTTGATCCCATTGTCCTTTCATTTACATTGCATTGTTGTGGATTCTATAATGCGATATTTCTATTGCTAATCATTTATTCTTTATATTTTAGCTATACTGATTGTTTTTTCCTTTGTTATCATTTACTCTTACTAATCTATGCTATTAAACTCTTTAATTAATTCCGGTCATTTGCACGATTTTTTTTATATGATTCTTTCATATCGTCAGGGAATCATCTATTACTTTTATCAAATGTTTAAAAACAAGTTTGACTTGAGTGTATAGTCAATTGGTTGTGAACAGATTATGAGTAAAAATGACAGATTTAGTTTTCTGCCATTGAAACCATAATGAAGAAGAGGAAGTGCAATAGCTGAAAAAGTTTTCTCTTCATTACACTATTCGTGTACAAAGATTTTGTATATATATCTCTAAGAAGAAAAAAAATAAAAATATGAAAATATTTACAGCTCATTATTTACACCTCACCATAAGAAAGATCTAGAATCTGTAAACCTAAATAGAGCATAACAGACTTAACAACCATGTGAGAGAAAAGAATAAAATGCTGGTCTGAAAACTTTCACATTTCAACATCCCCTCCTCAAGTTAACACCTGATAACAATCACAAAGGCCTAACTTGGAGACTAGCTTGATAAACAATAGAGCACTAAGAACCATTGTGAAAGAATCTGCTAATTGTTGAAATGAAGAAATTTTTCTCGGTGACATGAAACCCAGCTTGAATTATTCCCTTACAATGTGGCAATCAGTGTCTAGATGTTTGGTTCTTTCATGAAAAACTGGATTGGCTGTTATATGTAATGCAGCCTGATTGTCACAGTGAAGGGGTATAGGAAGTGATTCTGGAATTTGAAAATCTCTCAGGATATATGATATCCACTGCAGTTTGCACACTGTTGATGCCATGGATCTGTACTTTGCTTCAGTTGAGGATTTCGACACTATAGTCTACTTCTTTGTTTTCCAGCTAACAAGAGAGTTTCCTAGAAAAATGCAGTACCCTGTTAGTGATTTTCTGCTATCTATACAAGATCACCAATCTACATCACAAAAAGCCTCTAGTCTTAAAGAGTTGTTTGTTGGAAAATACAACCTTAAGGAAGGACTGTTCTTGATGTATCTCAAAACATGCAAAGCATTTTTTAAATGTAGCTGTCTGGGATCATGTACGTATTGACTAAGTTGTTGTGTAGCATGAGCCAAATCAGGTCTTGTATATCCCAAATAAAGTAATCTTCCCACTAACTTTCGGTATGAATCAGGATCTTCTATCTTTGGACCGTCATTAATGCTCATCTTGTGCCCCTTCATCAATGGTGTAGCAGTAGGTTTACTTCCCATCAACCCTGCATTTTGAATCAAGTCCATAGCATATTTCCAACATAAATACCATTTTCAGATCATGTGATCTTTAAACCAAGGAACTATTTTGCATGTTGAAGATCTTTGATGGTAAACTTATCATTTAGAAAAGATTTTACTGCTACAATCTCTCTTTTAGAATTTCCTGTAATCAAAACATCATCTATATACACCAGCAAAGCTAGAAATATACTGGATTTAGAAAGGATAAAGAGGCAATTATCATGACATGATTGCTTAAAACCAAACTCCTGCAGTTTCATTGTCATTTCTGTGTTCCATTGTCTAGATGCTTATTTGAGGCCATATAATGATTTCTTTAATTTGCAAACTTGAGTTGGTTTAGCTTTATCATATCCTTCTGGTAATGCTATAAACACTTCTTCATCTAAATAACCATGCAAAAATGCATTGTTAATATCAAGTTGGTGTAGGCTCCATAACTTTGATGCGGCAATGGAAAAACAAATTCTGATAGTTACTACCTTAGCCACAGGTGAAAAACTCTCAAGGAAATCTACCCCTTCAATTTGATTGTAGCCTTTCGTTACCAATCTTGCCTTGAATCTATCAACTTTTCCATTTTCCTTTAGTTTCACCTTAAAGATCCACTTGTATCCTGTAGGCCTCTTCCCTATGGGTAAATCAGTGATGTCCCATCTTCTGTTCTTTTTTAAAGCCTCAATTTCTTCATTCATAGCTTTCACCCATTTTGGGTTGACTTTTGCTTCCTAGTATGACATTGGCTCCTGCATTTCAGACAAATTTGCAGTAAATCATGTATGTGCATTTGATATGTGTTTCGGTATGGTGTATGGGTAGGTAAGAGGAGTGTATCTAGTAGGTTTACTGACATGTAGGGTCTTTGGTAGCTTGATATATCATGCTCAACATTTGACACATAGTCATTCATCCAAGTTGGAGCTTTTCTTAATCTTGTACTATGTTTAATGGGAGCTGTTTCGGTTGTGGGTGTAGGTAAGGGTGAGTTACTAGTTTGCAGCTGATCATTATCATTCTCAACTTCTGTTTATGTATGCTCAATAGGATTATCACATATAACATCCTCCTCCATGAATTAATTTGTGCTGTCAGTTATAACTAGTGAGGGAATTTGATTGTTTGGGGCTGTAATGATATAGTCCTCCTTTGTTGCAAAAGGATAAATGTGTTCATAAAAAATAACATCCCTAGAAACAACCATTTTATTGTTGTCTAGATCATAAAGCTTAAAACCCTTTTGCCCAGGTGAATGCCCAAAGAAAACACTCCTAAAGGCTCTCGGAGAAAACTTGTATCTGTAAGGTAAGGTGTTTGTTGTAAAACACAGACATCCGAAGCATTTGAGGTTATCATAGGAGGGTTCCCTTTAGTGTAAAATCTCATAGGGTGTTTTCCAATGTAGGATAGCTGTAGGTAATCTGTTTAGAAGAAAATTAGCATGTAAAATGGCTTCCCCACAGAATTTTATTGGAATTTTAGATTGAAACATCAAGGATCTTGCTTATTGAAGTATGGATCTATGCCTTCTTTCTACTATCCCATTTTGTTGAGGTGTGTAGACACAGGTTTTTTCGTGTATTAGTCCAAAATCTCTAAGAATTTGCTAACATTTCTCTCCCATAAATTTTAAGCCATTATCAGTTTTAACTCTCTTGACTGATTTCTCAAATTGATTCTTAGCCATGATAATAAAATTCTTCAAAATGGATGCAGTTTGACTCTTATGTTTCATAAAAAAAGTCCATCTACATCTACTTAGATCATCTACCACAGTGAGGAAATAATGTGCTCCTGTCATGCTAGAATGTTTATATGGTCCCCATATGTCAACATGAATCAATTCAAGAATATCACTGGCATTGCTACTGCTTTGTGTAAAAGGTAATCTTGTTTGTTTTGCAAGAGGACAAATACTGCAACCAACAGAAGTTTCAATCTCTTTCATAAAGGGTAAATGTTTGAGTACAATGTTTAAAGGATGCCCCAATCTTTGATGCCAAGTAGGAATACTGACATCAACTACATTATTTAAGTAGAAAACATTTGCTCTACTAGGTACTGGATTAAGAAAATTGCAGTATCTATAGATAACTTCTGGTGTGTATGAACTGGCATCAAGTATATATAGGTTTCCCTTCAATTTGCCCACTCCAAGGACTTTATTAGTCTTCAGGTCCTGAAAAATGCAAAACTTCGGATAAACACTACAACACAAGAATTCCCTCTTTGCTAATTTACTAACTGACAGTAGGTTGTGTCTGAAATCAGGGATGTACAGAACATTTTTCAGTTTAACGTTGTCATGGATAATCACATCATCGTAAGAACTAACTTGTTTGACAATTCCTTCAAGTAAATGAACAAGGATTTTTCTAGTCAAGGTTTTTTGTCAAGTAAATGAGTGTTTAAATGCACATATATCGTTAGTTGTTGTAACATCCTGTTACCCATGTTAGGGCCAGAATTGTGAATTTTGAGAAATTTATGAGAAATTAGGAAAATGCACATCATGCATAAATTAATGGTGACATACACATTTATTTTGCACATTCATATGATTGTACATGCATTCTTTGACATTTACGGGTATAATTGAGTTAGTGAATATGATTAAAATGTGTTTTGGCAATTTTTGTATTATTTAGGATATTTTGAAATTTTTGGTGAATTTTGTGAAAAAACTTGATTTTTGGGCCAATTATGTTGTGACACGTGGCAACCTATAGTTGGGACAAATGGAAATAATAAGTAGATGACAAATGGTTAATTAGGTGTGACAAATGACTTGAAAGTGTTAGGACACATGTATGACATGCAAAGTGTACACGAGTATGATGTTTGGGGTTAGGATTGATGCATTGTGAGTGTCCTTCTCGGTGAAGAAACACTTAGCATCTGAATATCAATCGTGAGACTCTCGGTTTTTGTGATCTGTTCTCCTTGCTGGAATTCATAGTTGAATCAAGTAATTTATGTTTAAGTTGGGTTTGGTTGTTGTAAATGATGTTTTACTGGGGAAAAGAATGCATGCATGTGAGGTTAGAGAAGTAAAAGTTTCGGTGAAGAATGAATTAGATGATGGATCTGTGAAATAGAAATTTGTCTAGAAAAGTATGAAATAAGTTCTGTTTTAGTTTGAAATGAGTTACGGAAGAGTGCTGGAAAATTTAAGAATGCATATACACTCTGTCATGGTTTAGAGAAAACCGAAAATGGGTTGTTGTCTGTATGTATCTGTTGAGTGTTGAGTAATTAGAAATGAATTTAGATGTTTAAGTGTGAATCTTGAATTTTGATCTTAAGTGAATGATTTGAACTGACTTAGGAGTTAAATGAAGTGAAGTTTTAGAGATTGTTTTGGGTATAGAAGTGTAAAATGATAGAGTGAGAAAGTGAAAATCTGGAAAGTTGGGAAGATGAGTTTTCTGTAAAAGTTCACCGCGGTTAACGTGTTTTTAGTTCACCGCGGCGATCTTTGGAAAATTCCCGAGAAAATCTGGTTTCTGGAAAGTTCGCTGCGACCATCTTTTTTGTTCTCGCCGCGACTAATTCTCATCCATTATAGCTCGAACATACTTTAGTATTTTGACCATAACTTTCTCTGTAGTTATCCAAACGGGGTGATTTTTGGACGTAAACTATAGACATAGGCTACAAATGTTATGAAGAAATGAAGTTTTAATTCTATCTCTAAGATTTTCAATTTTTGGTTAGAAATTGAGGTAAGAATTCTGTTAAAGCTTAAGAACAGTCTAAAATATTTTGAGTATATCTTTTCATATACTCAACCAAATTGAATGATTTTAGTGTCATTAGAAAATTAAGACATTGAAGAACAACTTTACAGAAGGAAGTTTTGTCTAATTGTGTCATTTACCTTATTAGATTTAGTATGGAAAGTTGACCCGTATGTGTATTAGAGGAAAAATATGAAGTGGTCAATGAAGTTATGAAATTGTTTGGCATTGTTTTGTTCGATCCAATTGTAAATATACATGCTATTAATGAGGGCTTTGATATCTGAATGATTTGTTGATAAGGATCGCAATAGAGTATCCCAGAATTATCATTGAACATGCATTATGCATACTTTCTATACATTGATGTGCATAAAAGAACACTTGTGCATTTGCGCAAAAATGTGATATTTGTAAATGTGTTTTGTATATTTTAGAGGAGCACATCGAATGCTAGTCGGACATTTCCAGACCATCCAGGTAATAACTTATTGGAGCGTACAGTGAGTCAACCTAGATGATTTTCTATGATTGATTTGATTTGATTTGTTTAAACTTCCAACATTATTAAACTGTTTGCGATTTGTTTATGAATTCCGGACTTTAATTATCCGAGAAGATCAATATTCGGGAATGTATTGGAAGTGCTTTGATTGTGGCTTTAATTATTGTGAAATTCTGAATGTTATGTGAATTCTCAATGAAAGTTGAATGCTGGACTTAGATCCGTTGATTATGAGTTTTGTTTGAGCATCATATGTGATTTCCATATATGCCATATTCAATTTTGATGCATTTCATAAAATGCGTGCTCAGATAAAGGCATTGTGACTTGAGTTGCCAGTATGAAGCGCTTCCACGTAGAGCTTTGCTCTGTGATATATGTGTGTGCACATAGAGCTACTCTCCGTGATTCTGTTCTGACTAAGCCCTATGGGCCTGTTGGGCCCCGAAACTTTTTCTTGGAAATTAAACAGTATTAGATGAAATTGATGAATTTGGATGATTGATCTGAAATATTGTAGTG
>JAOSBP010000006.1:7327011-7347083 GCA_027563825.1 Erythroxylum mucronatum
CTTTTCACTCAGGAGTCCAAATTTGACAAATTTGGTATCCATGGAAAGATCACAGAAAGCTCTACAATTTCTATGAAAGGCTTGAAACCAAATTTCACCTCTAAAGGTGTCAAAATCCCAATCAAAATTACTGCCCAAATAAGTGTCATCCTAAACAGTAACCCAATTTCTAAAAATCATAACTTCCTATCCCATTGTTCAAAAATTCCATACTTTATATCAATAGAAAGATCAGAACACATTCTACAATTCTCATGAAGAATTGAAAAGCAAATTCTACCTCTAACTAGGTCAAATTCCCACATGATTGTGGCTGCCCTGTTAAATAGAGTTAAATATAACCTAAACCATATCCATAATTCAGTCACTCATAACTACTAACTCCAATGTCGAAAACTAGCACATTTTATGGCGATAGAAAGTTATTAAGAAATGCTACAACTTTCATGAAGGTCAACTTAGCAAAATCAGTCTCAATCAACCAATAAAAATTCCTAAAGTTCTATATCACAAATTTTCAATGTTAGGATCACAATATGGCATTATTCATCCTGCACATATTGCCCACTTTCAAGGCAAAATTTAGAACCCTTCAAGTCAAAATTGGACAGCACTACCTTCATAAGAATTCTAGCCAAACTTCTCAAGTTTAATTCAAGATAAAAATCATCTCAATTGGACAACCACATAAAAAGTTATGGCAAAAACATTGAAACATATGCAAGTCAAAATTGCCAGATTCACAACCTAACTCACATTCTACATCTTCCATACCATTTATAAACCAACCAACACTCAATTCACTCCATATATGCACCATAATTAACTCACAACCTATCCTTGAACTTTAGTCCACAAAATTGCAGCACACACCCTCAATCATCTTCCTTTAATAAAAACTCATATAACATCATTAAAATCAATCCAAGACAACTCAATTCACCTATATCACATGACATATCATTCATTAACTTCTACCTCATCAATCATCAATCAACCAAGGAATTAACATACCTATATAATCAAAGCACAATTTCATGCAATTTAATGTACAAACATCACAAATTAACTACAAAATCATAGTATACAACATGTTCTTACCTATCAAGCTTCCAATTCTCCAACTCTTCACCTTTTCCCTAAATCCTCTACCTCCCAACACATACACGATCATCAACTCTCAAGGCTTAGGTTTGGATTTTCAAAGAACAAAGAAGAGCAAGCAAGTAACATAAGAGAGTTCCTTGTGTGGTGGAGAACCAACGAAAAAAAAGAATAGGAGAGAGGCTATGATGGAGAAACTTTCATCTAAATCACTTCAAACCACCTTTCACTTTATAAAAGAAGAACCATCGAGAATGACCAAAGGAAGTGGGTTTTTTTATTAAACAAAGAGTAGCAAGGTGGCATGTTAGGCAAGTGACATGTGTCACTTACCACATGTCACACTTTGTAGCTCTTTCTAACTAAATCCAAATTTCTACTCCAATTTCTCCCCAAATTCCAATGGCTTAAATTAATAAATCCTAAAATCATGTATCTAAATTTTCAGTGCCATTGGACAGTAATTTCTCCTACCAGTAACCAATCAGCCTGCCACTTGGCATTTTTCTTAGTCCAAAAATTTCCTTGAAATTTTCAGAAAAATTTCTAAATTCTCCAAAAATTCAAAAACCAGAATGCCCCTCTCTAACTCAATTTTTTCATAAACACAAATCACATTTTTTTAACAATCACATTTATTAACAAATATATCGGGAAATATCTTGAATGCATGTACCGTCATTTTTTATGTGCAAGATTTACTATTCACGTTTATGCGGATGCTAGATTATGCATGAACATGTAGAGGCATTACTAAACACCCATTGACCACTCATAATTACTATTCTAACCTCCCCATCGATGATGGGATGTTACATATTCCATGTACCTCACTTCTATGACTTGGACCTATAAGGATTAACACTCGTGTTAAACTTGAAAGCTTAGTGGGAAAACACTTAGTTTGGATAACTACTCACAGCAGTCATTCACTAAGCACACACATTCAAAAATATCATAACTCATATATCATAAATTCACATTCATATACTAAACATTGATATTCAATGCTCATATAAACAATGATGATATACTTAAGCAAAGTACATAATGCAAATATGCTTCAACATATTATCTATATACCGAAAATGCACATTTATAAGCAAATATTGATATTCAATACTCATTGATACAAATTACCAATATAATTGCACATCATTGCAATTCATCATTACAACCAATACAAACGCTCATCAATACCAATTATTCATGTTGTCATGTTGTATTTCTTATTTATGACTGTTAAGTTTCCTTTCTGTGTTAAGCCTGCACATTTTCTATGGGTGTGGATAACGAGTGTTGTGGATATCCGAAGATATCAAACTGTGGATATCTGAAGGTATCGAGCTGTGGACACTGGTGGTGTCAAATTGTAGGATCTGCACTGTAACCTTATAGGTATGCTTTCTATCCACCACCAAGACAATAGAGCAGGCGCTGTGATGTTCCCTTTAACCATTTCCCAATTTCATAATTCATATATTGACAAGTCATCTGATATACATTTCAAGTCATAAAATCTGTATTTGCATTCATACATGCAATTCATGGCTTACCACCATTAGAAAGGCATCAAAATTACACTTGTATAATCATAATATACACATATGAGTAATGAATATGCATACAAATCATTTATGTACATGTAAATTTTCTTTGGAATGCATTATGCTCAATCTAATATTTCAATGTTTAGTCTCCCAATTCAAATGTGGTAAGTCCTATTTCATTTATTTCTAGGTGTTCAAAAATTTCATACACATTAAAAAAGGGTTAGATAAGATCCGTTAAAAATCATAAACGAAAACAAACTCAAATAGTGAAATTTTAACTAAACCCCAAAGTGGTCTAAAAATAGGCAAACTATTAGTCCATAAACAAATCACTTGACGGACTCTAGTTGTTCCTTAATATTCGTATAAAAAAATCTGAACTGGGTTTCATGGTCTTTTAGGCATTTTTCCATCTTTGTCTCTAGTTTCCAAAATACCAAAGATCAGGCCATTCAGACTTCTAACACATGAGCTATAAACCAAATATCACATGCTACTCTAAAATAGGGGCAACTTCAAACCATTTTCTATCTCAATTTCCAACATCATAAAGCCAGAACTAAGCTAGAGTCTCTTATAGATACTTATATTTCTATGCCTTAGTTTTCATGTGTAGCTGAAATCACCAAATTTAGAATCTCTAGGCTAATTTATGACCAAAAAAATGTGATTGGTTCAACAAACCCTAGACAGAATTCCACTACACGATAATCTCTTGTCATATTCAACCAATTCTATACAAGATAACACCAAAATAGCACCAAAGCATCTTCTCAGGAACCATTCTACATCCAAATGAATATTCTTACACATTCAAATATACAAAAATATAGAAATTAACTTAGTGGAGTCCCTAACCTTAAAATTGGCAAAGTAGTTCTTGTAATGCTTTTCCTTCCCTTCCTTTTTAGCCTTGCTTGAATCACCAAGTGAAAAATGATAGGATGAATAAGATGAAACGGAGAGAAGAAAAATCTAAAGTTAAGATCAAAGTGTTGTCCATCTTCCCTCTCCATATGCCTTTTCATGAATTTTCTAGTCTTAGGCACATGTTTCAATCCTATTGGATCATATGTCACAATCCTATCGGACCATGTGTTACAATCCCAATGGACCATGTGTTATAATTATATTGGACCATGTGTTACAATACTATTGGACCACGTGTTCAATTCTATTGAACTATGTGTTATAACACTATTGGACCATGTGTTAAAATTCTATTGGACACACATGCTTTAATTTTATTGGTCCATGAGTTGACTTTAGAAAAATTGCATATTGGTCCTTTTTCTTCCTTTAATTCCCATATTGGCCCATAATCTTATCAATTTATTTCATTCCCCTATGTCTTAATTTTCTAGTGGAGTAACATTCATGCTATTTGGTTAATTATTCAAGGAGTTGTACCCAAAACACTACAAGCTGTTCAAAAATAGGGACAACAATCATAACTCGACTTCAAGCTAGAATTAAAAAATCTTAGAGGCAGAATCAAATTTCGGTTCCTTCTTGAAAGTTTTAGATCTATATCTTTAGTTTAATGTCAAATTGAAATTATCCAATTTGGAGGTCTATAGGGTAAGATGTGGCCAAATTATAGAAATCTATTTAGTGGAACCTATGCATTCAGTAAGGTACACATCCCAAATCAACTAACTTCGCTCTTATCATGCAACAGCAACAAAAAAATACATTCAATTTAACCAAAAACATCTCATTTACTTATGTAATACTTCTTTTATCAGTTTCCCTCACACCATATTTATAAATCCAAGAAAACATATCAAAATTTTCATTACATATTTCACGTCTAAGTATGTATGTCTATGCCGAAGCGAACAAATCATCCATTTACCCTTATCTTTTACATTAAGTACCATTATATCTCTTACTATAATTAGATGTACTTAATTCATTATGGTCACTTCTTAATACACCCTAGACATATGTTGAGGCATTACACAAGGAGTAAAGTTTGAGCAAAACATATGAGCAGCACATGGAGCATAATCCAAAAGGAAAGAATCAAGATACTGAAGCACATAACAATAAATCTCCCTCCAATAACTCAGGGTATCGGGAAGATCTTGACAAGGAACCTGATCTGTGTAAATTTGAGATGGTCATTAACAAGAGAAAGGCAACCAAATTGAAGAGTAAAAATAGGATGAGGGAGCTTCAAACTCCCACCTAAAAAATGAATTTCTTGGTTTGGAATATTAGAGGGCTTAATGACCCTCTTAAAAAATAAGTTGTCAACGATATAGTTATAGAGAAAAAACTAGTAGTGTTGGGTGTTTTGGAAACTAAAATAAAGCTTCCCCAATTACAAGTATCTCTTGCATTTTTAGGTGGTAAATGGAAAATGATTACCAATCATTCTTTTCATTGCAATGGGAGAATCATTATTGCGTGTAACACGGAGAGAGCAAGCATTCGTATAGGCTTCATGTCAGACCAAATTATTCACACCAAATGCGAAATTCAGGATATATCTGGCAACGTAGATTTTTTTTGTTATCTATGCTGCTAATAATGCTTTTCAAAGAGCTAAACTATAGGAGGGTCTTAAAGTAATCCAAGCGTTAATAGGAGGACCTTGGGTTGTTATGGGAGACTTCAACTGTGTACTTTCTACATTGGAGACAAAGGGTGGTAGTTCACTTTTAAAAGGACTAGGGAAGGAACTTTCATAGATTATGATTGGATTAAATATGGTGGACTTACGTTTTGTGGGATTTCTCTACACATGGAACAATAAACAATAGAGTGAATATTTTTTAAGGAGTAAATTAGATAGATTTATCGTAAACTAGCTTTAGCTAGATAATTTTTCCCATTCTATTATTCAATTCGATGAACCAAGATGCTTGGATCACTTATGGATAGGGGTTCATAGCATGTAAGGTGATAAATTCACTCGACAATGGACGATTATAAGGCTAGTCAGTTAATGAAGAAGTTGCAAAGGGTCAAACTTGCACTGAAGGTTTTCATAAAGACTAATAACCTGCAAACTGCAAATCCACTTCAAGAAACTAAAGCTAAGCTGTTAGATATTTGGCAAAGATGTTATACCTTAATTGATTCCACATTTCTCCTTCCTATTGGTTCTCTTCTAATGGCTCATTCTTCCACTAACACCATGTAAAATGGCCTTATTGCCCTTCAATGAATACCATAGACCAAATTGCCCTTTATTGAATATAAAAAGATCAAAATGCCCTGTAATGCATTTAATTCACTAGCTAACCAAATTAAATCTCAAAAATATTTCACAACTGTCTTCTCATCAAATTGATCATAAAATACTCAAATTAGGGTCAATATTTATTGATTGGATTCTTTACAACTTTTTGAATGGGTTTAAAATCATTAATACCCACTACTTTTCAAAAAGGGCATTTTGGTCCTAAACTTTCGAAACTCCCTCATCCCATTAGACTTATTTTTGATCTATTTCAATATTATTAAACCCTAATACTTATTCCAGATATTTTTCATTATTTTGAGGTTGGCTCCCACAAAAATTTACTATTCATCCAAAAATAAAAATTTTATTTAGTGAAAGAAAAGGTTTGGGGTTTTACACAAAAATTAAGGAAAGAATTATCAATGTTAAAGACAGAGGTTGAAACAAGCACAACTAAGGAGTTTGAATAAAAAATGAAGCTTTTAAAAGAGGACATAAATTTATTGAGAAAAGAGAAAAAAAGAAATTAAGTTTATGTTAATGAACATTGAAATAGGATTTGTTTTTGTTCTAGAACTTTTTATTTGTAATTATGTTATAAGGATATTATATTGAATTTCAACAATGTAATGGTTAATATTAATTTCAACTATATTATGAAAATTTGGTTTTGAAATTTATATACGAATTATTTAATAAAGCAAAAAGAATACTAATATATAAAACCAATGGACAATGAATAATTAACTCTTTACATATCTTGTCAAATGTTGAGCTATCTTTACTAGTATGATTTTCCAATCTTCATGTCTTCTTTGGCTTCTCCCTAAGGCTATGACAGTTAACACAAACAGATAAGGACGTATTTAACTAAGACAATTTTTCTTGCCTTTTGAGTTGCCCATCTCCCAAAAACAAGACCTAAATGCACAAAAATGCAAGCTAAGAGAGAGAGAGAGAGAGAGAGAGAGAGGTTGAAGTGAATGTGCAGCGGCTCATATTGATCTTGCAAAAAAAATACAATATTTACATTGTGTTTATACAACACAAACATTTGTCACCTTTATCAATAGGATATAAATCTAAAAATAATGAGACAAATATCAAAATATCAAAAAGTTAGATTACATTGTATTAATATACTATAAACATTTGTCACCATTATCAGTAGCACACGTATGTAAAATTCCATAGGATGAATATCAAAATATCAAAAAGTTTAAGGCATCGTCAATCGATGTTCGCCTTATTTGTACTTAACTGCAAAAGTTCAAGTGGTGATGATTGTGTCAATGATGTTCTCTTTCTGATTGCTTCAACTTGTAATTGTTATGAAGTAAAAATAGAATGTCCACTGACTGTAAACCCTTTGGTTAAAATAATAATTGTAATGTGTGTGGGTCAACATCTCCAAACTTTCTTTTGTTGGCATGTCCAAATGCACCAACCTAAAAAATTGAAGATAAGATATTAGAAAACACTTGGCAGTTATTTCAACTAAGACAAATTGATAAAAACCACTTTCTTTACAATATTGATTTATTGACTCGATATAGCATTATCATCATCCAAATTGGCGTTGTTTAACTATAGTTGTAATGAAAACAACTTTTTCAGTCATTAAAGCCAATAATAATTAATATAAAACTGAAAAATGGTATACCTATGAAGTTGCCTCTGTTCTAACTTGATTAACATAATGATAAACATTAGATACTGTATGTTTATAAAATTGTATTGACATGATTGAAGTAAGGTGTACACACCTATGAATAAGCCTCGGAATGTTGAGTTGAGCTATCCTTGTTGCATTTTTTGGAGTTATGATCGAAATTACTACATTTTCGACATTTTTGCATTTGTCCTTTCTAACACAATTTGTTTGGATTTTTCATTTTCTTTGGCTCATGTTATTGTTTCCTTCCTGCAATTTTGGGTATACTAGCATAACTCTTTTAGGGTCCTAAAAATTGGTATTAAATGCTTCCACCCTTTTTTCATGGCATTAAAACAAATGTATAATCTTTTGAACTGTAACAAAATATAAAGAAGTATTAATATATTGTATAACATAACGTAATGAAGTAGGAAGTATTAACACGGTAATGAGATTTTTGTTTATCATTACCTGTAGCAATGAACTCTCTTGATTTCTTAATAATTATAACTCAACCGTTGATCCAAGATTGCTTCTCTTCAACTCATGTACATAAACTTGCAACTTCACATATTCGATAATATAATATGTTGCTATCTGTTTCCTTAATCTCTTATTTACTCTTCTACACATGCTTAAATTAACAAAAATATTGAGCTTTTCTCTCTATTCTTCAACCATTTTTTTTGGTTGTGATACTAGGATTCTCTAAAATTCTATCCTTGAAGTGTCTCATCAAGAATTTGGCGAAAACCAATTTTAGTATGTTTACTATGAAACAAGTGTGATCAGGGTTATAAGTTTTAACCTTAAAACATCTCTCATTCTTATCATATCCAATATACAAAACCCATGGGCATTTATCAATACATACAAACCTAATATGATCACTCTTACATTTTTTAAAACTAACATTGTATCCGTATTGTATTACATAATCAATGATAGCATCTTTAAATTCTTTTGCAGTTCTAAACTCCATACCCAATCTCCAATCATACATAACGTATGTAGGATTATCCCTAATATTTGAACTGGGTCTATGAAAAGCTTCACCTACCTCCTCTCCACTAGGATATTCTTAAGTACTCATAACACTACTACAATATGTTGATTCAATTTCAACAGTATGATGGTCATCAGGAATGTTTATATAAAAGTATGATTGAAAATGTGAACCATATTCATCTATATTCTCATCTATATGTGCAACCTGTTCTTCCAAATTTTCATTTACATCTGAACGATATTCTTCCATATTCTCATCCATTTATGCTCCTTAGCCCTCTAAATTTTCATTCACATCTGAACCATATTCCTCCATATTCTCATCCGTTTGTGCACCTTATTCCTCTAAATTTTCATTCACATTTAGACCTTGTTCCTCCATACTCTCATCTATTTATACACCCTGTTTCTTTAAATTTTCATTCATATGTGCACCTTATTCCTCCATATTCCTATGAGCACCCAATTCCTCCATATTAACACCCTATTCATCATTATCATAGTGCTCTCCTCTAGTTATATGCAATATTTCAGGAGCATGGACAAGTGTTTCTACGTGATGAGTTACATACACATCACCAATCCTATAGATTAAGGTTTGCTAGATTAATGCAACATTCGTTTGACTCTATATAACTCTTAGTGTCTCCTTAAAATTAAAACCAGTGACTTTATAATGTGCCTTATCAATTTGATTATACCCTAACTCCTTCCCCATCTCATATATTTGTCTATTAATAACATAGTCAATGTCAGCATTGTCAAATGTAGCAATATGCCCACCAACGTATCTGAATTTAGGCTCTAACATGAAATATGCACTATTAAAAAAAAGCCTTATACTTCTATGTTGAGCCATTAAAACATGTAAAGAAACCATTAAAAAATAATTTCATTGATATTAGAGACTCGAACACAGCAAGGTATTCACAAGCAAATTCAAATCATAAAGTGTAAGATACAATGCTTCTACTCTTAATCTAGAATAAAAAGTGATAATGAATTGTTAATTATTTAACTACCTTGTACTAATTAAAAAATAAAAGCTCAATTACTGCGAATTAGCTCCATTAAGATATCATAGGAGCAAGTCTCTTTAGTAAATGGTCAATTATAAGTTCAAAACACTTACTTTAGTAATTCAGTATAAAAGACAACTTATTAACAATAAGCTAAAAACTAAATTTAGAGAAGAAAATAATATGAAGAGAGGAAATTATAATAGAAAAAGAGTGAGAGGGTATCAACATTTTATAGGCAAATGTTTTGGGATAAATAAGACATACTATTGATATGTGTTATAGGAAGCATAGTTTTCCTTCAATTTTTGTTTTAAACATAGATAGACAGATATTAGAAATGTAAATCAAACAATTTGTTCAATTTTTTATTAACCAAAATCCTATGATCAAGTGTTAAAAGTTGAATATGATACAAATACAAAGTTTTATAAGGTTTCTTTAAATAAGGAACAATGTCTAAATTTCTAACTATGTGGTTTGCACCCAAGATTCAGAAAAATTTTAGTTTTAAAATCGACAAATGCAAGCTATAAGTAAGGTAAGGGACAAAGGAACTAAAGTAGTCTTTGTAAAAGACTATATTCACTCCACACCACCTGATATTACCATTGCACCTACATGTACATTAAATGAAAAAAAAAAGGAAGCATCAAAAGGATGTTGGAGCACATTTACACAGGACCACATGAGAGGCAATCTAAAACACATATGTCCCCACATGGGATTGCCTCCTATGTGCAGGAAAGTAGTCAAAACTCACGACATAATCCAACAATCAAAGTAGATATAATAAACTTAAGACGGAACTACATGAAAGGCAACCAAAAACACATATGTTCCCATGTGGGATTGCCTCCCATATGCAGCCCACAAGAAAAAAGCAGCCAAAACACACGACAAAATCTAACCGACAAAGTAGATAGGCAACAATAAACTCAAGATGCTGTAAATTCTTTACCACAATAAACTCAACATGCTGTCAAGTTGAAAGGGTGAAGACTTCAAAGGGCGATTGGTTACAACTTCGCCGATGACCAACAACTATTGTCGTAGGGCGATTGGAGACGGTGATGAAAAAGGGGAAAGATTGGTGAAAATTGGAAATTTTTACTCTGTTAATGAAAATTGGGACTTAATTAGTTAATTTAATTAATAACTCTAACGTAGTTATTAATTTTAATTCATTAACTTAATAAATAATTTGGTTAATTTAATTTGTTAGGCTAATAAAAGTTAGGGTTAACTTATCTGTTAACTTAACAGGTTAATTAGTTAAGTTAATTTGTCAGGTTAACTAAAATTAAAGGTAATTAATTATAATGGGTCCTACAGGTAAAAATTTTAATAAAAATTTTAATTTTAATTTAAGAAAGCGAATCTCGCATCTGATGTGACAGTGTACAACCCACTTATGCAACAAAAAAATATATAAATATTTGTCAAGTCATTGCTGATGTCAATTTTTGTTATTTTAAAGTTATATTCAAATGTTAAGATTTAATTTATACTCTCTAAAATGTTAAGATTAAATATGTCAAAAGATGTAAGCATTATGATAAAAAATGAGTCTTTTATCTTTTCAAAATTAAATTAAACCGAACTAAAATCGGGTCAAACTATCTTCTTTAAAAATGCTTCTAATTTTTACGATCCATAGGGCAATAATAAAACGTGCGATGGTCCAAATTGTAGCTTGGTGCTGATTATAGCACTTCCACCTTAAGCCCGCTAATTGAGCTGGGCTATTCTCATCATTTCATCTAGAGCCTAATGGAACCTTGGGTTTGGATCCAGATTCAGATAATAGGTTACTCGATCTTAACTTTTACCCCTCGTATTTGAATCGAAACTTTAAAAAATAGTGTAGTTCCGAAAATTGCATAAACCAAATACTCAGTATAATATTTAAATTTTAATCTAACTGGAATCATACTAAATTAATACTATTAACCCCCCTTCTTTCGACACTCGCCTTCTCCGTTGCAATTTCCTCGTCCAACTCGATTTAGGTTTTAAACTCGGCTCGGTTAACTCACAAAACCATCACATCTGCATTTTAAAGCAGCAACTATCGACCCTAAATTCCTCTTCCTAGAGCTGAATCCTCCATCCAACAGTGAAGGAGCGGTATAGCTTTATTTTGCAATGAACAACGTTACAGATACTTTTTTGAGTTCCAGCAAATATTTTCCCAACTGTTAACAATCAACAGAAAGGCGAAATGTAATACAGCAGATGACAAGTAGCATATCTTGCCTGACACATAATTTATGTATTCAGGTTTGGATTAGTTCTAATGGGCAGTCCAAAATTTCTTATTAACTCTCAGATTTAAAAAAGCCATTCCTTGAGAATACACATCTCGTCAAAGAAATTCATGTGGTGATAGATGCCTGGTTTTAGTAACGGAATCGTGTATGGGTTTTCATATAGGCGCCATCTACAGGGGGCCTGGAAAGGTGCCATTCTCCCTTTGTTCATTCCACCTCTCTACCTGCAGCAACAAATAACAAACATAAAGCAGCATTAACATCACCGAGGCCATCTACCTAACATTAAAACTGGAACAAATTGGAATCTATCCAAGTAATCACACACAGAAATCACATCCGAGAATACTCTTCATGTGGCTTAATTTGAAATGATTTAGATTTTTATACTCATCATAGATCAGCACAAGAACAAAAAAGTATATACAAATATGTGTTGTGATTTAAGCAATTCAAGTACAAAAGAGAAGAATAACTATAACAGTGAATCATCAAGTGTCTAACTTGCAACGAGAAATAGGCACATATGACATGTTAGCAAGAGGCATCATAACTGAATATCAATATATTGGGTGACAACTAGCTCCTCTCTCTCTCTCCCCCTGCACAAACTGAGATGCAAAATTTGAGATGATGCACTAAGTTCGCCAGATATGCTTTAACCTACTGAAAATTTCAATCATTGCTGTCTTGACAGTTGACATGAACAACTTCTATAACCAATTTACAACAAGCCCCGCTCATACATCACAAACATTAGACTATCCCATAAGAACTCCAAAGACATACCCATTCACCAGGGCAAAGAGCACGATAATATTTGGCAAACTTGTCACACTCTGGAGCACCTTCACCCTTAGCAGCAACACACCTGGATAAGATCACAGGAAGCAATATTCTTGATCAGATAGACAAAAACATGCAGAAATAGTTACAGAAAATTTAAGTCTTACCGATGATACTCGACGTATCGAGTAAAGCAATGCCTAGTTTGATTTGTGGTTGGAAAGCGGAAATCAGCAGGTGCTGTCTCAAGCTGAAAATCAATCAAGCAAATCCTTACGAGAGTGACCAAGGATGAAGCATAGACAAGAAAGGCACTTCTATGGTGGAATTAAATCATGCATAAACATTCTTGGTGGTCATACCTTTATCTCAGGCTTCTCTTCAGAGGTTTCTCCTTCACCTGATTTTTCCCCTTCAGCTGTCTCATTATTTTCCTCGGAGGAAGCAGGGGTAGCTTCAGTACTTTCATTGGAAGCCGCAGGAGCAGTTTCAATACTTTCTTCAGCAGCAGCAGTTGTCGTTTCAGTACTTTCTTGAGCCGCAGCAGGTTCTTCAGTTTTTACTTCAATAGCAGCTGCTGAAGCCTCTTCAGCGTTCTCTTCCTTGCTCAATTCCGCAGGTTTTGAACCCACATCTGATTTTCCATCTTTATCCAACAAATATTGCTGCAAATGAAAAATACAGACAACAAATTTGATGTAAGGCGACTGAAAACTGGTTTAGACAATTTGAGGTAAGAGTCTGCAATATTGAGTAAGCCAAAAGGGAGAAAGCCTGAAAGTCAAAATCTCAAGAATCAAACAACCAATGTGAGCAATCATTAGAATCGAGAATAAAACATGATTAGGTAACAGAATTGTGATCTAAATATTCTTTGCCATTGAAAATTCAGTATGAGATCTGAATCCATAACTATTAAAAGTGTACAAACTAGAGGACATTTTCTTAGCTGAAATGCCAACTATATGGACTGCTACTTACTACTCCCATTAGCATTTCCATCTAACTCCCGTAAGAATTGGGGAAAAACATAATTAAACAGTGAGGCCCTTTTCGCTTTCATTATATTAAATTTAATTCCTGATAAGTTCGCAATCTTTCAGAGGTTGCATTATGTCCAACAGATTGCACCAATCAACCATCAATCAGTACAGACTCAACTCGTTAACTTAATCTACCAATAACACAGCAAACCAATGAAAGCTGCAAATTTTTAGACCGAACCAACATTAATCTCCTAAGAAGTCATAGATCGGAAAATGATGGACAGAGATAAGAGGATAGATGCTCACCTCAGAGAGAGAAGGAGCGGTGTCGGTGGCCATTCGGCGGAGGAGGACAAAAACTGCAGAAGCGAACGCAGCGGAAGAGAAAGAGGGTGGTGGTGATTGGGTTTAGGGTTTCTAGAGACTCTCAAACTTAGTCCATCCACCGTGTCCCACGTGTTCCGCCGCCCGTTACTGCTAGTCAATTGTCTTCCGAACTGGGCCTTTGTGACTGATTTGGGAGCGAGAAAGAGGCCTGCGTTGGATCTTTTTTTCGTTATTGACTACGCGCCTTATTTCATTCATCTCCCCAAAGTCGAAAAGTACGGACTCACCTTCATAATTTCCATCAAAGTAAAATAGAATTTTCAAATTTCTATGCAACTTAGATGTTATTATAATTCTATAATTAATGATAACTTTATTTAATCTTATTCAATGTGACAATTACTTTTTAAGTTTGATGCTGTTAACAATTTTTTACATAAGAAATTAGTTTGCATAAGAACATTAATATTACTCGGATTTATCAAAAAAAAGAACATTAATATTATATTTTAATTTAAAATATCAAAACATTATTAATCTATTTAAAATTTCGTGAAAAAAATAGTGTGGAAATAATACTTGTTCTTTTCCTAAGATTAGCATTCTTTCATGTGTATAAGTTTAGCATCTTTGACACGCTTCTCTTTTGTATAAATCATTTTCAAAAAATTAATTAACTGCATAAATTTTATTTTATTTTAGATTTAACCTATAAGTTAAGTCTACTACTATGGAGTGTCAATTAAGCTAATATAATATAAAATATTAAAAAAGTGAAAAATAACTAAAAATGAAGTAATCAAATAGGGTAACTCGAAATCAACAAGCTTGACATAAATTAACGGATTAAGTTCGATTTAATCAATCTTCGAGCTAAGTTTGGACTTTTTTTAAAAGCTTGAGCCTAATTTGGTGCAAAAATTATTAGAAAATAATGTTATTTTGAATAAAACAATGTCCTTATTCTTATTTTAATTTAAAAGATAAAAAAGGAATTGGTCAGGCTTTGGGTCGTGCAAGCTCAATCGAACTTAAGCTTGGGCTTAAACAGGGTACGTTGGGCCTTATCAAACTTCAAACGAGGTTAGGATTGAATAAAAAATTTCAGAACGAGGAAGATTGACTATTGCCAACTCTAATTGGCATGACATAGCAAGAAGAGTAACATAGTTTGAGCTATAAAAAATAAATAAATTAGAAATTGTGAAGCTTGGGCAAAAGGGACAGTGTTCTTAGAATCTAATGCAAAGAGGACACCGTGGAGAGCATAAATAAACATATGTTGCTACTGTCCTTCAAAATTTTAGAAAGAATTCAAGAAGAAACTACTATCCCTCTCTGTAACCAAAGTAACATTAAATATTTATAGTGTTCAACGTGTATCAAATAAAAGTTAACCACAAATAGGATTCGCAAGGATGCAAAGAGTATAAGAATGCTCTAATTTCTATTAGAAAATTTTATTTCTATTGGTTATTAATTAATTAATATTAATAATTAAATGAATTAAAGTTTAGAAAAAATGACACCTTATTAAAATTACTATAAATTGTTATTAAATTTCTGCCACTTAAACAAATATTACAGATGTCAAATTTTCTTCAACTCGTTAAGATTTGTGTATTAAGGAAGGTTAAAAAAATTGATAAAAAGTGCAAATCACTCCTTTTAACATTTAACAAAAAGATATTAGTTAGTCTTTCTTATTTGAAAAATGGATTATGTGTATTATATAGATGAAACTATTACAAACATTACAGTGAGTTCTAGGCTATTAGTTGAACATTTATGATATAAAAATACTAAGGAACCTAAACATAGTATAGGATAAAAAGGCTAAAATAAGTTATAAACTCCATCTTCATTGTGTGTCCATCAAAAGAGCATGCTACACGTTTTTTGTATAGATGCACTCATAGATCAGGTTAACAATCTTGTCTGCGACAAGATATTTTGCTTCCTTCTTATCAGTGAATCATTTGCTATTACGCTCCTTCCAGATTGTGTATATGGTGAGGGTGAAGGTTGCTTTATAAAGAGAGGCATTAGTTTATCCTGGATTGGAGTTTCTAATGATCTAGTGTAATACATGCTCCTAGTTGTATTGAAAATTATTTTGTGGTAACAAGTGCAATATTCTCCAAATCTCTTTGGGACAGTTACATAAAAAGAATAGACGGTCCCTATCCACCGTTTCCCTGTTACAAAGGACGTAAGTATTATCAGCTATGTTGCCATGCCATTAGCTCTTGGTTTGAAGCCTATTCTTGATTGCAGGCCATGTGATAAAGGAAGCCTTGGGGCTAATGGTATTTCTCTATAATAGATCAAACCAACGGACTGTAGTATAACTATTGGAAAACAACTGATAACATGAGTGATTACTGAATTGGCTATTCTGGTTCAACACTCAATAATAGTATCCTCATTCTCAATTGAAGATAGTTGAGGGAGGTGTACTAAGAGGGATAAAAACCTCTAAACTCACCTTTCCATTCTCCATTAACAATCAGTAAGGATACTTTGTGATTAAGATACTTTGTGATTAAGAGGCACACGATTCCTTTTTTGCTGAAAAGTAGTATATTGGATATTAGGACTGATATCGAGCCAATTAGAACCATATCTATATCCTTTTTCCATTCCCGATCTAGTGTTTAATATGAGACTTGATAAGGATAGTGAGCAATAAAAAGTGCAATTGAAAAAGGTAGAGAAAATTCATAATGATTTCTATGAGAGTTCTAGAATTTATAAGAAAAAGACAAAAGCTTTTCATGATTAAAGAAGTTATAGGCAAAAAAAATTAGTTGGTTAGAAATTTCAACTTTATCACTCTTGTTTGGAATTATTTCCTAGAAAATTATGCTTTAGATGGGTGAGATCTTTCATTGTAACTAATGTGTTTCCTCTTACTGTGGTCGAAATATATAGTCTAAAAACTAGTAAGTATTTTAAGGTTAATGGTCATCGTCTCAAACCTTTTTATTGAGATTTTCATATGTATAATATTAAAGAAATCATCTTAGAATGTTCAAATTATGAGGTATAAAAAATCATAATGTCTAGCCAAAGATGTTGAAGAAAGGTTTTAACTAGGAGGCAATCTAATATTTTGTTTCAACTAGGAGGCAATCTAATATTTTTCCCTTTAGTAAATTTGTTTAATTTAGATTTAGACTTTTTAGTATTTTTTATAGCTTACATTTCTTTATTTTGTTTTTAGGGGTAGAGAACATCTTTAATAAAGCATGGACACACTTCATAGATGCAACATTCAGAAAATGGTATAAAGAATTTAGAAGGAGTCGCTGAGTAAGGCATACCTACATTTTATTTCTACACTTCATAGATGTAACATTCAGAGTAAGGGACGAAGCATCTAAAGTAGTCCTTGAACAAGGAGTGCCTGCATCTTATTTCCACATCCCTAAACTTGATTCTTTTTTAATAAGGCATGCCCACATCTTATAACAGGATTGATTCTGACTCTAAAGCACACAAATAAGAGGTTTTCCTAAAAAAATTATAAATCTATAAAAGATAATAAAATAATAAAGAAATAAACAAAACACATTTTTCATCTTCTTTCTAACTTTATTTTTATCCTCAATTAATCGCCTCTCATTCTCCTCCTCTTTTTTATTACCAATCCTTAATCACCTCATCATCACTCAACCTCGCCATCTTATTCTCCCTCACACACATTTCCTTCTCACACACATTTCCTTGAGTAAATTGGCCTCATTATATCAACCTCATGTTGTATATCTCTCCTACCTATCACACGTCATCTCTCATGTTGCTCCTTTGCCTAATGCCATCATGTTGTATAGTCAGTCCTCGCCCTTATATGGCATCTTCTTTTTTCCCATCATGAAAGCTTCTTCATATCGGGTTATTACCTCTACCATCATCATATTGCTTCCATTTCATCATTATCGGGCTAAGGATGTCAATGAATTAGGCAAGCCCGGCCTAACCATGGGTTGGTAGGTCCATGGCCCGATCGGCCACGGGTCAGCTAGTCCAACCTTACCCACCTTATATATTTTTTAAAAAACTTCAAAAATAACGTCATTTTTTAAGTTATAGTCAAACCACAGGCCGGGTAGGTCCTACTCACACTCGACTCGTGGCTCGATCAGGTCGACCACTTTTGGCCATAACCCAGTCAACCTAGTTCAAAATTGACATCCCTAATTGAGGCTATTACTTCTTATTGTCACCCTACCAACTCTGCCTCTTCTATCCCGAGATAACTTTACTTCTTACTTATCACCATACTATTTCCTCTCACATGAAAAATAGACAAAAAGATGATGATCAACATTCCTTTGAGGAACTAAAAAGCTTACCTTCTTTATATGCAATAAAAGACCCAAAACAAAGCTAAAATATAGGTTCCCGGTTTTGAAAAAAAAGATATTTGATGAAGAAATTCTTATTTCATCATAAAGGTAATATGCACAGGCTTGTGCTTTTATACTAATATTAAAGGAAAACTATTGGCTACTGTGTTGTCATGTGTAACAGAAAAGACAGCTGTGAATTGCAATTGCAAATCCTGCACAATACTGGAGAGAATATCAACCGAGATATTCACGTGGTGAGGTGCAGGTGTAAGATGAGAGTGGCTGGGCAGGGAGAAAGAGAGGAAGGAAGACTAACATATAAGTTTAGTGAGCTACTTCACCTATCACTAATTAGTTTTAAAATGGAACTTTACTTAGACTTGTATGTGGTCTAACTTTCCTTCTCGTATGAGCCTTAGGCCCATTGTAAATTCTAACATGGTATCAGAGCAGACTGCTTTTATGGTAGTCGTTAACACCTTAAAATGTTAGATTATGTCACATGTTAGACCCACACATGAGGGGAGTGTTTAAATATATAGAGTGGAAGTTTGTCCCACATTAGAGAAAGAGAGGAAAGAAGACTAACATATAAGTCTGGTGAGCTACTCCACCTATCACCAATTGGTTTTAGGATGGAACTTCACTTAGACTTGTATGTGGTTTAACTTTCCTTCTCGTGTGGGCCCGTAGGCCCATTGTAAATTCTAACAATGTTAAAGGCTAAAGGGTTCAAGCTAGCTAGATCATCCCAGAGTTTGTTTAATTTGGTATAATATGCGAAAATGGTGAGATTACCTTGCTTAAGGTTGCTGATTTTCCTCTCTATTTGATACAAGAGTGGTCCGTTGGCCTCACCAAACCTCTCCCTCAGTTCTTCCCAAAGTTCCCTTACTGTGGAGAATGATAGAAATGCATTGCAAGTTCTTTGGTCATAGAGTTGAGTATCCAAGATTTGACTATAGAATCTGCCCTCCTCCATCTGGTAAGCAAGTTTCTATCCTCCATTGGTTGCTCATAAGTTCCATCAATGAAGGATAACTTGTCCTTTGCACATAGAGCAATCATCATCGATTTGCTCCAAGTTAGGTAGTTGTTGCCATTGAAAAGGGTGGTGACTAGGATAGCTCCACGTTTTCGGTATTGGTTATGGAGTATTTTTCTAGATTAGGGTTGCTGATGTCACTGCTGTCAGCCATGCTTGACATTTTAGTTGGTAGGTAGGTAGGGTCAAATGGATCAGCCCTTTATAAAAAAGATAGCTGTGAATTGCAATTGTAGGTCCTGTACAGTACTGGAGAGAATATCAACTGAGATATTCATGTGGTGAGGTGCAAGTGTAAGACGAGAGTGGTTTGGCACGTGTTCTATTGAGGATTTTGGGTTGTGGATGTGGGTAGGTTATTGGGTCATGGATCATTCATGACACGTGGGTCATTATACTTTAGGGTTGGCTTTGTATTATGGAAGCACGTAAACCCTTGACCCTTTAACAGGCTCCACTCGAATCTCCAATATAACTAAGCACTAAATCAAGTACTAGGGTTTTTAGGGAAATGGAAGTATATTTTACTTCCCTCATATTCATAATTAAATGAGTACCTTTGATTTTAAGACAAAAGTGGCAAAGAAAGGTACTCAAATATCTGCAAAAGGTCCATAATTCCCTGTAAGTACATCCATCACTTCACTATGAATGCTTTGAACATTAAAGTTATTGTGCTTAAATTAATTGATAACATTGGATGAGACACTTAGTTGTTCATTCAATACCATGTTTATATTGAGCTTATGTATAAATTCTACAC